>JANHMN010000005.1:13843456-13873023 GCA_030674055.1 Rhabdomys pumilio | reverse complement strand
ACACACACACACACACACACACACACACACACACACACACACACACACTTTTTTATTAGCTGGGTGTTGTGTGGTGTACTTGTAATCCCAGAACTTCAGAGGTAGAAGCAAGAAGACAGCAAGCTTTAGGTTGGCCTTGGCTATATAGCAAACCCAGGACCAACCGGGTCTACATGAGACCTTGTCTCAAAAAAGAAAATGTGACTGTATTGCATACATACAGATGATTTTCCTGTTTATCACCCCTAAACGTTATAACAATGCAATTGTCCATATAGCATTTACATTGTATTAGATGTCGTACCCAATCCAGAGATGTTTAAAACGCTACAAGAAGATGTGCATAGTGTTTTATGTGAATAACTCAGCACTTTGCATAAGAGACATGAACACCCACAGATTTTGTTGTTGGCAGCGATCCTGAAACCAATCACTAGTGGTAACTAAGAAACAAGTATATTTGCGTAACAGAAGATTTGGTAGCATTAAACCATATACAAGCAAGCTGTTAGTGTGGAAAGAAATTAAGAACTTGTCCAAAGCTGGGTGGTGGTGGTGCACGCCTTTAATCCCAGCACTTGGGAGGCAGAGGCAGGCGGATTTCTGAGTTCTAGGCCAGCCTGGTCTACCGAGTGAGTTCCAGGACAGCCAGGGCTACACAGAGAAATCCTGTCTCGGAAAAAACAAAACAAAACAAAACAAAAACAAAAAACTTGTCCAAAGTTATACAATAAGCAGTAGCAAATTTTCCATAAAGTAACTGAAGTGTCCTCTTTAGAGTCTATCTTTTATTTGTTATTTATTTTCCAGGGTTGGGTTTATCTTCCACAGATGCCTCTGAACCTTGGGGTGGGGGGGACCTTAGCAGAGGGCAAAATCATGTGCTTTTGTTTCTCCAAACTTTTCACTGTTAAGATCGATGTCTCCATTTTGACTCCTTTTCCATCACCATCCCTATCTCACATAATGATGCCCATGAGGCACTGTGTGGGTCAGGCTAAAGGAAAGATGAGGTGAGAATACAATTCACTTGAGTTTAGTGGACTATATTTGTGGTTTTGGCAGTCACTAGAATGTATAATTGCTGTTATTATTATTCATCCAGTGGGGCAATGACTTATGGCAATATTCTACCATTTGCCATATCACTCGCATCTTTGTCTGAAAGGTCAAGCCTATAGTTTCTACCCTGATAGGAATGTGTTTCGTGGTGCACGTCATATAAACATGTGGAGAATGGAAGAGGAGCAAAGGTGAAATGTAGAGGACTAGAATTGATCTTTGTTTTGCTATGGTCTTTAAATTCTAAGTAAATGATTTTCATATTGCTTTTCCTTTTTTAAAATTTTTAGTTCTTGAGAACTTCAAATATAGTACTGTATTTATATTATTTTCCCATCCTTCTCCTCCTTTTAAATCCTTCTAAGGACACCCTTCCCCTTCTAGAATTCATAGCCACTTATTCTTTAATTATCATGCGTCCATATATACATATAAATTTATAAATATAACCTGCTGAGTGCCTTTGGTGTTCCTCATATGTGTACATGTTTAGGGAAGATGCTTTGGGACTGGATAACCTATCAGGAACCTTAACCCTGGAACCGACTGCTCCTCATTCTCTCAGCAGTCATTGATTACTGTAACTCTTCATTGAGGGGTGGGGCCTTGTGACATTTTCCCCATCCATGTTTGGGTGTCAATTGATATTGTCATTTTTTAGGTCTTGTTTAAGTAACCATATTGCTGAGATTTCATGGATTTTTCTTTTTCTGATTTTTATTTATTCATGTTTATGTTGTGCATGCCAGAAAGGATCAGATCCATTATAGATGGTTATGGTTGCTGGGAGTTGAACTCAGTACCTCTGGAAGAACATCCAGTGCTCTTAACCACGGAGGCATCTCTCTAGTGCCCTCATGGAGTTTTCTTAAAGATAGTCCCATAAACTGCATAAATACCCAGGAAATATGACTCAAGAGTGGCAAGAAGGTATTTGGTAGGTGTCCAATAAAATGTTAGAGGCTGGAGTGGGTAGCGTAACTGTTAAGAACACTGTTTGCCCAGATGACCAAGGTTCAGGTTCGATTTCTTAGCACCTACACTGTAGCTCACAACCATTGTAGCTCCAGTCCCAGGTGATCTAGCACCCTCTTCTGGCTTCTATGGACACCAGGCATGCATGTGAGGCACAGAATATAACATGCAGTCAAAATACTCATACACATAAAATAAAAACAAAATAAAAAAAAGTTTTTTGGTCGAATGGATGAGTGAAGCATATTTTTATATATCCTTCTTGGGCATGCAACATATCGGAAGAGATCCAAACCAATGATGATTAGGATAGAGTAGTAGGGGTGGGGGTGGAGAATCAGTATATGTTCTTCAGACATATGTTTTCTGTTTTTTTTCTTTCTGTTTTGTTTTATTTTGTTTTGAGAAAGGATCTCACTGTGTAGCCCTTGGTGGCCTGGAATTGTCTATGTAGACCAGGCCTGCCTCTAGTTCCGAGGTACTGGGATTAAAAGCATGTAACGCCATGCCTCGGAGCCTCCTGCTCATTATGAAGAGCTTGAGATTAGATAGGAAGTGTGAATGGCTTGTAAGGATACCACAGGGAGGAAAGTCACATTCAAAATTCATTTTCTCATCTTGGGTATTTATATCTACCTTTGGTAATGAGGTTTCTGGCAGCAAAATGTGGGGTTGGCACTTGTCTTCCTTGTTAATACAAATATTACCATATGACTCTCCAAATAGTAATTTGCACTAAAAGGACAACCATCTCTAGTTATTTGCAGCTCCAATAGATAAAAATAAAAGCCAAAAATTCTGTGCTATTCAAGGATTGCAGAGGTAGGAGGAAAGCTGGCGGGAATATGGAATAGGAGAACTACAAAGCATTGCAATCAAAGGATACTTCTGATGATATTGAGAACAAATCCCAAACTGATTTTAGTTTTGGTCTTTCCAAAGAAATCATGTTTGCCTCTGTCTTCTCCCACAGATTTCTCAGAGTACTTAAAATCCACAGGGGAAACAGCAGCAGAACTTTAGGAAAAAAAAATCACACATCTTCATTCTCAAGCCCTTTATTTATTTTTAAAATATTTGTTACATGAAATACTCCACAAATACTGAAGCCATGTCCAGATATACTCAAATAAAAGAGAATATTGCTTTCCATGGAAGGCGGAATGGAAGGTTGTGAAGGGAGCATCGTTATAGTTTAGTGGCTAATCATGACTTCCATCCAAAATGAGCCCATAAAATCATCACATATGTAATTCTTGATTTATTACCGGGTTGTCTGCCAGTGCAGATTTTTTAGTGACATTTATATTTAACTGAAATAAAAGATAATCAAGTTTGTATGTATTTATGGGCTATCTTGTAATATTTTGATACATGTCTATATTGTGGAATGTTTCAATCAGGTTAAGCACATCTCGATGTCTTCAAACACACATCATTTCTTTCTGAATAAAAACATTCAAAAATGAATCCTTTTGCTAGCAATTTGCAATGCACATCTCACTATAATTATCTACATCTATTCTATTTTGCACACTGAAGCTTTTTGCTCCTCTCTAACATGTTTTGAAAGACAAAAAAAAAAAAAAAATGAGAGCACACTTTTGATCTCAGCACTTTGGAGGCAGAGGTGGGAGAATCTGTGAGTTTAAGGCCAGCCAAGTCTACAGAGTGAATTACAGACAGGGTTTCTCTGTGTAGCCTTGGCTGTCCTGCAAGGCACTCTGTAGACCAGGCTGGCTTCAACCTCAGAGAGCCTCCTGCCTCTGCCTCCTGAGTCCTGGGATTAAAGGTGTGTGCCACAGCCAGGGCGCTCAACTGTTGAGTCATCTCTCCAGCCCCAAGATGATTTCAATGAAAGAAAAAAAATCCTACATCCAGTTACTATATGTTAAATATTTAATATTTATTAAATAATAATAAGTATCACTGTTTTCTATTAAACATTTTATTGAATAGTAGATATTTAATAAATTTTATTTTATTTTAAATATCAAAACTTAATGTTTAAATGTATTAATTATATAAAAAATTTTTTATCACCTTTGAGGAATTTTCTTTGTTGTGAGTATGTTTCTGCACCATTGAAACCATTTAAGGCCAGCCTCAACCAACATGAGCTACTTGAGAACCTGCTCAAAAAAATTATATTGATGGTTTGGTAACATCATAATAAGTGGATATGTCTTTTTTTTTATTAAGCCATTCTCTTTTTTCCATTGTAACAAGTTTTTTATACAATATATTCTTATTACACTTTTTCCTTCCCCATCCCCTCCCTAACTTCCCACCTGTCCAGATCTACATCCTTTCTTTCTCTCTCTAAAAAAAAATAATAAAACAAACAAACAAACAAACAAATAAACCTGAATAGGAAGAAGCAAACAAACAAACAGACAAAAAAGAGCCAATGAAAACACACAAGAAACACATGCAGACACTCATCCACACAGGCAGATCCTACAAAAATACAATATCAGAAACTGTAGTATGTATGTAAAAGACCTATAAAGGAAAAAGGTTAAATTAAAAAACTAATGCTAAGACACAGCATTATGAGACAAGGAAGCTCCAAAATTTAAATTGAATTAGTTTTGTATTGGCCATCTATGGCTGGTCACGGGATCTGTCTATAAGTGTGGTTGATACAGGCTGACAATGGTGGTTCATGCCTTTAATTCCAGTGTTTAGGAGGCAGAGGCACATCTCTGATTTCAAGAAATCTAGTCTACAGAGCTAGTTCCAGGACAGCCAGCACTACACAGAGAAACCCTGTCTTAAAAACCAAAACAACAATAACAACAACAAAACAAAACAAACAAACAAAACAGGAGTGGTTTGGTTCCCTAATCAGACTCCTTAGAGTCTTTGGAGAAAATTAATTTTTCATTTGCTTGTAATTATCAATTGGAAATAGCTTCTGGGTTAGGGGTAGAGGCTTGTATCCATGTCCCCTCTCAGTGTTGGGACCCCATCTGGCACAGACCCATGCAGGCCCTGTGGATGTTGTCACATTCTCTGTGAGATTTTATGTGCATCACTTTTGGCTGTATTTGGAAGGTCTTGTTTCCTTGGTGTCTTCCATCCACAGTGACTCTTAGAATCATTCTGCCTCCTCTTGCACAGGTTTCCCTGAGCTCTGAGGGAAGGGATATGATGGAGACATACTGTTGAAGACTGAATGTTCTCACTAGATGAACAATGTCTCATTGTGGGTCTCTGTATCTCCTTCCTATCTACTGCAAGAGGAAGCCGTCTAGTGTAAGTTAGAATCTCAAAGTAGTTTTAATCTGCATTTTCCTGATGGTTAAGTTAAGGATAATGAACATTCTTCACTTCTCAGCCATTTGAGTTTCCTCTTCTGAGAATATACACTCGATATTTTAATTGGGTTATTTGCTTTTTTTTTTTTTTTTTTTTTTTTTTGCTGTTGTTGTTTTTCCTTTTGGGGGGTTATTTTGGCATGTTCTGTCTTTTTCTTGTTCTAGGATGACATCCAGAGGCTCACAAATTCTAAGTACTTTGCTACTAAGAGGTGTCCCCAACACTGTGTTTTCATTTCTAGAGATGGGAAGACAGATAGTTATGGAAGTTGAAAACAACAATAGCTCCTTATCACATTTTGTGTGAATTCTTATCACATTTTGGAAAGTGTGTGCTGTTATTAACCTGTGCCTTGTACTGATGAGAAAATCAAAACTCAGAAAGTGAAGTACTTTATTTACCTCAGGTTGCACAGCCTATAAAATAATTGGTAGGACTAGAATTCAAGGTTAGGACTTCTACGTTGTTTGTTTTGTTTTGTGTCTTGAGCAAGGGTCTTACTGTGTATCCCAGGCACACTGGACTTGAACTCTCTTTGTAATCCAGGTTGGCTTTGAATTTGAGATTTTTCTGCTTCAGTCTTCTGAATACTGACATTACCACCGCACCTGGCCTTAAGGTTTTTTGTTTACTTATTTATTTATTTTCATGTTTGATAGATCTTGTTAGGCAACCCAGGTTGTCGTAGAACTCTCAATTCTGCTGTCTCTACTCACTGTTAGGATTACAGATGTGCAATATGGCATCCAGTATGTCCAAATCTAGTTTCTTTCTTTCCTTCCTGCCTCTCTCCCTCCCCCTTCCCTCCCACTCTCCTTTTTTCTGTTTGAGAGACAGAGTCTCTTTATGTAGTCCTGGCTGTCACTATGTAGTTCAGGTTGGTCCTGAACTTACAGACGTCTACCTGTCTCTGCCTCAGTCTCAGAAATGCTGAGATTAAAGGTGTGCAGCACTATGCCCGACTCCAAATTTGGTTTCTTCGTTGCAACAGCCTGTGTGTCAAAGGAATACAGATTCTATCTACTTCCTAAATGTCTCCCACAGAAAGTTGAGTGCCAGGCAAGGATAGACTATTTAAATAATAGTGATTAAAAATTTGGTAACAAATGAAAACTTCTGAATACTAGCTCCATTTTACATGCACCTAGAATATGCTAACCTGAGGTGAAGTTAATCAAAGACAACAATGGATTTTAGAGCATGCCTTTGCACAGCATGTAGAGGTCAAAGAAACATCACAAAAATTCAAGGAGCTATTATTCTAAAGTGCTTAGGGCAAAAGTACATGGAAGGAATTATTCTTTATACAATGTCTTTAATGAACCTCTTACCAGATTGTTCTTTAAACAAAAGATTCTTAAACTGAGCTCCATCTACCTCTAAAGGATTGAGGGATAAAGCTGGGTGGAACTTGAAAAATATAAGAGACTGTACTAATATAATATTAGTAGTGCCTAGGTCTTTGTGTACGCGCGTGAGCACACACACACACACACACACACACACACAAAATCTCTCTGTGTCTCTCTGTCTCTGTTTCTCTCTCTGTCTCTATCTCTCTCTCCATATGTGTATGGAGAGAGAACAGTGAATTATGCATAAAGATGAAACCATGAGCAAATATAAGTAACCAAGTGAGTCTTGGAGCACGGGCAGTAAATGTTAAGTGGGTCTTTTCAGTTTGGACTAATGATGTCTTCAAAAGCAATTGAACAGAAGTGCAAGAACAGAAAAGAAAAAAGCACACAAACAAAGTGGTACATTAAAAAAATACTTTTAGACACGAAGGTGTGTTAAACATTGAATGGTGTGCTGAAGAGTGTTGTGAAATATTTCTTAAGGAAATCATGCCCCACAGGATGTAGAACTCATGAACACCAGACTCCTGCAGGGATCTGAGGAGTGTGTTGTGTTCAGGGTGCTTGCTAAATTCTGAACATTGCTCAAAGACATAGTTCATTTCGAAAGATTGCATCACGCAGCATTGACTTTCAATTGCCAACTGAAAAATGATGCCATTGTCAAGAGACTGACAGGTGATAACACAGTACTGCAGTCCCCAGCCCAACAGAGCCTGGGGACCCACAAGATGCCCTTAGTGAAGATACAGCGGAACTTCCGGGGATTTTTAGGTCAGGATCTTATGTAGTAGATGGCCCTTTAAATAAAAGCAGGGCAAACATTCGTGAGCTCCTTAAGACTGTACTTTTGTCCCCAGCTTCAAAGTGAATGCTGGGATGGAAAAGTCATGAACAGAGAATATGAAATTAGTTAAACTCAACTCCTAAAAGACATAGGCTCCTCAGAGTCAATGACATAGGAAGTCTTAGGAAAAAAAGAAACCAACCTGTCCCTCCATTCTAATAGTGTTAGTTTCCTCTCACCACAAGAAGCTGGGAAAAAAAATCAATTTAACAAGAGAAAAGGTATTCTTGCAGCCTCGCATAGTGCTCTGCAGTCAATTCATCCTTGCCACTGTCTTGATCTGAAATGTATCCCTCCTAGTAAGTAGAGAACAATTACTACTGTCAAAATTCTGTAAACGAGGAAAACTCAGAAATAAAGAAACAAAAAAACTTCTCCGCAGGTAATAGACAAAGCCCTATTTGCTTCTATTCCTTCTTGAGAAGACAGAGTAGCACAGAAGTATTTCTCCTTTTCAGCCTCTGTAAAGATAACCATCAACTTGCACAACTGCATCACACACATATACACACAGTACACACATATATATATGTACCACAGTACACACATATATATGTGTACTGTGTGTATATATTTTTATATATGCATAGATATATATTTCCTATAGGTGCATGTATCTCCACAGAACACAAACATCACTGAAATGTTTTATACAATTCTTGATAGTAAATATTTTAGGTTTTGTAGGTCTCTGTTGCATATTCTGCATTAAGTTTTTGTAAAAAAAAAAAAAAAAATTTACAACTCTTCAATCCTGTAAAAGCCATTATTGGCTCTCAGGCTGCACAAAGACAGTCTGGGGACTGTTGCCATTTGGGGACAACATTCTCATTCTTGGATGTTTTCCCACAGCTAAGTGTCTTTAGCATTTTACATGTAAATAGAATCATATTATGATTTTTTACAACTTATATTTTGCATTCAACATGATGAGACATATGTTGAATGCAGAAATTTTATATATTGCAGTTAACTGTATGGAGAAATAACATTTTAGGTTGTTTCCCAATTTTCCCCATTGGAAGGAGTGCTACAACTCTTTTTTTCTTCTTTCTCTCTTTCTCTTTCTTTCTCTTTTCTTTCTTTCTTTCTTTCTTTCTTCCTTTCTTTCTTTTTTCTTTTCTTTCTTTCTTTATTTTTTTTATTTTTCAAGACAAAATTTCTCTGTGGAGCCCTGGCTGTCCTAGAACTCACTATGTAGACTGGGCTGGCCTGGAACTCAGAGATCTGACAGTGAAAAAGAAGAATTGGAGGTTTTGGTTTTGTCAGTGGGAAAACTGAAATAAAAACCAAGATCAACTGTGAAGGAGAACAGGGCATATAGTACATGCATCAGAACTTTTACATCACTGCAAAGCTATTTTCATACTAGTGATATGGATGTGTTTGTTTTTATAAAGAATTAAATCACAGAGGGCAGAGAGTCTGCTCAGTGGTTAAGGTCCTTACTGTTGTGCAAAAGATCCAGTCTTCAATTTCTGTAATCAAACTCTTATATTTCTACAAGAACAGAAAACCTTGTATGTACAATACAGTAAAAACATGGCAATTCATGGCTGAAGAGATGGCTTAACAGTTAAGAGTACTGTCTGTTCTTCCTAAAGGTCCCGAGTTCAATTCCCAGCACCCACATAGTGTCTCACAAACATCTATGATAGGATCTGGTGCCCTCTTCTGGCATGCAGGTGTACATGCATATAGAGCAATCATATATAAAATAAACAAATCTTAAAAAGAAACTATTAAAGAAAAAAGCAGGAGCCACCATGCCTGATTAGCTTTGTGCCTTTCTTAGTGCCACACCTTTAATACCAATGTCTGGGCAGCAGAAGCAGGTAGGTCTCTATGAGTTTCATCTCAAACAAAACAACAACAAAACAAACAAATAAACAAAGCATATCTTTTAACCAATTACAACACCTTTGTCTATAGTACTGTTTATTTCCATAATATAGTTTTCGTTTTCTCCCCCACTTCTTTTCTCTTGTGCTGGAGATAGAACCCAGAGCCTCACACATACTTGGCAAGCTTTGTCCTACAGATCCAGCTTCCTGTTTCTGTATGTTGCCTATTGTGTGTGTGTGTGGAGGAGGCTTGGGGAAGTGTTTGTTTGCATGCTCATGTGTGGGTGCCTGTATGACTGAGTATGGGTAGACAGAGGCCAGAGTTCCTTTTAGGAGTTTTCCACACAGTCTACTCCGGTTTTTTACCAGACGATAGGGTCTGGGGCTCGTGGACTAGGCTAGGGTGGCTGGCCAGGATTTGAACTCATGTCTTCATGTGTGTATAACTAAGAATTTCTTCATGAGCTAGCTCCCCAGGCTATTCTTGCTTTACTTTTAGTGACCTTCACTTCTGTTCTTATCTTCACAACTCATGTCAGTGCCCTTACTCTCTCCGGAGCCCAATTTCTAATCTTTGCTTGATATTGCCTCTGCCTTTTGTTGTTTGTTTATTTGTTTGGTTGATACAGGACCATCAAAGAGAGATATCTCAGAGCAGGTAAAACCAGTACTTGCCATGCTATGAGCCGCTGAGCCCATTAATGGAGCACAAGACAAGTAGCAGTTATTCAAAAGATGTTAAGATTGTCTCGAAATCACGAAAGGTTGTTGGCTGATGCCTGCGATGTCTGCAATTTTCCAGCACTTAGGAGGTCAGAGGTAGAAGGATCAGAAGTCCAAGGTTGTCTTTGGTTGTATAGTGAGTTGAAGGCCAACCTGGTCTATGTAAGATCCTGTCTCAAAAAACAGATGTACAAACAAAAAATTCAAAACCTGGGTGGAGGTGGCTCAGCAGTTCAGAGTATTGACTGCTCTTCCAGGGGTTCTGAGTCTAACTCCCAGCAACCATCCATAATGGAATCTGATGGCCTAATGTGTCTGAAGAGAGCTACAGTGTAGTCATATACATGAAATAAATAAATAATCCTAAAAACAAGTCCAAAACCATAAAACCAGAATAAATCTTTTCTAATTCTTTAGAAGTTTCAGACCCGTATCTCTAGATAAACTATAAATTCCTGTAATCTCGAGCTTTAGCCTCCATATTCCTTCTTTAATTTAATTCAGCAAAGTGAACTCTGTCCCCTCTTCCTAGCCAACTTCTTTCTCATTCACCAAGTCACATGAATCCCATAGAACAAGCTGTTTAGAGTCCTCAGGACTAAGTGTGGCTTTTCTTTCTGGGTCTCTTAGCAGCTAGAACATGAGTCTCCCGAAGCTTTTGTGTCAGCTAGAGGTCAGGGAACAAAACCTAAGCCACTCCAGATATATTCAACAAAAGGAGGTTTATGCAGGGAATGAGGTGCTTAAGAAAACTTGAGTGGGGGTTGAAGTACACATGCTAGTGAGGCTTCTCAGAGTGACTCCAATAGATGACAATGATGTTCCTGTGCCACTGTCGAAGAGGAAGAAAGAAAGCAAGTTGCCAGCCGAAGTGGAGTTCATGAGTGTGCTTTCACAACTCAGATCTAGGGCACTCTAAAGGCTTGCTTACAGGGCTTTTATGGCTATGGCTTCTGCCTCTTCTTAATGCTCATTAACTTGAACTTAGAGACTGAGCACACAGCACACATGAGTCATGCTACTGTTAGCCCCATATACTAATCTATAAAGCTAGAGACTGAATAGCTGAATAAAATTTGCCAGGAATAGGATGGCCTTGTCGGGCATCAGTGGGAGGGGAGGCTCTTGGTCCTGGGAAGTCTTGATGCCCCAGTATAGGAGAATGCCAGGGCAGGGAGGCGGGAGTGGGTGGGTGGATGGGGGGGCACCCTCATTGAAGCAGGGAAAGGGGGGATGGGATGGGGTCTTGGGGGGGGAGAACCAGGAAAAGGGATAAGATTTGAAATGTAAATAAAGAAAATATCCAATAATAATAAAAGAAAAGAAAAGAAAAGAAAGTCACGCAGTTTGAGAGGAAACCTCTGAAGCTTGAAGCACTGTGAAACATGCTGTCAAAAAAAAAAAAATGCCAGGAAACCTTATGCTCCTATACACACATTTCTTTTTTTTGCCTTCCAGAACCCAATTAGTCATCCAGAATGGTGTCTGGAAAGAGCTGAGCTTTCATTAGCACTTTGCCCCTCCTATTCAGCTGCCCCAATGTTGAAAGGCACATTAGAATGGCCAAATGAGCAGGGTCAGCTCGCCTGTCTCCCCACACAGCCTTGGAGGTCCAATTCACATGCTCATCTTGGTTTTATCAGTCCAACTTGAGCTTTCTGTGTATAAGGATTGAACTTTGGCACCAAGGCAGTGACAGGTTAGCACCTTTCTATGTAGCCCAGGTTAGTCTCGGACTCGGGATCCTCTTGCCTCAACCTGTGGAGGGCTTGGATTATATATCATATCATCACCACACTTGCCTTGAAATTTAAAAAATAATACTTTTGATTCTTTCAAAGTAAAATCTCATAGTATTCTGTAAGCACTTCTTTCTGATGCCAAAATCATTTTTATCACTTTAGGCTCCATATTCATTAATCAGTCTCTTCCATCCTGCATTCTGCCCACTGTGCCCACACACCATCTAGTCAAATATGTGAATCTTGTTACAATTCACTGATTCAATAGGTTGGGGGTTCAATTTGAGATTCTGCATTTCAGGCAAGCTCCAAAGTGATCAATCATTATGTCACTGATCCATAACCTTAATGTAGGATACAGTGTTTTGTAGTGCTGGGAATTGAACTTAGGGCCCCACACATCTCATACGCATAAGAGTACACACTTGCTGGAGTTATTGATCACAAATCGAGATTCTTTAAGTATGCACACCATTGAGATCAGTGTAGTCATCTATGAAGCCAAGGCCGTAATACAGCATTTAGGATGAACTTGCAGCCTATGAACCCAAATCATATGCTATGGAGATTACTTAAATGCTATGAATGTAAGAAGGCAGATCGAGCAGTGTGTGTATGTGTGTGTGTGTGTGAATTTAATATTTATATTGATTTAATATTTATATTGATTTAATGTGTATTGGTGTTTTGTCTGAGTGTATGTCTGTGTATCATGTGTGTGCCTCTCAGAGGCCCTATGACTTGAGTCCCAGATGACTGTGACTGTACTAGGATTTCAACCCAGGTCCTCCGGAAGTGTAAGCAGTGTTCTTAAGTGCTGAGCCATTTCTCTAACCCTATCATTTCAGCTGGTTTCAGAGGCCTGTGGGGGACAAGGCCAGAGATATTAGTGTAAACAAAAGTGGTCCGAGTAAAGACTGACACAAAACAAAGAGGACAGATGTCCCAGCTTCGGTAAGGCCTCGGCCCCAGCCAGGGAATGGAGCATGGCTACTAGCTATCATTTAGAAAATCTCACTGACAATTCTGAAGTCTATTTTTAATTGATCTTTGGTAGTTGGAAGTGTGTACATGGGACTATATTTGGTCTGGAGACTGCCAATCTGTGGTTTCATGTGGAGGACATTAGACGTGAAATCAGAAGCCATGGACCTGGAGCTGTTATCTTCTATAGCTCTGAGATCTCTGACTAGTCAATGCCTGTGCTCGTCCTCATTCTGTGAAAGGGAGTGAAAATATTTATTCTGATTTGGACAAAAATATTTTTATGTGCATAAGATGAAAGGCCTTTAAATTTAACATAGGACAACTTTGCGGCAATTTCTGAGTTGGTGAATACTGCCTCCGAATATATCAAGGATAAGAGTAACATTAACTACTTCACAGACAGCTTCACAAATCTAAGAAAAAGTCCCAAAAGAATCTTTGGAATTTTGGAGCTGAAAGACTTCCATATTTGAGCAATATTTTAGAAGTTGTGACCCAGGGACTTATCCTTAGAGTAAGAACTAGAGAAAGAGAGAGAGCTTTGAAGAGACTCGCTAGTCTTTCTAACTGCAGAAAAAGTTGTTAAGAATGTTTATTCACTGAGCACCAAATAAACTGGGTGTCGTGGCATGGGCCTGGGCCTGTAATGCAAGCATTTAACACTTAGGGGGGAGAGTCAGGGGGATCAGAAGTTCAAAGTTAAAAGAAGCTACATAGCAAGTTCAAAGATATCATGGGCTACAAGAGACCCTATGTCTAAGAGGAAGAATTGTGGGAATGGGAAAAGGGAGAGGAAGAGAGAGGTAGAGGGAGAGAGAGAAGGGGAGAGAGAGGGAGAGGAAGAGAGAAGGAGGAGCTTGTCTTTTAAATGTCAACAGCTGTGGTCATAGTTGATACTGAAACAGCTGTATTTGAGTAAGTGGTAGGAAGAAGGCCTGGTTTTCTAAAAAGACTACTCTAACTTTGAACTGGGCACTTATTCTTGATGCGATAGACAACGTACGTTATAGATGCAAGAAGTAAGATGCTTCAGTGGTGAAGCCTCTTGGGGACATATCCACCTGCCAACTGGAAACTCAAGGAAGCCACAAGTTGAAGATTTCAGTTCAGTGACTCTATGAATAATTCATCAGTTATTCTGTCAAGTTGCAACAACTATTTCCTGTCCCTCAAATGCTTCAACCTCCTTGTGAAAAGCTAGCTTTGAAGAAATAGAGTATTTGCACACTCTGAAGGCTGGGAAGTGGTAGATGGAGAATTGCATGCATCTCCTTGAACTCATTTGTCTAATTACCTGCTGTCTTTCGGTTCTGCCCTATTTGGCTATACTTCCTTAGTAACTGACTAAGTGAACTAGATTCAAATCATCTCCATGTGAGGAAGACAGCCAGTATCACGCTAAGAAAATTCCTTTTGTGTTTTTGTAAAACCTTGGTGTGTAGAGTGGAGGGTGTCTTAGTTACTTTTCTATTGCTGTCACAAAACACCATGACTAAGGCAACTTAAAAAGAGAGCACTTAATTTGGGGCTCATGGTTATAGAGGGTTGTAGATTCTACGACCATCATGGCAGGGAACATAACATCAGGCAGGCGGGAATGGCACTGGAGCAGTATCTGAGAGCACAGTGTACAGGTTGAGACAACAACCAGGCAGAGAGAACACTAATTGTTGATGTCATGGGCTTTTGAAATCTCAAAGCTGGCTCCCCAAAGACATCTCTTCTCCAACAATGACACACCCCCTAATTCTTCCTAAACAGTTCCATCAACTGGGGACCAAGCATTCAAACATATGAAGCTATGGAGGTCATTGTCATTCAAACTGCCACAGAGAATATGGTATGTTTCTGTGTATGTATGTGTGTGCATATGTGTGCATGCATGTGCCTGTGTTAGGCAAACACCCTATCCCTGAGTTACATCTCCAGCCTGTGTGTATGTGTAAGCATGTGAAAGCATTTGAATAAAACCTTGCCTGGGAGTTAATAATTGTTCAAACTGGATCATAAACACATTGTGATTCTTAATACTGTCCTCTTTAATATCTTATAAAAAAGAAAAATGTAAATTAGTTTCCATGTTTTTATAGATGCTGTTAATGAATTCATTTCCTCCATGGATTTTTTTGCCTTCATCTATTTATTTATTAGTGAATTAATTTGAGGCCGGGTTTCATATATATATAAATATCACCTCGAACTCACTATGTAGGAGATGATCTTGAACCCCTAACCCTGTAACTTCCACACCTTGAGGACAAGGATTATTAAATTCTACCACTCTACCCAGTGTATGTGCTGCTTGTGATCATATCCAAGGCTTCCTGTGTGCTAGGCAAGCATGCTACCGACATCTCTAAATACATATCTTTATTTTAAAAATATTAATTGTAAATCAGGCATTGTGGATGCGTGCCTTTAATCCCAATACTCAGGAGGCAGAGGCAGATGTATCTCTGTGAATTCAAAGCCAGCCTGGTCTATATAGCAAGTTCCAAAATAGCCAGGGCCACATAGTGAAACCCTGTCTCAAAAAAGGGATATTAATCCTAATACTAATTTAATCAGAAATAATTTAAATTATCTGTAAAACTATTGCTACAATTTTGCTTAATTATTCTTTTTTTTGGACAGGATCTTACTTTATCTACTCAAGAAAGTTTAAAGAATACAGAATACATAAGCAGTAAAATCCCCTTTCAGGATTGGACTATAGCTTTGTGGATGAGTGCTTACCCAGAATGCATCAGGCACTGGGTACCATCTTCACCACCACTAAACACATCCTCATTAATATCTCACTGTGTGGTCTCCTTAACCTAACAAGTCTTTCTACTAGAAACAATGATAAAAGTCAGTTGTGGCTTCTTCCAGAGCTTTCTTCATGCACACACAGGTCTATGTAGAAACAGGGGTATTTTCAGAAGAATTGTTCTATAAAAGACAATTGGATTGTATAGAAATAGCAGTTTTCCTTCCAACTAAAACATATATTTAATCTTATAATCTAAATGAAAAAAATAACTATCACTTGACAGAATATATTTCGGCAGATTTTGCAGTAACTAAATGTATGTACATGTTTATTAAGAATTTAAGCTTTACTGACATCATAAGATAAAGTTAATGTGTCTGAACTGTCTTATGCACATAATGACTGATTATTTAAAGATGTGGCCAGTTGCATTCAAAAAAGCCAGTCTAAGTGTGTTTAAGACATGCTCCAGAGGAAAGACCTCTTGTCCAGTATGGGAAACTAGGTCATGAGGCCATTGCTGGGAATCCCATAGGCCCAAGGAAGGAATCTATCACTATTGTTTTGCTGATTGGTCATGTTGTCAAACTGTCCTCAAATTGGGTCTACAGAATATATGAATATTCAAAAAGTATTTTTAAATTTAAAAGTTGAAGATTCTCAATTTGGACCCATGTAAATCGATTCTCTGCATTGCCTAATATAAAATCCTGTCATATAAACCTCATGATAACATTGTCAAGATATGGGGGAAACTGAGGCGTGAAGTTAAATAATCCAGACACAGTTGTTAGATCCAGTTTGTCCAGTTTCCACTTCTCATTGAACTTTTTTCCTCTACGTTACTCTAAGTACCATTCTGAATGTGTGACTGAACAGATGACAACCAGAGCTGAACACAGACTTTTAAACTAAAAGTGGCCAGGTGGTGGTGGCGCATGCCTTTAATCCCAGCACTTGGGAGGCAGAGGCAGGCAGATTTCTGAGTTCGAGGCCAGCCTGGTCTACAGGGCTATACAGAGAAACCCTGTCTTGGAAAAAAAAACAAACCTAAAAACAAAACCAAAAAACTTCTTTTCTTTTCTACGCCTCGACCTTCCTGTTTACAATTGTTTTTCTCCCTCACTCTATATCTGTATCATGTGTCAAATTCCCTTTTATTGGGATCAAAGTTCACCTATGGTGAGGACATGAGGAAATACAAATAAATGAAAAGCAGAGTTAAGAATAATTTGACTTGTAATACTATGGTGTAGCTGAGTATCATGTGCATATATATTTGTATGTGTGTACACATATTTTCCATGTATATGTATACCTGACAGAGATGGAAAAGACACAGTTAGAGGCAGATGGAAGAATGGTGGGGGAGATATTATTTGGGGTTCTCACCAGTAGGTTTCAGCCACAGTAATTTAGACTGTGTCCTGGGAAGATCTTGAAGTTTGTTTCTTGTCTCATCCATACCCCATGGAAAGTGGTACCCTTACTGGAAGCAAGAATTTGGAAGATGCCTGCTAGCAGGCTGCATGCTCAGAGCTGTACCATGTGCCCTGTGTGACAGAAGGAGGGTTGTTTTTTTTAAAGTCTAGGTTTATAGGCAGAAATTCTGAAAATGGCAGTGTTTTTTTTTTTTTGAGAATTGCACAATAAAATGCTCTTCAGCAGAGAGAGAAACCCTTCAGCCATGCTCCCATCAGCTGGGAGCTGGGAGCTGGAAGGTGGACGTCAGGGAGCTAGAAATACCAGTGCTTTCTCAGACTGAGATAAGATAGGCAGTGACAGAATTTCCTATTACCTTATTCTGCTATTGGCTCATTTTTCATTCATTCACTCACTCATCCAATGAAATGTCTACTGGCTGGGTACTAAAGATAAAGCCAGCAGGAGGAGCATCATGCTCCAGGACTGCCTGCAGTAGTGGGGGTGGGGGAGGGGAGGAGATAAGCAGGGTGGGGCGGGGCATGGACATATAATTACCCTGGGAAGGCCGAAGTTCTTCAAGAGGTGACTACTAGAATTCAAAGGGCTAATCTGTAGTTTAGCTAGGATTTCCCTTGGATTATCAGTCCTGTAGCTCAACACAAGGGGCTAAGTTGGGAAACAGAGGCCGTATTAGTAAGTATTGGTCAGTGCTGAGTGCCTACCTGGATGACATAGACATACAGAGATCCAGACAGAGGAAGACTTGGCCAACCAACTACTGGGACTCAGGGCCTAGTACAGCTCATTTCACTTCTATCACCACTGTTTACCTACTAATAGCATTTTAAGCAACAAATAAAGAGCATTTTTATAAAAAAAGATGGTAGAAAATATATGTAAAACAAGGTGGTTTGGCATATAATTCAGTGGTAGAGCACGTGTTTAGCACTTGCTAAGTCCTGGGTTCAATCCTCTGTACTAAAAAAGTAAATAATTAAATTGAAGATATACGAAGGATAAACAAAACAAAACAAAACATAAAATTTAGACTCTCCTTTAACCCCCGCCTTCTACATATAACGGATAACATTTAGTTCATTTACTTTTCACTTAAAATGGTTTATTTTTTGCTCACATTAAAAAAAAAATCTGGCGAGGTATCATGCCCTATATTCTTAACATTTATGAGGCTGAAGCAGGAAGATTAAGATTTCAGAGTTCAAGGGCAGCCTGTGTTACATACAGTGACCCAGCTTCAAAATAAAGCAGAAGAACAAAATCCAAGCAAAGAACTTCCTTTGCTCATTGGACATTGTTTTAGTGTTACTTGGGATGCAGTGTGGAATCTGTGGTTTGATCTACCTACTTGTTTACTTGTTCAGAACGTTCTGTAGAGTTTGGGTGAAGTTTCAAAGCCTTATTAACCTCATTCTTTCACTGCGTTGGTTTTTCTAAACTGTGACAAAATACATGAGAATAAACAACAACAATAACAACAGCACACTGCAAAGAAGAAAGGTTTATTGTGACTTACAGTTTCAAAGGTGGTAGATGAGTCCTGTTGCCTTCCAGCCTGTGGCCAAGCAGAAGCTCATGGTGCAAACCCAGAATAGAGGAAAATGCTCACAGTTAAAAAGGAGGGAAAAAAAGAACAAGTCTCCTGAATACCTTTCAAGGACAGGCTACCACCTCCTAGTTCTATCACAAGATAGGTACAAACCTATAACGCATAGGCTGAGTAGGAGATCCTGAGGAGAGAGCCACTTTGTGCCCGTCACTTTATTTCTGGTGACAAGCATTTTCTGGAACACAGAATAGTTCTTTGTAAGTGTCTGGTTTTCCAGCATTTTATCTTGCCATAGATTTACTCACAGCAATAAGAATATAGGCCCAGGAGGATAGTCCAGCATAGTGTGACTGCTTAGCACGTATTAGGTCCTAGATTCTCAACCCAGCACTGAACAAAAGAAAGAAAAGAAACTAACATATAACCCAGCTATGCCATTTCTGGAAGTTTTCACAAAGGACTCCAAATCCACACAGTACAGATATTTGCATGTCAACATGTAGTGCAGCCCTAATCACAATGGGTAAGTTGAGAACCAAACTTGGTGTCCAATAACAGAGGAACCAGTAAAGACTATATATATATGTATACGTATACGTGTGTGTATATATATACATACATACATACATATATATATATGTATATATATATATATCAGATTTTTTAAGCTGTGAAGACTGAAGTTATATTGTTTGTAGGAAAATGGATGCAACTGGAGGTAAAGTCACATGCTTTCTCTCTTTTATGGATCTCAGAGTGTACAGATATATTAATCATGTGTACAAATAACAAGATCATAGAAGCAAAACTGCCTGAGGACCAGGGCTCAATGGGACAGAGAGGAGATATTTTGGGTGATATGGGGAGAGTATATCAAAAGTATATTATAGGTTTGTATGAAAATGACCTTGTGTAATCCTGCATAATAAAATAAAGCAAACAAAAACACGGAAATGAAAACTTACATCAGATCTTGCGGTTTTCCCTATATGCCTCTAGAATTTTATATTGTTTTGACTTTCACACTGGTGAGAAAGGGCGCAAGGACCCCCACCTCTCAACTTACCCCACCCCACCCGCCACACACACAAGGCAAGGTTGGTTGTAAACTAGAGGAAATATGCCCTGAGGTTTAGGAAGAGGGCTATAATGAAGGCAAGGGTAGTCAAGTTTGTACTGGTTAAAGGAAGATGAATCATGCTATGTGATGCGTTAGATTCTTCTCAGAGAGCTGAGTGGCAAGGTCACTGCCAAGGAAGATAAAGGGAAGAGGAGGTGGAAAAGGGAGGTGGGAATAAGTCTCCAAGTGGAGTATATTGGAAAATAAGCAAAGGTTTGAGACGAGGGCTTACTGTGTACCTCAGTCTGGCCTTGTAAGCTGGGGTCACAGGGCTGTGCTTTCACTTGGTAAGAAAGCGAATTCTAGAGAGACACACATGAGCCTGTCTGCACTGCTGGTGGGTTCCTTAGATCAGGAATTTTCTAGGAGATCACTGTTGCTAGGTGTGGGATGAGCTGTCCTCAGCAAAAATTCTTTCCCCTATGGTTGTGGATCAACAGAGCTTTAAAGTCCAAAGAAGTCTTAGCTCACTGTATATTAATTCCCTTTAGGGGGCCCAAGAGCCGCCTAAAACATGCAAAATTCGATGAATATGTGCATTTTCTAGAGAATGGGTCTTTAGACTTCATTAGATTTTCAAAAGATTAGGAACCACTGTTGAGACCAGGCTTTAGGCCAGGTCTAAAAGAAAAAGCAAAATAAAACAAAACAACAAGAACAACAACAAACCCCTCAACAAAACCTTAAAAGAGAAACAGAAAATTCAAGCACTGATGAGAAGTTTGTCATAGAAAAGTAACCTCCAGGACCACCCCTACCCCAGGTGCTCTCTCCTCTAGGCAGGACTCTCATTATCTTGTGAATTACCTTACATAGAAGTCCATTTAGGTAACTTAGCAACGAAACTCTTTTCTTGGAATTTCAAGACAACCTGCTCCAACTTAACACCACCGACTCAGCATCGACCACCTCAAATATTCCTCATAATTACTCCAGGGAGAGGAGATGGGGTTTTTGTTTAAGAAAAGGAAACAAACACTGTCAATCACCACCAGCACGGAATGGAGATTCATACCTTCTTCTTACCCATTATTTCTTAGCCTTGAGAATTCTGGAGATGAAAAAGCCGTGATGCTTTCTCACCCATATACCATCTGCAGTTGCACCAGGGATAGTGAACTTGCTTTTCCCCCTGAAAGAGCAGTTTTAAGTGTTTTTTCTTGTTTGTTTGATTGATTGGTTAGTTGATTGATTGATTGATTGATTGATTGATTGATTTGGTCTTTTTGAGACAAGGTTTCTCTGTGTAGCCTTGGCTGTCCTGGAACTCTCTGTAGACCAGATCCACCTGCCTTTGGGTGCTGGGATTTAAGGCCTGCGTCACCACACTCAGGGTGTGTTTCAATACTTACTGTTAACTTTATAATTGAAAATAGAGCCTTGTTTTTCTAGCTGGGCATTCGTTTTATGTACAACACTTAAGATATCTTTAACCTTGGGCTTTTTTGTAGTACCATACAGGACAGATGGATTGCTTGTGTGTCTGTCTGTGCATTCTCCAGGTGTATAAAAGAGAAATGGGAGGAGAACCTCTGATAACTTTTTGTTTGTTTGTTTGTTTGTTGCCTCCATGGATTACAAATCTCCAAAACAAAGCTGGAAGGAGTTGGCAGCAACTCACTAAATAAAAGCAGGAATGACAAAAAGCACAAATTTAGGAAAGTTACAAAACAACAGTGATTGCATAAAACGCCCACAGTTCTGAACGTGGCCCTCACCAACTGACCTTCTCATCAAATACCCCCAAATCTCAGCATCTCCCTCTTTCCTTCCTCTGGGATGCTCTTGCTTTCTGGCACATGAATATCAAAAACTCCTTTATGGGAAAATCATGAATGAGCTCCATGGAGCAGTCTACCCCTTCTTCTCCATGGCTGAGCTTAGTCTAATCGCTTTCTCAAAGCCCATTCCCCTTTAGAAAGACCATTTAAGCACTTTAAGGAAGTACTCACCCCCAGGCACTACTAACTGCCACTCTGATTTGATGGCATGGGGTTCTTGGGGGCCCCTATAACCACCAGCTCAGAAGACTTAAGGTTTTGCCCCCTGGTTTATTTATCTACGTCCTGAATGGTGTCTACCCCAATCTACCCATCACAGACTCTCTTCCTCCATTCCCCTTCAAGAAGACTTAAGTCTTATCTTTAAATTTCAAATCATTTTTTAAAATTTTATATCTTACAATATCTTATATCTCTATATGCCTTAAGGTTTGTTTGTTTTCTTAAACAAAACAATTTCTTTTTGAAACTAGGAAGTAGCATTTTGTGAAGCCACTCTCTGTCAGTGGTTCCAAAGACCTCTCTCTCTGTTGGCTTCAAATTGGGCTGATTTTCTGTTTACTTTTAAAGTGTTAACTCTATTTGAGATGAAAATAAAGTGTATTTGCAGGGCAGACTTTTCAATTTCTTTTATTTTGTACAATTTTCTCAGAGATTTGTATCTTGACTCAACAAAGAATATTGGATTATGCTTTTTAGAAATGTCCGTGTTTGTGAGACACTTCCTTTAGCCTTAGGAATGGCATTAGAGAAGACTCCCATAGTTGAAAACATATCTAGCTTATTAGTTCAACCATCAAAGGCCAGTGTGTGTGTTCCGGAGAGGGCGAATCTGTGCTCATCTTTTTTGGCATCTCAGAGGAAGCGCATTGTTTACTTTTAGTTTACTATTTTTCTAATTTTGTCTTTATTCTTGAGGTAGGTGTTAGATTCCTGGAGATAGGATTCCTATGTGGGTTAAGGAAATTGAGGTAGAGTATTTGTCTCAGGAAATCACTGATAAAGTAGCTTACTCTTCTGATATATATTATCTTTCTGTGAGGGGATGTTGGATGGTGTGAAAATTCCTATCTGACATCAAGCTTTGGTTTTACCAAAGGCTAGCCAGGAGATTTGCTACCAGAGCCTTGGCCTCTGTGGACCTTAGTTTCACCTATGAAATGAAGGAGATAATAATGCTTATTTTGCAAGAGGGTTGTAAGGACTAAAAAGGATGTTTGTAAAATGCTAGCACTGTGGACTTATATAGGTTAAATACACATACTCATTAACTCGGGGCTGTGCTAGTTCTCAGTGGCTAGAGCCCTTGAATGGCATGCTTGAGGCCCTGAGTTTTTGATGCTGAGCAGAGAGAGAGAAACAGAGAGACAGAAAGGGACCAAGAAACAGAGATTTATCCATCAGCCTTTCTCTCCACGATGCAGGAAAATTTCTTTAAAGAAATAAAAGTTATCAAGATTCAATTGCGAAGTTTGTTTTGGTAGGGCAATTATAGAATCCGAGATTCTCTGGAACTGGAAAAGTCATTAGAGATCAGCTCCTTTAATTAACTTGTGTTACAGAGAAGGAAACAGGCCCAGAGAGGGTGATGACATGCCCAAGGCCTCAAGGTGGCACATAAACCTCAGTAAGGACACTCATAATTAAGACAGGAACGTGTCTTTTAAGCAACCTTTGCTTTTTTTTTTTTAAAGCACTTATACGATGATGGTTATAAATCAATTACATTTAAGATGATACCAAAGTAAAATTACACAGGTGGGATCTTTTTAAATTAAAAGGCAATTTACATTTTAAAGACACTAAGATGCACAGATTATCAACAAAATATTAGCATATATAGCCATTAAAATGTAAATCACATTGCTAATCGCTCTCACTGAAAAAAGAGTAAATGACTTATCAAAACATTTGGGGAGATGTTAAATGAAATTTCACTTAAATTGTATCTAGACCTTTTCTCCCCCTTACCCCAAATTGCTTTGGTCTGTCTACCATAAGAACAGAAATAATCTTAATACATAGATAAGCAGTCATCTTCCTAACACTACAAAAGAAACATTTGTTCTTCCAGATAACTCTTAAGCAAACTGCTGTCAAAACAATTAGTGTTATTTTTCGATTATCTCGCTATTTGAGAGTAAATAACCATTCATGAATATGTTAATTATCTTGTAGGTAGGGAAGATAAGAAAAGCCCCACGTCTCCAGAAGCTGAGAAAGATCACCAACTGCATACAAAAGCCGGAGAAAGGGTCCTAGCCGGATCAGGAGTAGCCACACCTCACCTCAGCTAGGCTAAAATCAGAAAAAGAGAAGCAGAAAGAAGGGACCACATTTTGCTAGAACTGATCACAAATAAACTTTCATTTGTGCCCTGAGGCTGCAAAGACACTCTTCTGACTAACCAAGCATTGGAGAGTAGTGTTGACAGCAAAGCTCTTTCATTTGGTAAACTTTACAAAACACGTTTTTTGAATGGCCATTTTAAAAGAATTCAAGGACTGAGGCTAACCCTTGGCTAAGCTCATCACACAGAGCTGGTTTACCTCAGGCACACCGAACCGATCTTTTCTGAGTACAATCATTCTTTAAATGAGTGGACTTTAAGCTCAGTCTACCTTTGGTAACCACGCTCAAGTTTGTGAAGCTTTGAATATGCCTTTTGAAATCTCCAGCGCCGGATTCTTCACCGTCCACACGGTGGTTAAATGTTGTGCTGAAAGGGGACGCATTTGGCAGGGGGTGGAGGTGGGGGCAGGGAGAACGCACTGAAAGTGCTTTCTCTTCCTGTTTTGAAGGGACAAGATGTATTTTTTCCATATTCAATATTTTGAAAAAAAAAGTTGAACGCAGCATTGTGTCAGATAATTAAAATGTAAATTTCAGTATCTATGCTTTTGCTTTGTGATGTTTTTAATACATTTAAGTCAGTTGTCTTTTAAAACATGTGGTCAGCTGTTGTATTCACATATGGTCAAATGATCAAAGTCTGAACTCCTCTCTAATTGTCCCCCCGCTGCTCGTCTGCTCTGTCCGTGATCAAGGCCTCAGCAGGTGATGAGAAAGGCATGAGAACAGGCTGGAAGGAGAATGAGGCACCGAGAGGCCCGAGCTGAAAGAAATAAAGACTTCCAGTACATCACCCTGACAGTAAAGAGCGAAGGAAAAGTGACGTCTGGCTACGAGCGCTTATATATTTTTTTGTTCCCTAATCTGCATACATTTTTCCCTAGCTAAATGCAAATGGAGCCAGGCGGCTCTCAGAGACGGAGCCCCCCACTTCAGCCTGCTGCGGTTGCAAGCACAGCCCAAGGGTTGCATTTGTTTACTTGCCTCGGGAGAAGCTGCTAAGTCCCACAGTTTATAGTATTTCACATGTTTGTGGAAATCATTGCAATTCTTTTCACTTGTGCTTGTCATTGTTTGTCCCAGAGTTCACTTTGCCAGATGGCGCTTTATTGTCACTAGTGGTTACACCTCGCTATTGGATCAGTTCAAGACCAAATGGTGTGAAGAGCTTTCATACTTAGAGGATTTAGCCAAACATCCATTCTGTGCTATTCAGGCCGCTGGAGCACTAATTCATAAGCGAGCCGGCTGACCTGGGAAGGGAGGAGGAGAAAAGCGCCCAGGTCTTTTTCTACCCGAAATTATTAATTTGCTTTCCATTTACTGGCCAAATGGAAAAGCCTGATAATTAACCAGGGGTATCTTGCACAAACATAAATAAGATGCTAAGGAAGGGTTAGAAAGGGGGTGTGCCACTCCACAGAAACGGAACCTATTATTTTCTGGAAAATCTTCATTCAGAATAGTCTGTGTTGTTTCATCGTTGAGATTGTTGATATTTTTCTATCAACAGTGCTGGACATGAAAATATTTTCAAATATGGATTTCTTTTAAATGTGAACATGTTGTCTGTCAAATATCTGGGAGGTCTAAAATCCGATGTCTAAGATTTGGAGATTCCATTAATCTCATGTGATTCGTAATGAAGATTTGGGGGAGTTTGAAAAGATTCTGAGGGGGTGCATTTGTATGCTTTAGACTGAATAACGGGGGGGGGGGGGGGGGTTGAGCTAAGCAGCCTGGTGCTGTTTGTGTACATGTGTTAATGTCACTGTGGCACTTGCCTTGAAGCAAATCAATTAAAATCTCCTGGTTGCTGCCCCGAGCTCTGGAACTTGTCTTCCTCCCTGCATCAAAATGTGTAAGTGACTACAAAGCTGAGACCTTGAATCAAAGACAGGGACAGTAGCGAAAGGGTTAAGCAAACAGTGACTCGATTTCTCTGCCCCATTTGGTTTCTTTTAAAACATGGAGCCACTAGTTGTGGCCATAGCTTTCTTTTTCCTTGGGATGGGAGTATAGCTTTACCTACTGTTCAATGTGGTGTTGAAAGCACAAAGAAAAGCAGTGATGTGAAGAGGGAGGTTCTTGGGCAGAAAGCAGGTGCTAAGGGATTTGGAGGTTATTATAGGAAAAAAAAATCCTTGAAGCCCTTAGTGCAATGCCTTGCTGTAGTAAGAAAGGCAAACAGGATAATGGATTGTATCAACAGAGGAGCAAACTCAAATCAAAAGGCGTGCTCTTGTTACTGTATGGCCTGATATTGTCCTACAAAGAGCTGGTTGGTGTTAATCAAACATTGCAGGGCTGGCCTTGTCCTCATAAAGCCCATTGTCATCCTGAACAAGGACCAGCTCACAGAGCAACTGGGATGATGCTGTTTTTTTTTCCATATATATATATATGGTACAATGCAAAATTATGTAATAATCATATCCCTGGGGGCCTGAACTTAACAGAAGAAGCCACAGCAGTGGAGATCGCAGCTCTGCTTAGGAAAAGTAAGCACAGCTGGGAAGAACAAAGCGCCAACTGGGGGTCCACTGTTTTTGCTACAGCACATTTCTGGACTTCAAGTCTTTGCTATGCTAAGTGGGCTGCTGAGTAATTGGACCTACCCCTACAGAGGGGAGGAGACTGAGAAAGCTGGGAGGACAGAAGGAGAGACCGGAACTGTTGATCTGAGCAAGGATTATGGTGGGGGTGGGGAGGAGTCAGGAGTCAAGAGACTGTTTTCCCTCAGTTTCTGGAAGCAAAGCAATGAGGTGCGCAAAGTGCAATGTTTTTACATTAACACAGACATTTTTGCATTCTTCCTGTGGAAGCGGGATGAAATTGGGCAAATATTAAATGTCTAGCATTATTTGTTTGGGCTTTTGTTTCCTCATCTGAGAAATGCAGAAGAGGGTATTATGTTCAACTTGAAATCTAATTTCCTTTCCAGCCCTGATACTTTGGAGTCTATGTTCTCATATTGTCATCTGTTAGGAAGACAGTGTAATAGGAGTGGGGAATGTGTGTTGTCAACAGAACAGGCTTCAATAGATTTGAATCAGTTCCCATATAGACTTAGAGGAAAAAGCTGAAATTGCTCACATGGTACATCCTGCATTCCTTTGTAGCAGGCCTGTGCTGAGTCGCTGCCTGACAAATACTTGTGCCTTTAATCAGATGTCAGAGTATTTAAGGTGTACAACCGTTTTAGGGGCTGTCCCTCATTGTTCTGTCTCATTCAGACATTCTTGGTTTTTGGGTTCATGTAGCCAAAGCCAATCAAGTGCTTTCATCAGTTCACCATTGGACATTGAGTGATATATTGGCACCAGTTAAAATTTGACCTTCTCAGTGACCCTTTTGCAAACATTAACTGTGCAGAACATCTTTCTCCTTCAACCACAGTGTCTTCTTGAAAAGGATACTCCCTAAGAACAGACTTTGTTCAAGCAGCCCAAGTTTATTCCAAAGCTTATTGTATAGTAGTCTAAGGATTGCTGGGGTAAGAATCACACAGTGTCAACAGAAGGGCTGAGAAGAAATTATTTTCCAACAGTGACTTTGATGCAAGACCCTGAAAGAGGATCTTTTGAAATGAGACACTTATCTACTTGTAAGGGTGACGGGGAGATGCTGCTTAATCAGAAGAAAACAGAAAGATGTGTAACTAAGGCTTTATTTAAGCTGCAATGGTTTTTATTGAAAACCTTTAATTTGCCACAAGAAATAAAGGTGAATTTTCAAATATAAATACCAAAACCCAACACAAGCAGTGATGGTCACCTGATTTTCAATCTGGCTGATGGTTAAAGATAGGTTCCTTTATTTAAGAAAAAAACTCATGAAAGACCATTTATCATAGTACCAAGAGCCCATTACATACAATATTGTACAAATTCTCTTTAAAATCTACCAGTTCATGCTGCTGTCTGCCTTTGGGACTATTATGAAGAAATTGTCCTGGCATATGTGACTATCTAAAGGGACACATTTTATTTTCAGTGAACTGTAGAAGTTTCAAAAACAAGAGGACCAGTGGGAATTGTCTTTAAAATTCACTTCACAAATCCAGCTAACTAGGGAGAAATGATTTCTAGTTTATTTGATTCAAATTACCCACCTTTTCCCATTTTTCTTCGAGACAGGGTCTTGTTATGTAACCCAAACTAGCCTTAAACTCATCATGTAGCCCAAGCTGGCCCAGAACTCATAATGATCCTCCTGCCTCAGCTGCTATTGTAAGCAGGCACCATGATGTACTAAATGCACGCAGGGGTCGGGGAGGGCACATGCATATGAGTGTGTAGTTGTGTACATATCTGAGGAGACAAGATCTGAGTAAGACATCAGGTATCATTCTCTTTTGTTCTCTGTTATCATATTGAGATAGACTCTCCCACTAAATCAAAAACTTGTGGTTGCAAGTAGGTTGTCTGGCTAACATGCTCTGGGGATACTCCTATCAGTAATTACAGGCACATGCAGCCATGCCTGCATTTTTTTTTTTTGTGTGTGGATTCTGCCCACTTGAACTCAGGTTCTCATGCTTGAAGAACAAGTACTCTTATTCACTGAGCCATGTCCATAGTCACTAAGAACAATACTTTGGTGGTTTTGGAAGATCATGGTAATTGATTTAGAAATCTTAAGAATTACTGCTGTACCTATACCATTTCTGTGTGCATGGTCTAACATAGGCAATTCTGGGTAGCTTTGTTCCCTCTGCACTTAGAAGTTAATGAAGTCTCTTTCCTAGAAGATGTTTCTATGCCTTGTTTGTGAAGAGAACAAACAAACACTAAGCTTCATTGCTTTGTAGCTGTGTGGCATTGGACAAGTCACTTAGCTGCTTAGAATTTCATTTATCAAGTGAAAGAATTATCTGTTATGAAGTACAGTGCAGCTAGAGTAAGGGTGTACGTGGTGGGTCCCTCTGAGAAATCATACCATGTGACAGACCTAGTATAAAGAAGATTAATTGTGGGGAAAGGGAGTAGGCACCTAGCAAAGGGGTAGAGCCTGAGAAAGGAGAGAACATAAAGGACATAAAGAGAGAAAGAGATGAAGTGAGGCTGGCTAGCCGGGTACAGATAGGAAGGGGGAGGAAGGGAGGGAGGGAGGGAGAAGGGGGAGGGGAAGAGAGAGAGGGAGAGAGGGAGGGAGAGGGAAGGGGGAGGGAAAGAGAGAGGGAGGAGGAGGGAAGATGGGGAGAGAGAGGGAAGGGGAAGGGGAGAGAGGGGAGGGGGAGGAAGGGAGGGAGGGAGGGAGAAGGGGGAGGGGAAGAGAGAGAGGGAGAGAGGGAGGGAGAGGGAAGGGGGAGGGAAAGAGAGAGGGAGGAGGAGGGAAGATGGGGAGAGAGAGGGAGGGGGAAGGGGAGAAAGGGGAGAGAGAGAGGGAGGGGAGGGAAAAGGGGGGAGAGAGAGGGAGGGGAAAGGAGAGGGGGAGAGAGAAGGGAGAGGGGGAGAGAGAGGGGAAGGGGTGAGGGGGAGAGAGGGGGAGGGGAGAGGGAGAGAGGGAGAGGGGGAGAGAGAGGAAGGAAGGGGGAAGGAAAGGGGGAGACAGAGGGAGGGAGGGGAAGGGGAGAGAAAGAGAGGGGGAAGAGAGGGGGAGAGAGAGGGGAGGGAGAGGGAGGAGAGAGGGGGAGAGAGGGGGAGGGAGGGGGAGGAGACAGGGGGAGAGAAGGGGAGGGGGAGGGGAGATAGAGGGAGGGA
>JANHMN010000005.1:13831248-13843356 GCA_030674055.1 Rhabdomys pumilio | reverse complement strand
GGGGAGGGAAAAGGGGGGAGAGAGAGGGAGGGGAAAGGAGAGGGGGAGAGAGAAGGGAGAGGGGGAGAGAGAGGGGAAGGGGTGAGGAGGAGAGAGAGGGAGGGGAGAGGGAGAGAGGGAGAGGGGGAGAGAGAGGAAGGGAGGGGGAGACAGAGGGAGGGAGGGGAAGGGGAGAGAAAGAGAGGGAGGAGAGAGGGGGAGAGAGAGGGGGAGGGAGGGGGAGGAGACAGGGAGAGAAGGGGAGGGGGAGGGGAGATAGAGGGAGGGAGGGGAGAGGGGGAAAGAGGGGAGAGGGAAAGGGAGAGAGGGAGAGGGGAGAGGGAGAGGGGAGAGGGGAGAGGGAGGGAGGGGGAGGGGAGAGGGAGAAAGGGAGAGAGAAAGGGAGAGAGAGAGAGGAAGGAGAGCAAAAGAGGAGGAAAGGAGGCTGGGGCAGCAAGCAGTCAGTCCTCTTACATGCTGCCACACCCTGCTCGCTCTTACTAACGGTATAGGAAGTAATGGCAATTAGTGATGACGAAGCAGTTGCTAGGTAGCTGTTAGGTGGAGCCTAGCAGAATTGTCTGTAAGCCAGTATTTATATTCCTACTTTTCAGAGTCTGTGAAAGAAAATGTTCAAGTGCTCACCTTGGCAATCACGGCAACAGTCAGATACAAAATGCTAGGTGCAGAATGCAGAACACCTTTCTTGGTCTGTATTCCAAGGGTGGGAATGCAACATAGTTGGCAGAGTGCTTGCCCAGCATGCAAGAAGGTTTTTGATCTCCAGCACTGCAGAAACCTGGCCCTATGATCCATGTGTGGCTGTAATCCTTGGAAGGTGGAGGCAAGAGATTCAGAAGTTCAAGGTCATCCTTAGATCCTTAATGACAAATTTAAAAAAACAATATATGGATGTGTCTATGTGCCATTTTTAATGCATTCATCTATTGATGGATACCTGGGCTATTTACACTTTTGGTAAGAATGATGCCATTAGGAGCAAAAGTGCGTTAATGTTTCCAGATATCTATGTAGAAGACCCACAGGTGATGTATGGATTCTCAGTTTCTGGGGGAAAGCATTCTATTGTCAGGACATCATAAAATGTACTTGTCCAATTCAATGCTCTCTTCCTTCAGCTTAGGAAAGTTTGATGCAGAAAGAGAAAGGTCTAGCACACAGCAGGATACCCAGAGTCACCTCAGCAACTGAGTCTGTTGTCAGTTTGTGGCTGCTTTCACAGTACTTGGCATTATGCGTTTGGGAAACTATAGTAGTCTTTCCTAATACCTGCATTGGGAATATAGAAAGGGTTTATGTAATCCTGCAAAAGTACTTTTCGGAGACATGATTTATTTGTATTAGGACTTACACATTGAAGTAGTTTTGAGGCTCTTGTTCTTTCTCTTTCTTGTTCCATTTTGCCTCTCATAACAGTATGTGGTTTCCAGAATGGAACTGATGACACCACTAACCAGCCACATGATGATATTGTAGCTTATGAATGTGCTATTCCATTAACGTGATAATGGCTTCAGAGCTTGAGTTGTTCAGAACAAAGAGGGCACTTGATAAACTCAGTGTTATTATTATTACATTATCTAAAGGTAGACATTTTTACTAAATATTTCCATTTTCAGGATTTCTCTTTAGTTGCCTGCAGATACTCATTTGCATTTACAAAATGATATTTTCATATAAACCTGAGGAAACAATGGGGATGACCTAGGATGGATCTGACCCTACTCAGTATCACAAGTTACCTGAAAAGAATTGGAAACGTTGGTACTATGGCAACAGAGTATTTGGAGATGTACCTTTCACAGGAAAGAGTCTTTATTGGGCTTCCTACTTTTATCCTCAAGTGATGTGAGTTGTTTTTGACAATGTTAATGTTTATTTGTTCCTCTCATCCAGGATTGATACAGCATCAGTATTGACAAGTTATGAAAAAGAAGGGAAATGCTAACCATTCTTCATTATAACATACTGAGTTTCCAGATTTCCTCCTTTTAAGAAGATACTAAGTTTTTCGGTCATCTCCATGTCTTACAATTCAATACCTCTAATACAAGGCCAATAAAAATAACAAGGGAAGCAGTGAATGCAGAGGAAACCCAGATTGTCCCCAAAGGTGGTTAAAGTCTCCTCCCTTGCCACTCACAAAGCAGGATCCTGGAAGCTGGAAGCGACTACAAAGAAGATGCTCATAGAGGAGTCTGAAAAGGCAGAAGAGAAGGAAGTTTTCACTAAGCTTTGGTGCCAGGTGCTGAGCCTGATTCATTCCTAAATATTATTCTCATGACAAAGCTATGAAGTCAGGAATTCCTGTTTTAACACTTGAGAAAACTTATATTTTCATCCTGTAACTCGCCACAGTCCATTGATAGACTCCCGATGTTTATTTTAATAATTTGTGTGTGAGAGATGATGATAGTAGGACTGACTCCAGGCACTTGTATTTGCTAGGCAAACTGAGGCAGAATTTGAACCAAGTCATTTATTTGTTCTTTCTGAAGGGAAGAAAGCAAGGAGTAGCATCTCACTCAGTGGCTCAAACACAGGATCATTTTTCTTAGCCCCTTGAGTGCCAGGGTTACAGATTTCTCAGAGAAGATATCATGTCTTCCAGGATGGCTTTGAACTCTGTATGTAGCTAAGAATAACTGTAAACTCCTCATCCTCCTGGATCCCTCTGGAGAGTTGGTAGTACAGGCAAGTCCATCAAGTCTGGAGGATGTAGTACTGGAGATGGAGCCCGAGGCTTCATGTGTGCTAGGCAAGGGTGTGCTCTAGTAACTGAGCTAATTCTAAGCCTATGTTTTAAAATAGTCTTTTCTGCCCAGCTTTTCTTCATTTGCACCAGGCTCATCAATGTTTTGCTGCTTACAAGTGGGAATATATCCTCATCATTGTGGTAACATTTACATGGTTTGATTTCCCAACACAACTTTCCAGGCTCAAGGGGAGGGGCAAACACTGCTACAGCCGGAATGCAGCATACAACAGGAGGGAAGAGACAGAGATAGAGCTTGTTTGTGACCCAGATTTAAAGTCTAGCTTTTGTCTAGCCTTATCGTTTCTAGTTGTGTGCACTTGGCTAAGGGCCTTAACTTCCTTCAGCCTCTACTTCCTCACCAAAGAAAGAGGGATAGTATAGTATTCATGAGGTCAGCAAGATAGCTCCATGGGAAAAGGGGCCTGCTACAAAGTCCAAGGATCCAACTTGAGTCACAAGACCCACATGGTCAAAAGGACAGAACCAACTCTCACAAGTTGTCCTTTGATGTCCACAGGCATGTGTCCCCTCCAGATTGCACACCAAATAAAAGTTAAAAAATGCAATAAAAATACAAAATGCTACTCATCTTTTGGGGGTGGTCGTGAACTTCACTGATAATGCCAGAAATGTCTTCAAGCTTAGGGCCTGGCATTCAGGAGACATTCTTTGTGGTTGCTTTTATCTGCAGAGGACTCTATGTTCTGAGGTATCTGTGGATGTTCCCAGCCAGAAGTATGGATTAGCAACTGGGAAGATAGCCCGGCAGGATTAGCCCATTTAAGTCATAGCATACATATCACTAAAAGGGATAAAAGGCATCTAAACCCAGCCCTCCCCCAAGTTCCCGTTCAGAAGATCCTTGGAACTTCCTGTTGTGGCCTGAAATATCAGCTGCTCACAGCAAATTATGGAGGTCTTTGCAGTTTGAGGATGGAGTAGTTAAAAAATTAAATTATAGCAGAGTATGGTGATACTTGCCTACCATCCTGGTGCATGGGTAATAGGTACAGGAGGATCAAGGGTTCTAGGTCATGCTCAGCTGTACAGAAAGTTCAAGAGTAGCCTGGGATATATAAGATCTGGTGTTAAATTTTTATTTCAATTGTATTTTTCCATAAACATTATAATATTAAACTTTTGGTGTTTGCTTCTATTCCTTCATTTATTCAACTCAGAGCTATTGGTTTTTTTTTTCTGTACCATTTATCTGTATCACTGTGGGCAGGGGCATAGCAGATAAAAAATATAACAAACATTCCCAACCTTATGGAACATACATTCTAGTGGGAGAAAAAATGTTAGATATGATTAATTCGTAACATGTTATATGTCAGTAATGAAGACTAGGGAGGTAAAACGGTGAACAGATGGTCAAGGGCATTGGGATGTGGAGGTAGTGCTTGAGAACATTTGATGGGAAAAGCTAGGGGGAGCCCTATTGAGTGATTGACATTTCAACTGGACAAACCGAAAAGGAGATATCTGCGGAGAAGGTAATAAGTGCAAAGGCTCTGATGAGGGAACGCTTAAGAAAGTTCTCAAAAGGCAGAGGATTCTGGTGTGAAGAAAAGTGAGGGAACAGGAAAATGGAGATAGAGCAGGGAGCGGGCAGGAACAGGCAGAGATGAGACAGGGCCTTCTTAGCATGTTGTCAAAAGAACAAACAAGAAATCAGCAAGTGAGGATGGCAGAGAACGTACAGCTATTAAGAAATAACTTGTATTTTGAAGTGACTTCTTTATTTTTATTGAATGTGCATTGGTGTTTTGCCTACATGCATGTCTGTGTGAGAGTGTGGAATCCCTTGGAACTGGAGTTGCAGACAGTTTTGAACTGCCAGGTGGGTGCTGGGAATTGAACCCAGATCCTTTGGAAGCAACTAGCCAGTGCTTTTCTTTTTTTGTTTTATTGAAGACTGATTTTTTTCTTCACATAATATATCCTAATTACAGTTTCCCTTCCCTCTACATCTAGTTTCTCCCCACCTCCAGTCCTATTAAAACCCACCCCCTTTCTGTCTGTCATTAGGAAACAATCAGGCTTCCATGGGATAATAATAAATAGCCAGTGCTCTTAACCACTGAGCCATCTCTTCAATCCTAAGTAATGACATCTAAGAAGTGGATTTTTGCTGTTGTGATAACAGAAACACGTATACATATAGTAAAGCAAGAATTTTTTGTAGGTGAGCATAGGTATCACTGTTTTATGATGCTCCACAAAGGTCCTCATGATGCAAGGTCCTCTGCCACTTGACTAAATTGAATTGAAGAACCACAGCCAACAAGCAGCAAAGTTACAACTGGAACATGGGCTTCTTGAGTTCAGGGACATGGTGGTTATTCTCCTGTTTCCTGCTGCAAGCATGTGCCCTAGTATAGAATCCCTCAGTGTCAGAACTAGAACTCGCTGTGCAAATTCCTACTGGTAAAGATGAACATACTGAGTCCTTGAGCTAGGACTAAACTTCAAGTCTTTGATCTGATTTTCAAGGTCATAGCAGATTTGTGGGCTTTTTTTTTTTTTTTAGTTCATAGGACAAAGGAAGACTTTACACACAGCTGTTGTTTGAGAAAAAGCTATGGGGCCAAGGAATTCTGGAACCTAGAGTACAAAGCTCTGCTGATTTTAGGGTAGGAAGTAACAAGAGACTCTTGCCTTGTAGATAGTTGCAAACAGGAAGGGCCTGGCATTATAAAAGGGTCCCCTTGTCTCTCAATGATTGAGGGTATGAATAGAGCTTGTGAGTTTGTATTGTCAACAGTTTTGAACGTGCCGAGAAAAGACCACCCACAAACGTTGTGTGTTTTCTGATTGATTTCGTTCTGTCTTAGGTGCTGTGCAGATGTGTCTGGAAACTGCTGTACTGGGCAAACACCACACTCTGGCAAATACTCTTGCTGTGTGGGCTGAGCTCATCACTTCTTGCTGCCTCAGTGTGTTGCTGGCACTCTTCTCTTCTGGACAAGTTGATCTAACTTGAGAGCGTGCAGCAGAAAGAGAGAACCTTGTGATGACCTTCTGGGGCCACCAAGTCATAGAGCCCATATGTTCATCAGTCAGTGTTAGCCCTTGTGACACGTGAGCCTGGGGACTGAGGTCTTTGTCCTCCAATCTGGAGACTACATTTAGCCATCAGTCTGCAGATGCTTCTCTAGATTTCAGGTACGGCCCAAAGCTCATTTGTCATTATCATTTGCTTATCATCAGCAACTCGTAATTGATTAATCTTGTTTCATAGGCAGAGAAATGGGGTGGAGCTTTCGCAGTCTTGGCTAGGAATGTGCTGTGATTAGTTTCAGAGCTAAGTTAATCTTACCCATGGTTCAGAGGCTATGGAGGCCTACGATTGGAATGAACAGGGTTCCACAAGAGCCTGCTGCTCCAGAGAACATGTCTAATGCCCTGTAGTTTGGGGTTTCATCTTGCTTTCTTCCTGGATCTTCTTCCACCTGTGGGTGGGTACTTGGTGCTCAAACCCATCTATGGTTTTCTTTTTTTTCCCTCTCACAGAAGCTTGAGAAGCAGACATTGCACAGCTTGCAAAGCCCACGTCTGCAGTGGAGGTGCTGGAACCCACTAGTGAGGAGCAGCTGTGAGTCCTTAGACATGTGTTAGGGCTGGTGGCTCAGGGCCAAGTGAAATCTCAGGCTCTGCTAGCTCATGTGGCTACCCTCTGTAAAAGTCGGCTGTCTGAAAGAATGCAAGTTGAAAATCAGAACCACTCCCATCCTTTTCCCTGCTGCAGTTGGTAGAGGGGCCGGCCTTCCATTTCGGTTCAGTCTCACCGCTGGTAGGGAGCTTCTTTAATATCATTTGGAGTCCCAGACACCTGGTTTTGCCATTTGTAAGCTCTTATGACTCATTGCCACACTGCACTCACCTCTGAGATAATAGTAGCTTTCCCAGCTGGATGTTGCCTGTGTATGACTGTGGACTGGCTGAGTTTCCAGAAGGGAGTAAAAGGTACATGGCTTAGGTGTTGTCGTAACACCTAAGACTGCAGAATAACAGGGCTGCTCTGAGGAAACTGAAATGGAGCCACACTGCTCCGGGGAAGATGTCATACCCTGGCCATCCAGTGAAGTGCAGGAGTCAGGGGAGATGAAATATTCTAGTGGTACTTTTTAATTCTCTTTGCTAAGGCTGCCAACTATCTACAAATACACAATTCGACTACAACTTCTCTATGAAAACTTCTTGTCAAAGGGGAGGGAAGAGTTCATGAAAGTGAGGTGGGGTTTGGGGCTGATAGTACCAGAGTAATAATATTCCAGAGTACTGCAATATGCCTGCTTGGACCAAAGGCAGTAAGGCTCTGAGTCTGGATTTCAAAGAATGCTGTGGCTCAGAGAGGAAGAGATTAAAGACAGAGAAACAACATAGTGGTAAGATTTAGGGCTTTTATTTTATATGAAAACATCATTTTGTCACAAATATGGACTGAAGGCATAAAAAAGATAATATTTCCATGCATTCAAACGGAAACATGTTCTCTTGGCTGTGATTTCTATTATCTGAAAAATGCCAAGTGCTCCTCCTCATGGCATTTGTCCTGAAAGGCTTGCAAAGTAATGCCAGGAAAGGTGTGCTGGCAATCATTGGCTGTTCAGGTGAAGGGAATAAAAGGCCACTGCATGAAGCTAACCTGGGAAACGCCTTCACTGGCGGGACACAAGCCCATGCCCCAGTGCTCCGAGCTTGAACATGTTTCTTCAATTACTGATCAGGATGTGTAAACTAGAGCTATAGGCCAGACATAATTTATGCAGATTTGCTCATGTTTATATTGCACTTTGTTATTCAACACAAAAGCAGCCACCATAGCAACGTCCAGATCACAAACTGCTTACAGTGCCTCGGAGAGGCAGATCAAACCCCTTGCAAAGATGTCTAAGAACACAAATGCTTCGAAGCTCAATGGTTCATCTTTGCCCTGTGTGAACTAGGGAGCTTTTTGGCTCAAGTGGTTTTTTTTTTTTTTTTTTTTTCCTTTTTTTTTTTTCTTTCAGTGTGACCTTAATGTCCCATTAACACGCAGGCTGCGTTAAGTAAACTAGCTAGTGCAGGTTTTCTTCTCTCTTGGGATTTGTTTTTCATTTTCATTTCCTTAATGATTTAAAAACTTGTTTTCAAAGGTTCTCTCAGACAGGGCCCAGTGGTGCTGTTCTGGGTCCAGGTTTCCTTTGCTGCTGAAGCGCTGACCCTCTGCAGCACAACGCAGCAAGGTCTTTGAGCAGCAACGCAGTAATGAGCTGCAGCTGTTGAGCGGAAGCCCCGTTCCATTCTGGAAGCTTGTCCTTTTGGTACCATTACCCCTTCTGTTTTGGTATCCAAGCACCATCTCAAGCCCCCCAGTTCAGAACAACGTCCAGACCTGCAAGTATCTTTTATAGACTGGGCATGGCAGATTTCCCAGCTCGGGGGTCTTAGAGATCACTTGTAAAAGGCTTCTCTGTAGGAATGCAGGTAAACTGGATCTCTGCTAATCAAATGAAAATCTCTGACTTGTTCGGTTTGCAGATGTTGGTGGTGTAAATACTCACACCATAATCCAATTTCAAGCCACCAAAACTGCAACAACTGGCTTGCAAAACTCCTGAAATTTTTACCAAATGGTCACGGCACACCATTGAACCAGATTGTCTCATTGGCTATCCATAGCAACTTCACAGATGGGTCAGCATCCTCAACCCCATTTAACTGGAACATTTAACAGGCCCCAAGGGCTTAGACTAGCAACTGTCAAATTTTACTGTGCTTATGAATTCCTGGGGATTTTGCTAAAGGGGGAGCCTGTGATTCTGCATTCTTAGCAACCTCCCATGTGACCATACTCCACAGTTAATTACAAGGATAGTCAACCTTCAGGAAAAGAAGGGGGAGGAGGCCAAATGATGGTTTTTCTCAACTGACAGGCTATGTTCTGCCTCCCTCCTCTAAGTCCCATTCTTGATACTTCAATCAATTCCAATCCTAGAGTCAGCAGGGACTTCTCCCCCCACCCCCCATAGGCTTTCCCAGCAGTTTCAGGCAAGTGCTGTAAGGCAGGACAGAGCACCCTTCCAGCAGAAGGGGATTTGTTTTGCACATTACTGTTCATAGGCTTGGGTGGCTTTAGGGTTGTTAGGAAAGTCTTTTGTAGAATTCATCCCAAGTTGAGATAGCAAGGCCTTTCCCTTCTTGAGCCTGATTCCACCATGGTGGGATTTGCATAAAGTCATCTTCTCTAGAGCCTAGTGGAAAACCTTTTGCTGCAAACTGCAGTGGAGTTGAAAGTTGAGGCTCTTCTCTGTCTGCCTGGCAAGTAGAAACCCATGGGCTGAAGTCAGCAACTCAGAAGATAATTACAAGTGAGGAAATGGGGCTCCCGCTGTCCTTCATACTTATCACCTTGTTTTTTTTTTTCCTTTTTCTTTCTTTCTTTTTTTATTATTGCGTATTTTCTTTCTTTACATTTCAAATGTTATCCCCTTTCCTGGTCCTCACTAGAAAACCCCAATCCCATACCCCCTCCTCTCCTTCTATGAGGGTGTTCCCACACTTACCCACCCACTCCTGCCTACTCCCTGACCTCTAATTCCTCTAAGGGCCTCTTCTCCCACTGATGCGTGACAAGGCCATCCTCTGCTACATATGCAGCTGGAGCCATGGGTCCCTCCATGTGTACTCTTTGCTTGGTGGTTTAGTCCCTGGGAGCTCTGGGGGGGGGTCTGTCTGGTTGGTTGATATTGTTGTTCTTCCTATGGGTCTGAAAACCCCTTCAGTTCCTTTTGTCCTTTCTCTAACTCCTCCACTGGGGACCCCATTGGGAACCCTTAGACAGGAGAGAGGACTGACCGGGGAAAGGCAAACCCAGGGACTCTGTGCTTATGCTGGTGCTGAGTTTTGAGAAGGACAGATGGCTTTGTTCCTGCCCTTAGGGAGCCTAAAATCTCACTGGGCAAGGCACATTCAGGAAGCCATTAGTGTGCAAGAGAGTAGATCGGAAAGGCCCCATCGGCAAGCAGGATTTCAATTTGGGTTCCTGTACCAAATACTGTCTAGACTGCTGAGAACAATTTCCAAGGGAATGTCTGTTCTTCATTCTTGTTTTAAGAGTTTTCATTCAATCAGGCAATCAAAAGATTCAAATGTATCCAAGACATCTTTTTGCTAATGGAATGTACCAGCAAAGGATTCTTTTCTTTTACAGAGGAGATTGTCTCACAATCAAAACCATCCTTCTAGTAAAATGATTTTATCCTGATTTTTAACTCCATTTCTTTTTTTTTTTATATAATTTCTTTGTCCAAGTCTGGATAAAGCAATTGATTCATGATGATCCATTTAGTCACTGTCAAAATGTATGTTTGCTGTTATAGAGAAATCTTAACAGTGTCTCTCACCTTTTCTTTATCACACTAACCAATTCCATTCTGTGTCTGGCACAGGACTCATTTTGTGTTTACAGGTGGAGAAGTGCATAGCCATATACCCAACCTGTTTACTACATTGCTTGTAGTAACTAACACTTGTAAAAACACTTGTCATGCTCCCAAACATACTTTGAAACACCACAGTCTCTGATAAGCATTCTTCAATCCCAAGATTTAATTGACAGTTATTTCATTTCCCGTTGAGTTGTAACTTGGTGGCCCCTTTTCAATGGGACACATTTGACTTTACTATAGAGGAAACTATTGGTGTCTTTTCTTCTTTGCAAGGTCCATCTTACCTAGATTACAAGATTTTTTTTTTTTTTCCGAGACAGGGTTTCTCTGTATAGCCCTGGCTGTCCTGGAATTCACACTGTAGACCAGGCTGGCCTCGAACTCAGAAATCCGCCTGCCTCTGCCTCCCAAGTGCTGGGACTAAAGGCGTGCGCCACCACCGCCAGGCCAAGAATTTTTTTTTGTTTTTTGTTTTTGTTTGTTTTTCCACAAACTGTGTATAGCCCTGGCTGTTCCTGGAACTCACTCTGTAGACCAGGCTGGCCTCAAACTCAGAAATCCGCCTGCCTCTGCCTCCCAAGTGTTGGGATTAAAGGCATGCGCCACCACTGCCCACTACTGCAGATTACAAGAATTTAAGACTATCAGTTTAACCAGGCATGGTGGTGAACACCTTTTATACCAGAACATGGGAGGCAGAGATAGATAAATCTGTGAGTTTGAGGCCAGTCTCTTTTACAAAGTAAGATCCAGGATAGCCTGGGCTAAACAGAGAAACCATGTTCTGAAAAAAAAATCAACAAACCAAATAAATAAAAGAAAAGAAGGAAAAAATAAAGAAAAGAATGTCATCTTAATAATATTAATAACTGTTGGTTACTGAAGCATCTCTTGGGTACAACAGGGTGTTTTAAAAGTACAAAATAACACACTACTGGAGGTACTGTCATCCACTTCATTTCAGCTCAGAAGAGTCAGCAGCCAGCATGACTTGTCTTCAGTAGCAATACTGACTACAAAAGCCACCCCATTCCTCCCATTCAGTTTCCCAGGCACATGCTTTCATTGGGGACAGGGACTAAGACACCTGGCCATGAAAGCTGTTTAGTAAGTTGGCCAATGAATGGATACACGAAGGAGTGCATGTTACTCTGCTCATTGTATCAGCAATGAACTGAGAGAAAAGGGTCTTTGTGGGCCTGGCCAGAGGCCTGCCTTCTGTGGCATTCCAGGCTACGCACTTTCCCACAGTGCTTGTAACTGTGTTGTCTCCCCCCCCCCCCCTTTTTTTTCCTTTTTGGTCAGAGAGCTAAGCTTATTTTACACTGTCCACTTTAACCGTTTCTGCACACTGATGGGAATAAAGTATTTAAAAAATAGTTCTTTTCTTTTTGAGATTATAATGTCATTTCCTCCTTCCCTTTCCTCCCCCCAACACCCTCTCCTTGCTTTTTTTTCAAATTCATGGTCTTTTTCCCCCATTAATCGTTATTACATGTATAGGTAATATAGCTGTTAAAATTACCCATTCAAAATTTATATAGTAAATATTTAACATATGGTGCATACACATCTGGGTGCCAAAGACTATGCTAAGATGGGGACCTGAAGTTGACTAAAACTGTTGTTTGTCCTCATGGACTTTGCTCTTCAGGAAGTGACATATTTGTATCTTATAATGAGATCTGCTTGAATCAAAGTGCTAGTCTAGCCAGGCATGGTGACACAAGACTGTAATCCTAGCACTTGGGAGGTAAAAGTAGAATGATCATTGTACATTTGAAGTTAGTCTGTTCTACACAGGGTTTCAGGCAGCCAGGGCTGTATAGAGAAACAGTGTCTCAATAATACAACAACAACAAGCAAACAAGCAAGCAAGCAAGCAAGCAAGCAAGCAAGCAAGCAAGCAAGCAA
>JANHMN010000005.1:13803847-13830562 GCA_030674055.1 Rhabdomys pumilio | reverse complement strand
CTCTCTCTGCCTCTCTCTCTGCCTCTCTCTCTGCCTCTCTCTCTGCCTCTCTCTCTGCCTCTCTCTCTGCCTCTCTCTGCCTCTCTCTGCCTCTCTGCCTCTGCCTCCTCTGCCTCTGCCTCCTCTGCCTCTGCTTCCTCTGCCTCTCTCTCTGCCTCTCTGCCTCTGCTGAGTACTGGGATTAAAGGTACATGCCACTACCACCCAACTAGGTGTTTTTCTTTAATCCCAGGATTTTGGAGGCAGAGGCAGGAGGTGTCTATGTGAGTTCAAGGCCAGATTGGTGTACAAAGTGAGTTCCCAGGCTGGTCAGGGCCACATGGTGAGGCCTATCCTCAAAACAAAACAAAACAAAATAAAATCAAAATGAAGATAGAGTATATGTTTTGAAGTGCTGGGGACTGAACGTAACCCAAATTCTCACACATGGTAGGAAAGTATTATACCATTGAGCTACAGCTTACATTCAGCCCTTGTAAAATATCTGAGGACAGGTATAATAAGGGGTTATCATAACCATGCAGAGATTCCTGTCATTGAGTTTCATTATGAAAAATTGATTCAAGCTTTCACCTCTGAATTTGGGAATGGGGTTGGGGGAGATGTCTCTAATCTCATAGCTGCCATAGTCCTGTAATGTGTGCTTTAAAACTGTAAAACAAATTAAAATATTATCACTATAAATGTTTCTAATAACACCTTAGTGCTCTTGTACTTTGTCTCAAATCATTTTGAGGCATATTTAAAATTACACATTACTGTGTCTCCAGATATTTTCTGTGTATTTACAAAATCATATGTACCTATGGGTTTACATAATGCTTCTTTTCAGCTATAAAATGAACATCTTTTATACATCATTCAGTGAAAAACTTTTGTCATCTAGCAACACATCTTAGATATCTTTTAATACTGCTTTCTAATTCCTTTCAACAATTATTTTTATTTTTTAGTTCTGTATATATGCATGTGCGGGCTATGCGAGTGTGAGCCAGATCTTCCAGGAGCTGGAGTCACAGGAAGTTGTAAGTTGTCTTAGGAAGTCACCTAAGTTGCCACATAGGTTCTGGGAATAGGACTCTGGTCTTCTGCAAGAGCAGTGCTTATTCTCAACTACTGAGCCCCCAGTCTGATGTTGGTAGCCTTTGATCCTTAGGAGGCAGAGGCAGGCAGATCTCTGTGAATTCGCCTGGCCTGCAGAGGGAGTTCCAGGACAGCCAGGACTACATAGTGAGATCCCGTCTCAGAAAACAAAACCAAACCAAAACCAACCAACCAAAATCAACAACAACAGCAGTGACAACAATAACAAAACCCAAAAGGAAGCCCTTTCTTCAGCCCTTCTTCTTTCAGTAAAAAATTATTTATTTTATGTGTTGATGTTTTGTCTGTATGTATGTCGGTACACCATGTATGTACCAGAAGAGGGTGTTGGATCGCCTGAGGCTGGAGTTATAGATGTTCATGAGCTGCCACGTAGGTGCTGGGACTGTACCCAGGTCCTCTGCAGGAACAAGCCCTGCTCTTAACTACTCTCTATCCCCAGTCTTTAAAAAAATAATGTTTCATTTAAGCTGCTGTATATTTTATACAGTGTTTTCTTGTGCGAGTGTTCAATAATTAATTTTACTGCTTCTCTACTAACAGACATATAGAATGTTTCAGTGTGGTTACTATTTTTTAAAGGATTTATTTTGTGTTTGGAGAGTTGTGCAACATGAAAATCACATACTGCTCTTGTGGAGGACCCGAGTTTAGTTCTGAGCACCCATGTCAGGTAGATCACAACTGTCTATAACTCTAGTCTCCTCAGATGTCTGCACTCATGTGCACATACATCCCCCACCCCCATGCAGCTGCACACAGAAACACACACACACACACAATTAAAATAATAATTATGTATCTGAGTACAGTGTAGCTGTCTTCAGACACACCAGAAGAGGGAATTGGATTCCATTACAGATGGTTGTGAGCCACCATGTAGTTGCTGGGAATTGAACTCAGGACCTCTGGAAAAGCAGTCAGTGTCTTTAACCATTGAGCCGTCTCTCCAGTCCTAAAATAATAATTACAATTTCATTTAAGATATTTATATGTGTATATACGTTTGTGTCTGTGTGAGTATGTGCTACATGTGTTCAGTGACCCACAGAAGCCAGCAGAGGGGGTGGGATTCCCTGGACTTGGAATTCCAGGTGGTTGAAGGCTGACCAATGTGAGGAACTCCTGGGCCTCTGTGATGATACTGTGCTCATAATGGCTGAGCTATCTCTCCAACCTTTCAGTGTGGTTACTCTCGTGGTCGTTGTTGAGGTGAACACCCTGGCAATAGCCTTTATGTACATGTGAATCAGTCGTTCCCTAGGGAAACTGTGAAGAGGTTCAGTTGTTGGGAAACTGGCACACATGCCTAAGATGGCATCGTTTATCTCGGCTGTGGATGGGACTCAGTGATAGTAATCTCAATCCATAGCACTGCAAGAAGAAAATCTGTAGTTAACATACATGAATCTAATCAAATTTCTTTCCAAAGTAGAATAAAGTTACATTACTACTAACAGGTATCTTTTATATTTATTGAGTTATGTTAACATTTAGTAACTAAGACAATCTGAAATTGACTAGTTTTACATATAGTATGAGATAGTTATTCTAATAACGTTTATTTTCTTAAGTGAACAACTAAGTGTCCTCACTATTTCCTGAAAATCTGGTTTGCTTTCCCTCCTGTTTTGTGTTTGAATACATGGTCTGTTTTGACTCTTTCCTTGGAGAGACCTTTATCAGGCTCCCCGTCAGCACAGTGACTACATGATGTTGAGATAACTTTTGCTGATCTTTTCAATGTATACTCTATTGTTTCCAAGATGGGATGATAGTCATTAAAGCACTAAAGTTTTCTCTTTCTATCACCCTTTCTTGGGCTGGAGAGGTGACTCACTGGTTAAGAGCACTGACTGCTCTTCCAAAGGTCCTGAGTTCAATTCCCAGCAACCACATGGTGGCTCACAACCATCTTTCTTCTTTTTCTCTCCCTGTTCCTTTTCCTTCTATTATTATCATTGTTATTACATTATTATTATTATTATTATTATTATTATTATTATTATTACTGCTACTGCTGCTGCTGCTGCTGCTACTGCTACTGCTACTGCTACTAATTTGAGACAAGGTCTTGCAGTATATCTCTGAGTAGTCTGGAACTTAGTATTGCTAGCTTTTCACTTGAACAATTCTGTCTCTTGAGTGCTAGCATTATAGGTATGTGCCACTATGCTCCAGCTTCCAGTTTTCTTTTTGCAGCTAAGAAGTATACTAATAAAAAAATACTGTTTTTCTGAGACCGGGTTTCATTATATAGCACTAGCTGGACTGGACTCCCTATCTCCCTATGTAGAACAGACTAACTAACCTAATAGGTATCTACCTTCTCTGTCTCTGAGTGCTGCGATGAAAGGCATGTGCCACCACACACAGTAAAAATAATTTTCACTGCAGATTCTATGTCCACATACAGCAGCTTAGTGTTGTTTTATGGCAACAAGAGAAATGACTGTAGCAAAAAGGAAACAACCCAAAGACCAGATGCTTATGCATGAAACCACATTCTCATTTCTCTCCTTAACGTATAGGTATAGGCTGAGCAGACTCTTCATGTCAGAAGATAATGGAAGTTCTAATTGATAATTGAGCCAATGTCTGGAGATGGCAGTATTTCATACTGAAAAAATATTTGTAGTCATGTGCAAAGCCTATGTGCCATCCCAAGAGTAACAAAACCACAACAATAACAAAACAAGACAATTCAAAATGATAACAAATGAATCCAGGATTTCCCTGCTTTCTTCACAGTTTGAAAGCAAATATTGTCAATATAAGTAGAGTGTGCCTGGAACTTGGGCACTTGGGAGGTAGAAGGATTTCCGTGAGTTCAAATCCGGCTTGGTTTATGGAGTGACTTCAAGGTCAGCCTGAGCTGGATAACAAGACCTTGACTTAAAATTTAACAAGTAAATATAGTAAATAAAAGAAAGTCAATTTTACTTCACAGATTAACATCTGTGGAGGTCATTTTAGAGAAATCCCTGCAGAATAGAACGTAGTACAGATGAGAAGAACAGTATGAGTAAACAAGGATTTGTTTGAATATTTATTTTATCAAAAGTTTGTTAAAATGATGGAGATAGCCTTCTGTAGAATAGTTATCCACTCACTGAATACATCAGGTACGTTTTGAGGCCTCAAGTTTTTGTTACTTTCTATAAGAATCCATTAACTTTTGTTTTGTTTCATTATTTGAAACAGAATCTCACTATGTAGCCCAGCTTGTCCTCAGACTCATGATTTTCTGCCGAGACCTTCCACGTATTGCTGATATTGCACGATACGCCACTCCGTTCCCCTAAGGCCATTATTCACCCATGCATATACACAACCGCACACTACCCATGCCACTTTTGGCTATAAATGTAAATGATGTGCTATTGATTACCTAGGGAACTTCCAACTACTTCCAAAGGAAACCATATTGATTTTCAAAAGGCTCCAACATGGTATTGCATCATGAAAGGTAGAATGGGTGTTATATAGAGCTCTGTTCTCTAAAGTAAAAGTCAAAACATTCCTTTCACTTCAAGTGATGAAGAAAGAGAGTTTGCCTAATTAGTTAGATGTGTGGCTTTGGGGGGAACAACACATTTATTTTCACATAGCATGAAATAAAGGAGAGGGAGAAAACCTCTTCTCGTTAGAAAAAAAAAGCTATAAAATTCTCAGAAACATTTTTTTATAATACCAAGAACAATTGATTCTTTTCTTCCCCAAATTACAAATCCAGAAAATACATCAAGAAGACTTTCTCTCCACTATAAGAATATATCTTCATATTTGTAGTGGAAATCATAGATTGCAGTTTCTGAGAAACCTGAATGACCACGAGGAACAGTAATTTTCATGCTAGGATGGTTGCAACACAGAAATACCTATGAGAGAAGATATGAGGAATATTATGCACTTTCTGCATGAAACAAAAGAGTTGTGTCATTCAGTAGGTAGTTGGGCTTTATTTCATTTCTTAGGGACTGTGTTATGGACTTTCCTGTCACTGTGACCAGAAAGCTTGACAGAAGCAACATAAGGGAGAAAAATGATTTCTTCTGACTTACAGTCCTTCATGGAGGGAAAGGCAGAGTGGAGAAACTCAATTCATAGAAACTGGAACATGTGTCAAAGGTTGTTCACTTATGGTGAACTAGGAAACTGAGAGAACCAGGGTCTAGTTATAACTTTTAGAGGCCTACTTCCAGGGAACTAAGTCCTCCAGCTACATCCTACTTCTTACAAGTTCCACGGCCTCATCCCCATCAAAGGAACAGCTCTCTGTACATAGAGAAAGAGCACAAGGTTGAGTAAGGAAGTAGGGGCAGGAGGAATCTGGGATGAGTTGGGGGAAAAATATGACCAAAATACAATGTATGAAAAATTAAATTAAAAGTTGTCTGATAATATATTAGGAGTAGTTAAACTCTTGAACAAAATCTCCTAATGCCGCCATTATTTCAGTAGTAGGAACCATAGAAAAACCATGGGAACATACATCAGAAATACGGAATGTTCATACAGGTATATGATTTAAAGCATAGGAATCATTACATGTTTTGTGAGATGAACATGCAACCTGAGTTGAACCAATAATGTGCTATTAAAGAAATCTGTGTAAGCCTCTCTCTGCAACAGATGGAAACCATTACAGACAACCACATCAACTGATCAAAATGAGGAGAACAAGTGGCTGAGTGATGCCCAGCCTCAACTGACACTACAATAGAACCGCTACACTTAAGGCTTAGAGATCATAGCACAGGACAAGGGCAAGATTACAAAGGTCAGAGGAACAGGAAACTTGCTGTGAGATTTTGTTTCCTAGAAATGTCAGAGAAGCTACCCTCATGAAGTCTCAGCAAACATGGCTGCCTGAATAAGACAAGGATGAGACCAGTACGTATGCTAACATGGGAAATGGAAATATGGAGGGCCTAATCCTAGACAAAGAACTACAGCAACTAAGGAATGCTGAGAGTGAGAGGAATTGTCTTCCCTAGGAAAAATACACCAGACGTTTATCTAATAGCCCTGAAAATATACACATACAAGCAACATTATACAGAAAAACAGGTTGTGTTTATAGCCTAGATATGGGTATATATATGTGTGTGTGTGTGTGTGTGTGTGTTATATGTATATGGATGTATATTGTGTATATATGTATGTGTGTATTATATATGTATATGAATATATTGTGTATATATAGGGATGGATATATATGGTTTTATATATATTATATATTATATATGGATATGATTATATTGTATCATATATATATATATATACACATATACATATCAACAAATATATAGAGTCATGAATTTGAAATAGAGCAAAGTTGGGTTCAAGGGAAGGGCTGTTAGGGGAAAAGAAAAGGTGAAAAACAATGAAATTCTATTTTAATTTTTAAGAACTTTAAAAGTGTTTCACAGCCCTTAACATAGTGTCATCATCTGGAGAATATTCAAAGAAATGAGCATCTGGGGGATATTTCATACTAAAAGCATTACAGGGCCTTTCTCCTGATTCTCAAAGACAGGGGTTATCCTTCTCCAGTCCTTGGTCCTTCTCTTATACAAAGAGAATTCTTATGATCATTCATGTAATTTCAGATGGTCATTTGGGGGTAAATGTCCACGATGAAAGCAAAACAGCTTTGAGAACAAATGTAAGTGTCACTCCTTGTCTACTTCTGCAGTAATCTGTCTATGACTGATAGACGGTATCTCTATCACATTTGAGAAGGCCCTGCAATATCTGTCATACAAATGAGACACAAATACCTATGACCTCAAGTGAACTAATGAGCATCTTGCCCTGCAACAAAGCTCACCGTAGGGACTTGGAGGCTTCAGTATGTATTTCACCAGGAGAAGTGCACTGATGTGACTGGATAGAACTGCTACTAAAAAAAGGAAGTTAGGAAAATTGGAACTAATAACCAATGTGTGGGTGGGATGCCATCTTTCTCTTTTCTTTTCACTCGTTTATTGTCTTAGATGCTTCTTTCCTTCTTGGTTTAAGGCAGATAATAAATGTGGAGTTCTAAAAATTCATCCAAGTAAGAACAGACCCTTTTTTTAAATTTAGAGAATACTTCATTAGTTTTTGTAATCAAACCCACGTAGATAAGACCTTTCTTACCTATTTAATACAGTGCGTTACCCCTGTACAAATGGAAAGAAAAATTAAGTTCAACATTTCTAGACCAATATGGCTGTTAATTTCTGTACAATGCCAACTCAACACAGTAAGCTGGGATTCTTTATTCCAAAGTTGACAGCACAGCTAAAGTTTCCAAAAATTCAAATTATATATATATATATATATATATATATATATATATATATATATATATATATCTCAATAGTAGCATAATAGCAGTATATTATGCAGCAACAGCAGCAACAGCTTTTCCAGGTTCTGCAGTCATTTGAACAAAATTGTAGAGACATCCAACAACATTAAAAAAAAAAAGTAAAAAACAAAACCCCAGAAAACAGCACAGTTCTGTTACTCTTGTGGTACCTGGCACCATTTTTTTTTAAATGAGTTTCTCAATCATCATCTGGAAAGAAAACATTGTGAGCAACATCATTAACAACAGCTCTGATAAAGCACGGTCACTACTACGTATCATAAAGCAGGGACAAGCTATTTTACATTCACAGAGCTATGATACAGACTGTCCTACGTCTGTAATACTAGAGGACACAATTTAAAAGGCATTATTTGAGACTTGATTCTACTTTTCCAGCAGAGGGCCCAGAGGATGGTGTGACACAGCTCTGTAAAGAAACACATTCTAAGATAGGAGTTCCTTTCACTAGTGGCACAGTTCTAAGGATTCATTCTCTCCATGAATGTCAGCTAAAAACCGTTATTAAAAAATGAAATATCGCTAAAGCAAAACTGTATAACCACTGGATTCATATGAAGATGACCTAGCAGAGACGAGCTAGACCTCACCTTACCAACACGTTATCAAATCTAGAACAGACCCTTTGATCAGTGAGGCTAATGCCTTACATACCCTAATACTCATTGAATGGAGACGAGTTTTAATTTTTTTTACATTGGGGAATCAGGATGCTGGTCATCTGTTCTGTAATCAGTGAAGAAGACAATAGAGCCTCTGTTCACATCAACTCAGCTTTCTTATCATTTGTCCTTTTTCCAGGATTACTCCAAACAAGGATAGTTGCTCTTTCCAAATTCAATGCTCTCTAGTCTACTAGGTGATATTTCCTTATAACATCCAAGACCAAAAAAAAAAAAAAAAAAAAAAACTGTAGAATTGCCGAGAATTCCAAGAGGCACGTTAGATGTTTTCTATGGCATTTCATCCATTCTCACCACAATCACAGATGATGAGCTGATCTGCTGCCAGTTTAAAGTTTTAGATTCTTTCAGAAGCTGACATTGAGAGACTTTCTCCTTTTGTACAGCCTGAGACCACAGCCTGTATGAAGGAACCATCCACATTCTTCATTTCCCAGTTGAATTCTTTTCAGAGATACTGTCACAGAAGTGCTCTAGAACTAACTCACTGTGTTGTAGAAAATGACCCTGGAACCCATGATGTTTTGCTGAAGCAGACTCAATGTGATGTTTTGCTGAAGCAAGACCCATGAGAGGACACATGACATATCCAGAGAGTATAAGGTATAAGTGGGATCCAACAGACAGTGACGGTGCGGTTGGGTAGCTAGCTGTGAAACGCTTCGTTGGTCTGGCTTCTTTGCTGATCTTCACTTGTTGAGGGAGGCATGACAGAGAACGACTTCTGGCTTTCTGGCTGGTTCTGGTCTCTCCTGCTGACTTGTACTGATTTGGGGGAGGCCTGGCTGTTTCTGCTGGGCCATGCCAATGCTGCTGATTCATGTCTGGTGACACTTTTGAACTAGACTGTTTCCTGACACTACTGAACTAGACTGCTGATATCCTGACAATGGAGATTGGAATCACTCCTTCAGAGCTACTTCTCAACATGTCCACATCCCCTTGTCCTACTTACCATCTTTTTTCTCCCACCTTTGGACAGTGGGATAGAGGGGGGGGTGTCGAAGCATTTGAAAACCCTTATTAAAGTAGGTTTTGAGAAATCTAAGCCTACACTCCTGTCTCTACCTGCCGGGTGCTGCCATTACAGGTGTGTGCCATCATGCCTGCTGTAGCTTCCTGCTGTTTTAGGCAGCAAACTGTCATATTGTGAAGAGTGCCATATGATAGGGAATTGTAGGTGTGGAAGGCCTCTCAGCTCTATAACTATAATGAAGTATCCTGTTTTGTTTTGCTTTTTTTTTTCCATTGACTTCACACAAGCTAGAGTGATCTGGCAAATTGAGAACATTCCTCTCTCAGATTGCCTGTAGGCAAGTCTTTAGTGTATTTTTTTTTTATTAATGATTGATGTTGAAGGGCAGGTAGTCCAGGGTTGTATAAGACTGAGCATGACATCAGGAGTAATCCAGTAGACAGCACCCCTCTATGACTTCTGCTTCAGTTCCTGTCTTCAGTTGCCAACCAGATATCCCCCTCAGTAATGGAATATGATCTGAGAGTTGTAAGCTGAAATAAATTCCTTCTTACCGAGTTGCTTTTGGCCATGGTGTTTTATCACAGTTGTAGAAACCCTAACTAGGACAGGAACCACATTCTCCTATAAGTAATTAATTTAGAAGGCAGATTTAAAACTTAAATGAGGTCACAGTACTCGTTGACATTTTGACTTCGTCCTTTTGAGACCACAATTAAGCAATTCACCTAGCCACACTTGAACCTGTGACTTATGAAGAATATAAAATAGCACGTGGGTATCAGGGAAAGCTGCTTAAGTTTGTGGTACTTTGTATGCATCAGTAGGAAGGAAAAGCAACAGCTCTGCTTTTCCCTATTGGTTTTAAAATCATGTGCATGCCACAGTATTTTATATGTAAAAGTGCCTAGAGTAAAGCAACCTGCAGCTTTATTCGATGTGCCATACTTATCCTTTCTGTGGAGGAGCTTGGTGCATATATAGAGGGAATGGTAAACACTGATCACCTTGCTCAACTAACAGGGATACAGGGTATACAAGCCCATTGCTTTAAATGCAGAACTCAGGATGTTTCAGGTCTCGATTACGTTTGTATTCCATCCTGGTCTCCAGCTCCCTATCCATTCTAAAATCCAATTTAAAAACATGAAGCGAAGTTTTAAGTCGCCGTGTCTGTTTGACATCACTGTTGCCCCCTCACATGCTCACCATTCTTTTGCCCCAACCTTGGCCTCATCTCTTCTCCCTCTTTTCTGACTCTCTGAAAGATGTACATTTTCCTTTGCGTTATGTATCATTTCAAATTCCATCTCATGCCTGGGGCGTTTTGTCACTTCCTTTCCTGGAGGTGTGAAACTCATTTTTCTATAAAAGGGGACATATTTGTATACAGCACACGATGATGAATGTTTTGCAATATCAAGTATAGTTTCGCAGTTGTTGATTCTGAAAAAAAAAAAAAAGAGCCTCCACTGTCTCAAAAACGACATCTTCTTTAGCTTTTCCTTTAAGTTTGTTCTTTTGTGACTGTCATCTCCTGTATTTTCCTGTGTTGGAGGAATGACATCAGAGAGCTATGTAACCACATCCAAACACAGCCTTCTTGGTATGGGAAGTCTATAAAGTCGACTCTGGGTGCGTTTACAGTGTTGTCCTTTGATTTGTTCTCCAAAGACTGAAGAAGATTCTCTCCTGGTGTGAGGAGGTATTGCAAAGTGAGAGAGCCCCTGATATTTATTTATGTAGCAGAAGCAGAGGGCTGCCATGCCTCACTGAGAGAGAATGTACCTAATCCTGCAGAGACTTGATGCCCCAGGGTGGGGGGATATCCAGAGAGGCCTGCACTCTCTCAGAGGCTAAGGGAAGGAGTGGGGGAGGGACTCTGTGAGGAGGGGACTTCCAGGGGGCAACGTTTGGAATATAAGTAAATAATTAATTGAAAAAAAAAACAAAGTGAAAAGCCATCGCATGAGGGACATGCAATCTGCGTTTGTTTTCAGCGAGTACAATTATTCCTCAAATTAACTGATTAGAGGAACTTGATGAGCTAAATCTCAACTGCAGCAAGATCCATGGGTTTCTTTTTTCTTTTCTTTTCCTGTTTTTTTTCTTTATGTTTCCTGTCTAGTAAGGAAATGGACGTGTCAGAATGCAGTAGCTGGTTTGCTAAGGAGTGAAGAACAAAATAAGACATCTATGCATTGAAAGGGAGATTGTCATCCAGAAACACAAAGGGATCCATCCCACTAATGGAGCTATGTAATTAACGAGTTGCTGGATGTCAGTCTGTAGTGAGAACCCTGGCTTGAGCTCTTGCCTCCTATAGAGTGGCAATCTTGTCACTGTCTTCTGGCCCCTGGTGGGGGTGGGGCTGATATAAATGCAGGAGAAAATTAAGCCCCCTATGCCATCTTTCTAGACTCCTAAATGCTAGAGACTACAGTCCAAGGCACATAAGTATGTATATGTGATGCATAGTTTCACGATAACTTGGCAGAAGCCACAGTCTTCTGAGAAGTAGGAACCCTATTGAGAAAAATACCTCCATAAAATCCAGCTATAGGCAAGCCTGTAGAGAATTTTTTTAATTGGTAATTCATTGGTCAGGGCTCAGCCATTGTGGGTGAGGCCACTCCTGGAATGGTTGTCTGAGGTGCTATAAGAAAGCAAGCTGAGCAAGCCAGAGAGAGCAAACCAGAGAGAAGCACCTCTCCACGGCTTCTGCATCAGCTCCTGCCTCCAGGTTCCTGTCCTGTTTGAATGCCTGTCTTTACTTCCTTCTTTGATGAACAGTGATAAAGAAGCATAAACCAAATAAACTATTTCCTCCCAAGTTGCTTTGGTCATGGTATTTTATCACAGCAATAGTAACCCTAGTAACTAGGACAGTAGATAAGCGTAATGTTTTTCTCTTGGAGTGCAATCGTTTTGGTTTCCATGAATATGTGAATATGTTTTCATGGGCGTTATTAAAGAAAAGAGTAACTACAAATCAGAGATAAACAATCTGCCATTATACTGTATTTCTCTTTACTTTGCTATCATATAGCATTCACGGATGATGTTTTCTGTAGTATTTGTATCTCTCTCTCTCCCTATCTATCTATCTATCTATCTATCTATCTATCTATCTATCTATCTATCTTACCTATCAATCTCTAAACACTGAAGTCAATTTAGTATTCAATATCAATATTATCCCATATTTCATCATGAGGAGATTGAAGCTGAAGCAGAGAGGCTAAAGTCACATGACTACCCAAACTGAAAGGATGATAAATTTTACTTATTTTTTCTATAGAGAAATGTTGTCTATAATGATAAAGTTTATCACATGTCACCACCAGGAATGACACAGAATCAAAGTAGCAGGGATGGCTGGATCACCCATGTGATTCATGTGGCAGAGAGGACAAGGAAGGCAGCCATCAAATAAAAGAGCTCCTTGGTCACAAACAGAACAAAAACCAGAACGGCATAGGAGCAGAGCTGTGACTTGAGAGGTGGCTCCAGCTCCTGATCTAGACACCAACTATGACAGCCCCAGCACCAATAAACTTGTCTGCTGTGTAAATGTCCCTGGAGTTTGAAACTCCTGTCTTGCTACTGGGAGAAGGGAGCTGCTTCAGGAAGGTTATTTAGCTAGGGCCTCTAACCTCCTCAGGAGCTAGGCAGACACAGGCCTACTGATACCCATAGTGCAGGAGCAGATCAGAACCAGAGAACTGAGCAGCGCTTTTCAATCTGCACATCCTCTCTCCAGAAGCTCCTGCTCTGCCCACTAAACTCTCCCAACTCAAAATGACTTTAAATTTTAGTTTCATTTCTCCAGTGTTGAGATTCAAACCTTGCCTTATACATGCGAAGCAACAATTCTACCACTGAACTACATCACCAAACTAAAAAGTAGACTTTCAGTGGACGTAATAAGGAATCTGTGTAACACATACACGTGAGGTAAGACTCGTATTGATGATGAACGAGCTGTTCGAACTCCTGGCAAAGCGTTTTTTCTCTGCCAAGTGATGCTTCTAACAAAGTAACCGTCATCACTTGAGATCATCAGAATGTTCTGCTTTGTAGGGAATACGTGTCCATTTTGTCATCCATCCTGAAATACCTCAGGTCCAGATCAGAACTTCTCTAGTTGGTTGTAGTTTGAGTGACTGATATTTTAGGTACAAAAAGTGACAGCATGTATCACTTTATTTTCCTACCTTTGTTCTTAAGTAGCCACTATGCGACCCAGTGGTTCTCATCTAGGGGTTGTGACTCCTCTGGCAAGCACCTTTTTCCATTATTTTTTTTTTTTTTTGCATCACAGTTCGTAGCAGTAGCAAAATTACAGTTATGAAGTATCAATGAGAATCATGTTATGGTTGGGGAAAACCATAACATGAGGAGTTGCAGCATTAAGAAGGATGAGACCCAGTGATTCTAACCATGCCCCTAGATCCTAACCATGAACTTCCTACCTTGAAAATGAAGCATATTGAACAGTTGAGCAGTGCAAACTCAAGTTCCAAGGGCCATGCACGTATTTGAAGGCTCGTGTTTTCTTCCAAAGGGTCATAAATAACATATGATAGCCAGGCGGCAGAGGCAGAGGCAGGTGGATATCTGAGTTCAAGGCCAGCCTGGTCTACAGAGTAAATTCCAGGACAGCCAGGGTACACAGTGAAACCCTGTCTCAAAAACAAAACAAAACAAAACAAAACAAAACAAAACAAAACAAAACAAAACAAAACAAAACAAAACAAAACAAAACCATAAACAACAAGAAAACACATCCTACTCTGTAATATATGTATATTTATTTTGAGAATTATTTTTTCTTAGTGTCTAATAAAATTGTTGATGTAGAAAGTACTCCACATTTTGGTTATAGTTTCAAATGCATTATGAGGGGGGCATTTGCTCTAGTGGTTGGAAAATGACAGTTTAAATCAATTCTAGGTGTAACTTTGTTACTTTATATAAGAAGCCAAATTCAGCACCACACCCTCTCGTCAGAACCTTTACCCACCCAGCCTCTATGATTGATCCTCTGTGTCTTTTCAAGTAGAAAATACAATTAGTTTTATTTTATTGTAAAATTATTCTTTCTAAAATTTTAAAAATTTATTTCATGCCTATAAGTATTTTGCCAGAACATATGTCTGTATATCACCCATGATCCTGATACCTGAAAATACCAGAAGAATGTATTAGATTTCCTGGGATTGGAGTTACGGATGGTTGTGAACCACCATGTGGTTGTTGAGAATTGAACCTCTGTCCTGTACGAGAGCAGTTAATGCTCTTAACTGATAAACCATCTCTTCAACCCTGTAAGATGACTCTGGCACACAGTGGCTAGTGGTTATTTTTAATATCTATTTTTAACTTTTAATTATTTGGATGTGTGTTTGTCCATATATAGATATGTATACATGATTACAGGCACCTGCAGAGGCCAGAAGAATGTATTAGATCCCCTAAAGTTAAAGTTACAGGCAGTTGTGAACCTCCCAACTTAGATGGTGGAACCAAACTCAGGTCCTCTGCCGGAACAGCCAGTGTTCTCTCTCAAGCCCTTATGCCTAGTGTTTTATACAAAGCTTCATTTAAGAGTAGAGCACAACTTTTAGAGTAAACATTTTAATCTCCATTATTCAGATGAGGAAATGAGATTCAGAGGTTAAGTACATTTTAGAATTAAGTAGGGTATTTAAAAAATGTTTCAAATAAGCTACCGGCCCTTGAGGACTGTAGTCTCAGGCTGTCTGGGATACATAATACCTTTCCACTCTCCTAGGAGCACTTAGGTGGAATGTTTGCAGAAACAATAATATGCTGACATCAGAGTTCTCTTCAGCTTTGACATTCTATAATTTTATTGATCCACTTTGCATTTAATTATCTTGGTTTTTCTTTTTTTCTCTTTCTTAGCTTAAAAAAGTATCCCTCCTTTGTTCATGACCAGGAGATGGACAATTGAATAGAGCACCATAACAAATACGACTATTCAGACGCCACTCTAAAATATTTATCAGTTTAGTGAATCTGAAGCTATCACAACAGCTCAGAGTGCAACAATGAATGTCCCACTAACATCACCAAAATAGATATGGCTGGAAATGATGCTTGTTAAGCCCATAATGATTTCATTCTCCAAGGACTTGCAATTCATCTCTTTTATGTTGTTTGATTGCCTACCTTGTCCTACAGGTCTGGGTAGACTCCTCTTTAGTTTCATGTAATACGTGATATTGGTGAACTGTGATGCAGCCCTCATCATGCCAATCAAGCATGTGAATAGAGAGCTAGCTGACTGTAGGATGGGAAATTTGTGCGTGTTTAGAAAGAAATATAGGGAGTGAATATGAATCTGCTTTGTAATGGCTTAAAGCTAACCAGGCTTTTCATTCAAAACAGTCAGAAAAGAATATGTGAGCATTTCAGGATACCTTTCACTTAACCAGGTTTTATAAGTTGCTAAAAGCTACTCTTTAACAACACGGTTTTCTCTTTGGAGGTTTGTAAGACATAGCAGGTTCTCCAACTGAGCAAATCTCATTTTCCTTTGTGTCCTCCATGTGAGAGGTTGGGATATGCTGACCTCATGGTATGCCTGGAAGTTGCTTTCTACGACAAGCACTGAAGACTGCCTTGTTTATATACGGTTTGACTTTCTCAAACAGAACATATGCTATCCTGATTGACAACTCCTAGGTCATACAATGCATGTGTATGTCTGTAAATGGACTTCATGTAAATGGGCTGAAGCTGGACTTTGTCAAATTAATCGCCTTCTTTTCTTTCTTTCTTTCTTTCTTTCTTTCTTTCTTTCTTTCTTTTCAAAATCTCCCCTTTCATGTCAGTTAGCTTATCTTTTGACTTCATAGTATTTAGACAATTCAGTTTCAGTTATTTTTCCTTTTTTAAAAAAGCATTTATTTATTTATTTATTTAGTTATTGTATGTACATACATTGTCATTCTCTTCAGAGACACCAGAAGAGGGCATTGGATCCCATTCCAGATGGTTGTGAGCTACCATGTCTTTGCTGGGAATTGAACTCAGAACCTCTAGAAGATCAGTCAGTGCTCTTAACCAATGAGCCATCTCTCCAGCCCCTTCAGTTATTTTTCTATTGCTTGGAGTTTCAGAATAAATATACTCCACTATACACTTTTTTTTTTTTTACAACTGGCATCAAGTTTGTTGAATGGGTAACTTCAAGGTTTTACATTATTGAGATTTATAATAAGAACTTACAATATTTTATTACAAACGATTTCTTGAGATGGCATCTAGCTAATGTTGGGTTAATCTTGCTATGATGAGGACATGTTGACCTTGAAATTGATCATCCAAGTGTAGAAATCCAAGACAAATATCACCAACTTCTTCTAACTGGAGAGCAAACTGTGTGCCTTGCACATGCTAAGTACGCACCTTACAACTGATCTTCACTCCCAGTCCATAAACTCAAATTTAAAAATAAAAAGTAGGTCCCAAGGCCTCAAACAGTGACAAGAAGATCTCCAGCTATGGGTCAGTGAGCTGCCAGAGGTTTCCAAGACAACACAACTATTACTTGTTCTTGGTCATCCATTATAACTAGATGGTAAAGCCCTATCACTGAAGACACCATTTACTTTATTGCCAAACAAATCAATGTAGAACTGACCAGGAAACTTCCTCCCTGATGGCTAGCTTTCATAGTGCCATAAAGTGCTATGCAGGCTACTGTGAGAGAGAAGACATCAATAGCCCTACCCAGTGCTCAACCCTACATACTACAATACTGACCTGCCAGGCAAGATATGATTCCTGGTGCAACAGTGGTATGACTCTTACGGAGTAACTTACTGCTTTTAGACTGGATTTGAGGTCTGCACCACAGGAGAGATTTTATTCGTTTGAGATAGGGTCTCTCACTGAGTAGGACTGGCTGTCCTGGAACTCACTCTGTGGACCAGGCTTGTCTCACACTCACAGAGATCTACCTTCCTCTGCCTCCTGAGTGCTGGGACTAAAGGTGTGCATCACAGTGCCTGGCTGGAAATTTCATGTCTGGCACTGTAATCCTGGTCAAAAGCCCATGGCTGTGAAAGTTATAGGCCCTAGGGTAGAGTATCATATTTTTATTTTGCTAAATGGTTGTTGTATTGTCAAATTGCCTTCATCATCGTCAACATCATCATCATTTAATGTATATGAGTACACTGTAGCTGTCTTCAGACACAGCAGAAGTGGGCACCAGATCCCATTACAGATGTGTTGTGAGCCACCATGTGGTTGCTGGGAATTGGTCTCAGGACCTCTGGAAGAGCCATCAGTGCTCTTAACCACTGAGCCATCTTTGCAGCTCACCAAATTGCCTTCTAAATATTTATGTCTATGACTGTAAATCTGTGCTGTCTCCAAATGTGATTGGAGAAGTTTCTTTCCACAGTGGTCAACAGTCAGTGCAGAGATGTATTAACTGGTGTAAAATTATAAAGCTTGTCCCCTGGTATATTTAAAAATTAATGGTGGGGCTAGAGAGATGTATTAGCTAGTGCTCAAAAGTCCCTACTGTTCTTGCTGAGGACCTAGGTTCAATTCCTGGCTCCTGTGTGGAGGCTCACAATGGCCTGTAACCCCATTTTCCATACTATAGATTCAAAAAATGATTTTCTAAAAGAAAAACCAAAACCATGTGGTCTCATATTTAGGGACTCCTAAGAACATATGCTGATCTGTAAATAAAAATATGGAGAAGCAAAACTGTTCCTGTGTCTAGAATAATACACAAACTCATGACTCAAACATATACATATTTCTTTTTCTGATTTAAATCTGACGAGTCCAAAGTGAGAAAAATATTAACAGTTTCAGACAGATATTTCCTAACTTGTCTGAGTAAGTCCTCATTATAGAAAATTATCAATAATGCTAAACTAACCTGAAGTGCATCAGCCGTAGGATCCAATACAGAGGAGGATTTAAAGAAGAAAATAGTCTAAGTAATTTTCTTATTTTATTTTTTCAAGGCAGTTTATAGATCAGGCCTTACTTATAACTTTAAGATATATTACTATTTAGCGATTATTATATAATTTATTATGAAACCACAATAAGATTTCTCTTAATATAGGTAAAGCTGAAATAAAGCTTAATTATAATTAATTACCAGACTAAATATTTTTCTTTTTACTTCTGTATAGAAGTTATTAGTATTTAGGCATGAAGGCTAACTGCCACTTATTGTCTCTGAAGTAAGGAGCAAAACTGTATTTCAAATGTGTTTTTATGAACCCCTGTATTCATCAAATTAAAGCGTGTGTATAGTTTTAAAAGTCAAATGTCATTCAAAACTTTCTAATGAGAAACAGAAGTTCCCTTACCTTCTGCCTGCTCATTATTCAATTTTATTTAGTATTTAAAGTTTTATTATGTCTAAAAATATTACACAAGTAATATACAAATACATTTCCACTGGGAATGAGTCAAGTCATTCACAAGTATAGCAAGCAAAATGTTCAAGCAATCTTTTTACACGTGACTGCCCCATCCACCCTCCTTTCTGAAGTAATCACTGTCATTAGTTTGAGGTGAGTGTTAACAGTCTATTCCTTATGGAGTTACACACACACACACACACACACACACACACACACACACACACACACAAGCACACACAGATTTAGCTACATTATGAGACCATACTATAAAATTGCTTTGCTAGTTTGTTCTCACTTAATAATTTGCCTTAGAGACCTTTCATGGTCCTGTAGCATAGCTATACTTCATTTCTTTGCACATTACTTAACGGTTGCTGGCTGTTTCAGTTGTTTCTGTCATTTTGAAATTGCAAATAATGCTGCGAATCAAACATGTAGCTCAATGATAGAGCGCTTGCTTGTCAGCGAGAGTCAAGGCCATGGGTTCAATTCCCAGTACTCTACACACACACACACACACACACACACACACACACACACACATATATATATATATATATATATAGCAATGAAAATTTTTGTTTGCGTGCCTCTTCAATTAGACACATATGCTGTGTCCAAAAGTGTGCACGCTTCGTATTTTAACAGCAATTGGGAAATTGCCCTCCAAAGAGATTGCAGCATTTTATAGGCTTCTAGCAAAAGTAGAACCTTTTAAAACCACATTTATGGACAGAAGAAATCATTTCTTTCATCTATCTGGACTTTATGTAATGTATATATTTAATTATCTTGGGACGAGGACTCATATATCCCAGACAGGCTTTGCATTCACTGTTCAGTCAATGATGATCTTGAATTTCTAATCCTCCTGCCGCCACTTTCCAAATGCTGGGATTACAAGATATGCATCTTGGGTATAAGCACTGATATGGACCAAAGCCAGGGGCAAGGACACTACCAAGAAAGGCAAATCCCCAACACTGGAATTTGTTTTTGACATTCTATCTGTGTTAGTAAGCTTTATGTTCTCTGTGATAAAATAAGCAAGAAAAACAACTTTAAACATACTTGTTCTTATGGTTTAAGCAGTTTTAGGCTATGATCAACTGGCTTTATTCCTCTTCAGATTCTGGGAAGACTGAAAACCACAGCATGGAAGGCAGGCTAATACAAAGTTCCGTATCTCACAGTGGCCATGAACAAGAAGGGGTGGGACAACGCCTCAAGGGCCTGCTTCCTTCAAATAGGCTCCACCACTAAGTTTTATTACTTCTCAAGATCCCATCAAACTATGGCCTAATCAATGGACTGATCCATTACTGAGTTCAGAAACCTCATGATTCAATTGCTTCCCCATACCCTCATCTCTGAACTTACCCACATTTCCAAGTATGCCTTTGGAACTTAGACCTTGGGGAGATATTCCAGATATAGACTGGAACAATATCAGAGTGACCTTTATTTTCATCCTAGTATGCAATGACTTACCCAAGGATCACTTAATGCATTGTCATAATTTCCTTTATAAATTGAAGATCCACTGTTTGATTCTATCAAATGTCTTGACTGGGGCAGGGGAGATACCATTAAAATGCCTTCTGAAAAAGCACAAGGACTTGAGTTTGACTCTCCAGGATCCCTAGAAAAAGAAAGACATACTGGTGCATATGTGGTGAGGAAAGGAGAATTTCCGGAGCTCACTGGATGTCCAGTCTAGCCAAATCAGTGAGGTCATGGTTCAGTGAGAGATTCTGTCTCAAAAAAAGGAGGTGGGGGGAAGCCATTTAAAAAGATAGCAAACATTCACCTCAGGCCTTCACTGATGTGCACATACACATATGCATACTTATATGCACACATATACACACCTATATATGAACACATTCACATACAATACCTACACCCACAGACATATAATGCAATGTCATGCATTTCTGGTCTTTGCTGCCTTGTGAGTTGTTCTTTTTCCCATCATTTACACTCCACCTCCGCCACATTTCACCTCCTAACACTGGATAGAAGAGGAAAAAAAGATAGGATAGAGAGGAGAGAGGAATTAGGAAAATCTTGAATCTTTCTTTCTTCTTTGACCATAGCTACTAATAGCTACAACAACAATCAAACCCTCCCTTAAACAACCAACAACTATCCACCTTGCTTACAGGGGCTCTAGCATTTATATACCCTCTGAAAAGTTCCCAGAATTCCAAATCACATAATTGCTGAAATTATCTGTAGTTGGCAAAACCAAGCCTCTGCTAGACCACGAGACAAACTGTTTTCTTTTTTAAAGATTTTAAAAATTTATTTATGTATGTGAGTACACTATAGCTGTCTTCAGACACACCAGAAGAGGGCATTGGATCCTATTACTGATGGTTGTGAGCCCCATGTGGCTTCTGGGAATTGAACTTAGGACCTCTGGAAGAGCAGTTAGTGCTCTTAACTATTGAGCCATCTCTCCAGCCCTATTACTGTGTTTTTAAAAAGAAAATAAAATTCCAAAATTCTCATTACAGACATGACTATTTTACAGTTAAAATTTAAGGCCAGCCGACAAAGTAATGAGATTCATAGAAGTATTTGCATGCATACTTACTTCATTCTTGTTCATCTCCTTTCTCTTTGTCTTTCATTTCCCTTGCCTACTGATGCCAGTCTTTGTCTTCCCCTCCTTCGTTTTTTCATGTCTCACATATTTCATTATCCTCTATTTTCATCCCTTCTTTTTCTTCAAGTACTCTTCTTCCTCTCTCATGGTTCCTTTTCTAGTTTCATTATCTAAATGCATACACACAAATTAAATCATAGGTTTTATATATGAGAAAAAGAACATGTGGTATTCACCTTTTCTGAGTGTGGCTTATTTTGCTTAACATAATGCTTTCTGGTTTTATCTATTTGCTTGCAAATGTCATGACTTTATTTTCTTTATGGGTTAATAAAATTTCATTGTATATATGTACTATATTTTCTTTATCCATTTATCTGTTTATAGAAATCTGGACTAGTTCCATTTCTTAGTTGTTGTGAATAGAATAACAATGAACATGACCTGTGGGTTTTTTTTTCTTTTTGGTTTAGAGTCTGTTGGGTACTAGAAGAATGGTGTTGACTCTAGTTTACATTATTGAACCATTTGTTTACCTCAATTATTATAATTTATTTTAGCCTTATAATTTGAAGAAGCAACTTTTCATTATTGTTCCTTTTTCTTAATTTTTCAAAACTAATTCTCATGCTTTCCTTTTCTAAGTGAATATAAAATCTGCTAGCTATGAAGTCTCTTCAGCTTAGATTTTGGTATACTTTAATATTGACATCTTTTTTTCTTGTTTATGTCTTAGATTTAAATATTACGGTTACAGAACATCTGTGCTCTCCTAAGGTGCAAGGCTTTTGTCAGTCACTGTTCACAATATAAGTAGTAAGTAGCTCTGACAAAGCTTGCACATGGGAAAGCAATAATAAAAATCTTGGGATTGTTGCCTATCCAACAATGGCTATAAAATGCCATCAATTTTAAAACTCTTCCTGGCTTTAGAGATATTAGAATATGAAAAGCATGCACATAGAATTAATGAATTAATGAAGTTACCTATTTTTACATTTGTTTGGCTGCTTCTGTAAACTTGTGCATGTGTGTTTGCCTCATCAGACAATCACACACACACACACACACACACACACACACACACACACACACACTAATTTCTATAACATTTTAAAAAAAGATTTTACATATATGAATATACTGTAGCTGTCTTCAGACACACCAGAAGAGAGTGTCAGATCCCATTACAGATGGTTGTGAGCCACTATGTAGTTGCTGGGAATTGAACTCAGGACCTCTGGAAGAGCTGTCAGTGCTCTTAACTGCTGAGCCATCTCTCCAGCCCCAAAGAAACAATTTCTATAACGACTTGAAGACACTGAAGAAAAAAAATGGAGGAAGACAGTAGAAGATGGAAAGCCTACCATGCCTATAGATTGGGGAATTAATATTGTGAAAATGATCATTTGTGGTGTTCTGTACATATTTTTAAAAAGAAAGAAAGAAGGAAAGAAGCAAGTAAAGTTTGGGGTGCAGTTTAGTAATAGAGAATTTGTCTAGCATGACCAATGACCCACAGTTCCATCCTGAGCACTGCAAAACACAAAAACAAATAACCAACGATCACAACAACAGGAATAAAAGAGAAGCTGAAAGAGAAAAATAGGAAGACATACAAGTAGAAATCACCAGGACTAGCTAGTAGTATATGCACTTTAAAAGGCTGAAGTGTGGGACTCAGAAATCTCAGACCAGGATGGGTAACATAGTGAGATCTTGTCTCAAGAAGACAAAGACTAGTAGGAATTAATGGTGATTATTATGTAGCCATTTGCGAGAATTACTGATTTAGAAGAAACCCTATTCCAATGCATGGGTCAGCAAATTTCTGTGACAGATCAAGGAGATAATACCTCTAACATTGCAGTGCACAGTATTTGAGTCTCAACTACGCATGCCTACCATTTTAATACAGAAGCACTCTTCTAGGCAATATGTAAATGAACGAGTCTGTGTTCTAATAAAGCTTGACTTACATGCAACCACGATCAAGAGAAATCCATGTCCTCTGGGAAGTCCTGCTTCCACATTATTGCTTGTAAGCATGCTGTTCAGAAGGATTTCATGCAGAGTTTAATATTACAATCATTGGCATGCATCTAAAAATCTCAGTATTAATTGTTCCCTTAAACCCCCTATGTGGACTGCTCCTATGAGTGGAACTGGGAAGAAAATGGGTTTTTACAGAGGAAGTCTGGAAACTGAAGTTTGAAAGCTTATGAATAGAAACATTCCTGAATAAAAGAAGCTTATCTAGTTGTTTTGATTTGAAGCAGAAAAGAAAGAATGCAAGAAATCTTATGGAGAACATCCAGTACCAGTGACCTGACTGAGATCCATCTCACAATTCACCAGCATCTGCGTTTCAACAAGCAAGATGCTAGGCAGAATACATATTTCCCTAAGAATGTCACTACCCCTTTCATTGATAGCAACTGTCAGCCTGAATTTTGGCTACAAAATGAGGTATTTACTAGGAATTAGGCCCAAGAAAGCAACACATTACCCGTTCAGACAAAGCAATGATCGAAAGAGTCATTCCAGGGAGGATGTTAGCAACATTGTGGTGGTCGTGGTCATATGACTGTGTGTTCCTTTGGTATTTTTGGTGTTGAGGTTGGGCAAGAGTTCTGTGCATGTTATATATTTTCTCTGAGCACAAGTCCAAGTCAGAGAATTCTCCTTCCAAATGTCTTCATTCTTTAGAGTTTTATACATGTATGTAACCAAATATGACCACATCAACCCTCATTTTGCCCTCCAACTCTTCCAATACCTTCCAACACTTTCCCCTGCCAACTTCGTGTGTGTGTGTGTGTGTGTGTGTGTGTGTGTGTGTGTGTGTGTGTGTTTAAAGGTGCCTGTCATTGGTGTTTCACTGAAATATGTGGTGCTGGATTCTTGTACTTTGTTTGTGTCAGAGTGAGGTACCTGTTCAATTTTCCACGAATATGATTAATTTTCTCATAAAATTATTAAATTATTTCTAATAGCCCTTATGCTAAATAATGAACACTTCGGTGCATATTTGGAGAAGATTTTAAAAGCACTCACTATAGTCATGTAAGGGGTATGGGTTCCTGATTAGCGTCCTTCAAACACACACTAATCTTCCCTGAAGTGTAGATTTCTGATTAGAATACTTTAAATGAAAACTGCCTCTAGGGTGTACATTTACGGCTGACTTACTATATATGTATATGTATATATATATATTTTTTTTCCTTTTTTTTCATTATTTTTTCACTGAAGTATAAATTCTATAAATTAACACTTATCAATTTTAAGTGAGTTACTGACAAAATTTGACAAACATAACCACTACCATGGTTATAAGATAAAACATATTTTCCCCTAAAAATGTTATCTCAAGCTATTGTGCAGACAATCTGTTGACTTTTAAACTTGTATAAATTTGCAATTTTTATATATTCCCAACACATTAACACTTTTGTTGTTACAACTTTTCTGCTTTTGGCTTTATCAGTATTCTTTGTCTTAAATTTTATTTAGAATACTAATGTAGTCAATCCAGCTCTTAAAAAAGATTTGTTTTTATGATATTTAATTGTGCATACATCTGTGTTTGTACATGTAAATGCAGGTGCCTTACGAAGTCAGAAGAGAGCACCAGACCTCCTCCAACTGGGGTTACTGGGAACTGGACTGTGCTCCACTTCAAGACTACCAAGACATCCTTCCAGTCCTCCCCCTAGTCCAGCTTTCGTATGTTCTAATAACACCATGGCTTATTTTACAGCATTCTACTTTATACTTGTAGTTTGCTTATTGATTTGAACCTTCAGCATATCAACCCATTATGTTTTAATACTGTTTTACTATAAATAGACTATAGAAAACAGTATTTTTCCAGTTAATTTCTTCTCTTAGTGATATTTTTATCTATTTATTTATCTATCTAGTCACCATCTATTTATCTATATAACTTTATGTCATTATAAAATTTCTCCTTTGGCATATACTGACAGTTTGAGTAACTGCTATCAGTTTGGAGAGTTGTGTGTTTCTACATATTCATTCTGATGTACTTAAGTTTGAAGTTTATTATTTGTTTTTCACTCATATGATTTTTTTCTGTTTTTCTTTTCATATTGATCAAGTATATATTTCTTCTTAAATTCATATATTAACAACACTTTGTTTGCAGTAGATTTAGTTTTCTGTTTTCTGTAGGCTTCACTATATATACCCTTCATAAACCAACTTACTGAGATTTAATATCAAATTTTTTCACATAAGATATGAAAACATTGTAGCAGTATACTTTGCTCCTATATATTAATAACCAGGGCTTTGTTTCTATTCCAGTGATGTTGATAAATATATATACATATATATATATTTATATTTATAGATATATATATATCTATACACACATATACATTTATATATACATACATACATACATATACATATATATGCATGTATACATATATGTATATGTGTATGCATTATAAGTCTATCAATATGTTATCATTTCCACTGTAACAATTGTATGTTCACTAATGTAGTTCAGAGGAGGAAAGTGATGATTTGTAGCCCACGTACTGACCATTTCTAGCATTCTTTCATTCCCTTTTCTTTTTTTTGTGAATTATTTATTTTTTTAACTCAAAAACCTTTATCAGTATTTGTATATACATATATACTTATACATGTATACATACATACATACATACATATATGAACAATAATTAAATAATAAGATATTTGAAAAGTATGGGGGGTTGGGAAGAGTGGGAAGAAGGAGAGAAAGGGAAAAATTATGTAAATACAGTGCTCATATATGAAATTCTCAAAAAGGAATCCAGTTTTTTAAAATGTTCAACAGATTAACTAGCATTTTACAATATGAAAATAAATATGTCCTATAATTATGGTGAAGGACATTTTAACTCACTACAAACTTTGAAGTTTAAAATGAAATCAATAAAAATTATTTTACCCAGCATACTAACAAAAACCACAATAACGTTTTATAATTCAAAGTATTTCTGAGAACAAGAAAATGGATTGTCAGAAGCTAAGCAGCAGAGCCAGGGAGACACTGTGTGCTTAAATCTTATATCTGAAACTCTGGCTTTTTTTTTTTTCTACTAGCTTTAAAGACTTATTTTTCTTTTTTGGCTTTTGACCAACTGAACATGGCGTGTTTAGAAGTGTTTTCTGATCTTCTCCTCTTCCCTTCTTCCTCTTCTTCCTCACTGGAGCCCTGACTAGCTGGAATTCACTGGGTTGATAAAGCTACTTTCTGCCTCTTAGGTACTGGAATGAAAGATGTGCACCACTGCCCCAAGCTCTGTTTTCTTTTTAGAAAAGCAATGTTTGGTCTTGGGGTTTGAACACAACATCTCACGTTTGCTAGGCATGTGCTTTATACAACCAAGCAGCCCAACACAGTATTTTTGTTGTTCTCTCTCTCTCTCTCTCTCTCTCTCTCTCTCTCTCTCTCTCTCTCTCTCTCCCTCTCTCTCTTTCTCTCTCTGTGTGCGTGTGTT
>JANHMN010000005.1:13782373-13800801 GCA_030674055.1 Rhabdomys pumilio | reverse complement strand
CTCTTACCCTCTTACCCTCTTACCCTCTTACCCTCTTACCCTCTTACCCTCTTACCCTCTTACCCTCTTACCCTCTTACCCTCTTACCCTCTTGCTCTCTTGCCTGTCTGTCCCCCTGCCCTTCCCTCTTCCCTTCCCCCTCTCTCCACGTGGTCATGGACAGCCTCTACTTCTCTTCTTCCTCTCTTCTTCCATCTTCTTCCCCCCACCTTTGCCCTATCTCCTGAATAAACCTCCCCCCTCCTTGGAACCATGTGGTCTGGAGTGGTCAGTTCTGAGCTTCGCGGACATCTAACTCTAACAACTAACAGTTGGTGTCCTTATCTCTCCACTAGGGGATATGTAGCATTCTTAATGTGTAACTGAGATGATTTGTAATTTGGGTATTAAAAATCTCATCGCATGTTTGTCCACCTAACAGAACATTACATCTATGACAGATTGATGTCTTTGACAGTAAAAGTTTCAGTTGGTGCTCATACTTTGGCTTTGTGTTTTCATTTTTTTCCTCCTTCGGTTAACATATTTTAAGTACTTTACAAAACACAACTCATTTAACAGTCACACCATCTTTTAAAAAATAAGCTGCTGTACAGTTATGATATCCAGTAGGGAAAGTAAGACATAGAAAATTTAAATCACCCAACTAAATGCCAGCTTTGTGGTTTTAAATCTATGTGAGCTGGCTCTTGAGCTCAAAGTCAAAACAACTGAGAAATCTAACTGAATGTATTTTGCTATCTGATATTGAGAAGACAAAATTTCAGAGTCGTAGCAATACCTTTCAATCAGTTTTCAGGATTGAAACATTAAACGTAGTGTGGATGTAGTATGTTGGTTTAAATGCCCTCCATAGTCTCATGTATGTGAATGCTTGATCCATAGGGAGTGGCACTATTAGGGGGCGGCCTTGTTGGAATAGGTGTGGCCTTGTTGGAGGAAGTGTGTTATTGTCAGTGAGCGCAGGCTTTGAGGTCTCCTATGCTCAACCTATGCTTAGTGTGACACACAGTCTCTTTTTGCTGCCTGTAATCAAGGTGTAGATCTCTCAGGTCCCTCTCCAGCACCATGTCTGTCTGCATTCCACCAGGCTTCTTGGCATCATGATAATGGACTAAACCTCTGAAACTATAAGCCATCCCTAAGTAAATGTTTTCTTTTATAAGCATTGCTGTGGTATTGGTGTCTCTTCAAGGCAATGGAAACCCTAACTAAGGTGGTGGGTGGGGAGGGCAGGGAGTTGCTCAGTAGCTTGGCATGCAAAGAAGAGAACTAGAGTTCAGCTGTTCAGAACCCAAATAAAATGCTGGGAAGGCACGGTGGCTCACCTGGAATTATAGCCTCAGAAGACAGAGACAGAAGACTCTCCAAGCAAGCACAATAGTGAGATTAGCTTGATTAAGAGACACGGCTTCAAAAGCGAAGTCTGGAAGAGCAACTACCCTTCCATCAATGAACTAGATGATATATATCATTTTTATATTTTAAAGGATGTCTCTAACTGTAGCGCATATTATTTGCTACCATACAAGCAGTAATACTTTTTTCTTGTTCATAATACAAGCACAGAATTACAAAGCAAAATCTTATTTGTGAATTATCTGCTAACCTGACAATTAGAACATGTGGTTTGCTTGCAGAATGCTTTTCTGATGTTTATGCTTGTCATCAACCAGTATTGTTCCTTTTTTCAGGGCTCAATGATACTATGAAAAAATGTTTTTTTTTCTGCCTAAGTAAGTACTACATTGTAAGCCAGAGCATACATCATCCCATTATCCCATTGTTATAAAATCATTTGCTTCTTATTCCAGAAATATCACTGAAGGCAATGTCTGTCTTCTTCTGGCTAACTGGAATATACATATATACATATACACATACACATATACATATATGTATACACACACATTTCATCGATGAGATATAGACTTTAGGATCCTTTGGAACCCCTTTTCAGTGTGATGCTGTAACAAAAATAATCATCATAATGAAATAATCACTATCAAAAATCATGCTTCTTTAATATTGAAAAGGCAATATACTCCAATACTTTGAACAATCTAGTATAGAAAATCTAAGTCTCTCAGGTCCAAGAGGCATTTTCTATGAACAGGAGTTCCTCACATACAAACTGTTCCTGGTGGAATTTAAAGGGTGGCTTTAGCATACACATACTCTGGACAGAACCCAAACTCAATTGTATATTTTATGGTTGCCAACTATTAGCTAATATATTCTCTATAAAATAATAGTGCTGACCAAAGTCACTTATACACATCTTAAGATACATGTTCTCAATAGCAGGATAGGTTTCTATGATTTAATCCACGTGTCTTCAGGACTGGAGAGATGGCAGCTAGGAAGAAGTGATGCTTTTGCAATTTTGTATCTTAGCTGAGCAGTGGTGGCATATGCCTTTAATCCCAGCACTTGGGAGGCAGACGTAGGAGGATTTCTGAGTTCAAGGCCAGCCTGGTCTACAGAATGAGTTCCAGGACAGCCAGGGCTACACAGAGAAACCCTGTCTAGAAAAACAAAAACAAAAACAAACAAAACAAAACAAACAAAAAAAGCAATTGTGTATCTTGGTCTTCAAGTGGGACTGCTAACAGTGGGAGCAGGTGCTGTCTCTGACTCTGCTGTCTGCCTTTGGAATCCTTTTCCTCATAATGCCTTGTCCAGTCTAGCCCTGATAGGAGAGGAGGTGCTTAGTGATACTAAAACTTGATATGCCATGGCTGGTTGATATCCATGGGAGATCTTCCCCTTTCTCAAGGGAAATGGAGGAGAAGTGGATGGGAGGAGGGAAGGAGAGTGGGAGGGGAGGGACTTGGAGGAGAAGAGGAAAGGGAGACTGCAGTTGGGATGTAAAGTAAATAAATAAATAAATAAATAAATAAATAAATAAATAAATATTTAAAAAAGAGATTCTGTTATTTATTAAACACATCTTCACTCCATCCTGGATGGCTCAGACATGTCTGACTTACTGGGCAGAATCATTTCAACTATACACTCTCAGCTTACCTTTTGTACTCATTGATGTGGGTATAATGCAGACAAGAATCACCACTACCAAGAAGGGATCTATCACCTCTGTGCAGGCTTATCTATGTGCTTCCTAATGACTTGACTGCCTCTGAAACTACCTTTGCCTACTTGGATGCTACTATTATGCTGTTTTGGGCTACTGCTGTCTTGGGTATCTCTCCAGGTCTGGATGCTCTGGGCTCCACCTCACTTTACACAGATCCAAATATTGTTGGCAATGAGCATTATGATGTCTGAGAGGTGCAAAAGTTCTTGCAGGACTTCAAATCCCTCCAGGACATCATTACCATTCTGCATATGGATGGACTTTCTAAGAAAGATAAATTGACTGTGTACAGTCAAAGAAAATATAGTGCTTCTTGTCTCAGCCATTCCAGTTTGCTGAGGTCTTCACAGGTCACATGGGAAAGTTAGTGCTTTGAGAGATCCCATTAAAGGACTCCATCCGATTTTGAAAAGCAACTTGGACCATTTGCCAGGGAGCTACTGAAGAAGCTGCAGCAAAAGTGGATTAGCTGGCAGACAAGCATGCATGGCGAAGGGTCTTTTTGCTAAACTTAGCACTTATCCTCTGTCCTGTCCCTTCTTTGCCTCCATGCTACACATGTTTTATGTGTAGGCTACACAAGATCCTTGATTTAAAATGCCATGGTTCTATCTAAAGAGTATAGAAAGTTTTCCAAAAAGTATACATTCCCCCATATCAATGCATATCCTTTATTTTCTCTGTGATCAAATGAACATCAAGTGTCTGACTGGTTTCAGGGATCTGATACTCTGAAGATGTGTTTGGTTTAGTATAATATGAACTTGAAGAGTTTCCAAAAACTTGGACATCAGTGTGAAGAGCAAGGGCTCAATGAGATTGGAATCAGACTGGAGATGCAGTGTAAAAGATGATGCAAGAATAGACTAATTACTAAACTGGGCCACAGAGGCAGAGGTGAAGCACATTCACAGCTCTCAGAAAGCCGCTAGTGAATTCAAAATAATGGTGAATTCAGATAATAAAGGCAAGAATAAATCTGTGGGTCAGATGTGAATAGGAAAACCACAATAGAGGCATGTAGATAAAAAATGTCAGAATTAATCGAGGGGCAGAAGTCAGATAAGACATACAGGCACAAAGGCAGAATCAGCAGGATAAAGACAGCTAAATGTAGAGGAAGATTAGAAATCTGAAATCCACAGACCCTGAAACCAGAAGATCTACAGGAACCAAAAGAAAAAAAATGAACCAAGAACAGAGATAAAATGCTTGTAACAAGTGAAGTCAGGTTTGCTATCCCTAGTTTGCTTCTTTTATGTCTGTTCTTATGAAAAAGGATTGCCTGAGAAGATACAGGGCAAGGTTATTTTTGCTTTTCATAAGGTCCCAAGAGACATTTAGATGAAACACAAAGCAGGAGAAGTCATTATAATTTATGATTAGTTGAGGTTTGAACTTTATTTTTATATTATTTTATTTTAGTTTTTTGAGACAGAATCTCTGTTTGTACCTCTGGCTGTCAGAGTTATGTAGGACCAGGCTGGCCAGGATATCACAAACATCCCCTTGTCTCTGCCACCTGAGTGCTCAGATCAAAGGCTTGTACCATTACACCTGGATGAAGAACTTTAAGTCTCAATGTAAAACTAAAGTGACAATGGCTGGAACACTCTGGAGCAGAGGTTTTTGACCTGTAGGTCACATATCAGTTATTTTGCATATCAGTTATTTTGCATATCAGGTCTTTACATCATTATTATGTAGCAAAATTACATTTATGAGGATAGCAATGAAAATGATTTTATGGTTGGAGGTCACCACAACATGAGGAACTGTATTAATGGTTCCTAGCATTGGGAAGGTGGAGAAGCACTGCTCTAGAAATTTAATTTTAATTGCTTTTTATCTGACTGATTTTCTTCTCAACACAAAGCTGCATCTGAATTTTACCTTTGAATTGAGACATTCTGCCAAGTCAAGCAGTTTTAGGGTGAAATATCAAAGCACTGAATTATTTGTTTCTGTTAGGCTTTTACTTTTTTTTTATTGGATATTTTTTAACCTCCCAAAGATCGTACCTATCAGAAAGTCAAATCTCCTCAGTATCAGAAATCTGATCATTCACATTCATAATGAAGGAGCACCAGTCTGTTTTGTGCTGCCAGAAGGAATACCTGAAGTGTATAACCCATGAAGAATATACATATCTTCTTCGTGGCTCTGGAAGCTTGGAAATCCAGGATTGGGTTAACAATATGCTAAGCTTGCTTCCAAAATAATGTCTTGAACTCTGTGTCCTCATTCACCAAAGAGAGGAATTTATTCACTCGAGCCTTATAGTGGCATTAATCCACTGGTGATGATGGAGTCTGATGAAATAACACTTCCTATCAAGCCCCACTTGCCAACACTGGCATTAGGATTAAGTTTATGGATTTAAGAGAAGACATTGAAACAATAACAAGAAGAGTGGGATAATGATAGGTGTCATGGCTTAAATCTAAAACTGTCTGTGACAGTGTCATATATTAAAGGCTTGGTCATTAGCTGGTGGGTTTTTTTGTTTGTGTTGTTGACAGATAATCTCACTATGTGGGCTTGGCTGAGCTGGAAGTCACTGTGTTGACCTCAGAGTTAGCCACCTTCCTCTCCTCCCTGAGTGCTGGGATCAAAGGCCTGCACAATTACTCCTGGCATAACTGGCAGGTTTTGAGAGGTGATTGGATCATGAAGGCTCCAATGGATTAATCCACTGATGAATTAATATCTAAATGCTCTAGGAGAAAGTGGGGATTAGAAAAAGTTTTCCGGAAAAATTCTCAAAGCTTAATTTTGTCTGTAACGTTTGCTTAATACTTCTATTTCAAAAATATTTGTTGAGCTTCTTGTGAGACATTTCCATAGAGTTTAAAAAATTCTGCAGAAACAGGAAGATCACCAAATCCTGCATTCAAGCTAAAAAATAATTAAAAAATCATCTTAAGTCTTATTACAATCAAAAATTTCAAAGCTAGGGACACATCGAAAGGACACAAAGAATAGTTTCATCTAAAACTATCCAGAAGAAAAAGAAAATATGGATGGCTTTAACATAATAAATTGCTAAAGTAAAGAAATCAAATAAAAAATGTATTTCAAAAATGAAGACGAAGTAGCGATCTTATCATACATATCAAGGCTGGAAAGGACCACACTATGGGTCATGACAAGAAATTTAGAAAACATTTCATATGGGGGAAAAGAACTACCAGGTAGAATCTACATGTACTCAAAAGAATGAACAAAATACTGGAATTATAATTGTGTGGGCAAATATGAGTATAAACTCACAACCTGAGTTTAATCCCTGTGACCTACATGGTAGAAGGAGAGGAGCACATGCATCCCTCAGGTTGTCCTCTGACCTCTACACAGGAACTCAGGTGATAGCAGATGCTGGCAAGGATGTGGAGAAAGAGGAACACTCCTCCATTGTTGGTGGGATTGTAAGCTGGTACAACCACTCTGGAAATCAGTCTGGCGGTTCCTCAGAAAACTGGACATAGCATTACCTTAAGACTCAGCTATACCACACCTGGGCATATACCCAGAAGATGCTCCAAAACATATAACAAGGACATATGCTCCACTATGTTCATAGCAGCCTTATTTATAATAGCCAGAAGCTGGAAAAAACCCAGATGTTTTTCAACAGAGGAATGGATACAAAATATGTGGTACATTTACACAATGGAGTATTACTCAGATATTAAAAATAATGAATTCGAGAAATTCTTAGGTAAATGGATGGAACTAGAAAATATCATCCTGAGTGAGGTAACCTAATCACAAAGAACACACTTGGTATGCACTCACTGATAATCAGATATTAGCCCAGAAGGTTGAAATACCCAAGATTCAATTCACAGACCGAATGAAGCACATGAAGAAGGAAGACCAAGTGTGGGTGCTTTGGTCCTTCTTAGAAGGAGTAACAAAATACTCATGGGAGCAAATATGGAGACAAAGTGTGGGACACAGAAAGTGAAGGAGGGGCCTTCTAGAGACGATTCCACCTGGGTATTCATCCCATGTGCAGTCACCAAAGGAAGACACTGATGTAGATGTCAGGAAGTGCATGCTGACAGGAGCCTGATATAGCTGTCTTCTTAGAGGTCTGCCAGAGTCTGACATTCAGAGGCAGATGCTCACAGCTAACCACTGATCTGATCAAGGGGTTCCCAGTGGAGGAGTTAAAGTGAAGACTGAAGGAGCTGAAAGGGTTTGTGACCTCATGAGGAGAGCAACAATACCAATCAACCAGAGCTCCCAGGGTCTAAACCACCAGCCTGGGAGCACATGTATATGTAGGGGAGGATGGCCTTGTTGGGCATAGGTGGGAAAGGAGATCCTTGGTCCCATGAAGGCTGAACTCCCAGTGGGGGGAAATTCAATGGTGGGGAGGTGGCAGTGGGGTTGGGGAGGTAGGTGGGGGCACATCCTCATAGAAGCAAGAGGAAGGGGGATGGGATAGGGAGTTCCTGGGTGGGGGTGGGGAAATGGGCTAAGGGGATAACATCTAAAATGTAAATACAATATCCAATAAAAAAAGAATCTGGAAAGAGAAGAACAAATTAAGCATGAGTGAAAAAAATGGATATAGTGAAGATTAAATAGAGATGACAGAAATAGGGAGAACTAGCAACAACAATAAAAACAACAATGGGACTCAATGGCTACTTTTGGACATCATTAGTGAAAATTGTAGAGCTCTCACTAGACCAATTAATCAGATAGACAAATAGGCAATATAGGTAGTCAGAGAGCTCACATATTCTATAGCTATTCAACTAATACGATAATGTGATTAAATTCTTTATGTTAACAAATTCAACAACTTAAGCAGATCACTAAGTCCTCTGAAGGTGCATACTATAAAAACTGATGCAAGAGCGAGATAGGACTGGTGGTGGAGCTCAGTGAGAGAACACGCTAAGTGTGCATGAGCACTTGAGTCCCAGCACAGGAGGAGGAAGAGGATGAGGAAGAGGAGGAGGAGGAGGAAGAGGAGGAGGGAGAGGAGGAGGAGGAACAGATGGAGCAGAAGAAAGAATAGGATGAGGAGGAAGAACAGGAGGCGAAAGAAGAAAAAGAACACCAAGTGGTCCTCTACTAAAAACTGACCATTGTTTTTCTCTACTTCTACTAAACATTAAAAAAAAAAACCTACTCTAGTTCTTTAGAGTCTTTCAGATAATCAGGGGAAATTTTACAGAACAAAAACTAAGAATAGCCCATGAAGTACCAGTAGTAGTGGAAAAAAATGAAGGACCAACAGTTGTGACAGAAAAAATGTGATGCCAGAAAACTAAGAAAGAGCAAACTATTAAAAAATAGAGTGAGGTTCTTAAATTAAAGAGAGGATATAATTCAACAGAACAAAAAACAAACCCCACCTGACTCTTGTGCAAGTACTCTTCCATATTTTTCTGTCTTCTTCTTAAAAGTTTTTATTAGTATGTATTAATCACACAAGTGGGTTTTGCTGTGATATCTTCACATACGTTTAGTATACATTTTTTATCATATTGATTGCCCACCCTTTTCCTTCTTCCCTCATTCTTTCCCTCTGGTCAACTTTCTTCCTTCCTTGGGCAGCTGGACTTCCTTTCATCCTCCATTATCATCTTTCTTTCTTTTTGAGATAGACCACTCTTTATGTAGCCCTGGCTGTCCTAGGACTCCATGTGTAGACCTTGCTGGATTTGAATTCACAGACATCCATGTGCTTCTGCCTCCCAGAGATCTAACAGCCTCTGCATCCAAGTGTTTGAATTAAATGTATGTGTCACCATGTCTAACTTCTACTTGAATTTTTTAGTCTAGATTTTTATATATGAGCAAAACCACTCAGTATTTGTCTTTGTGAATCTAGTTTACAATACTTATCATAATCTCTTGCTTTATTCTAAACACTGCAGGCAAGCAAACCTCCTGTCTTGTGTTCCTAAAGCACTTTAAAAACTGTTGCCCAACCCATTTCTAAACTGCTTCTTCATTGTTCTGTAGATAAGCACCTAATCTTCAGTATCACACTGAAACCCTCTGGGTTCTGGTTTCTTCTCCCTTCTCAAGTAAAATAGGCTGTTATACCTTGCCTGATCTGTGACAGGTATCAAGCCCATTGCAAAGGCAAATAACACTCCAGTCATCTGCCAAGACTCAGCTTAGGCGGTCATTGGAGTCTGAGTCAGTGTCATTTGCATGATGTTCATCGTCTTCCACTGTGTCAGGACATCTAGTATAGCATCTTTCCATAGAAAGTACTCACACAAATGTTGAATAAGGGAATAGCGAGATACGTTAGTAAATAAATGGGCTTTGAGAACTCTGAAAAGCAGAGGCATGAGGATGGCTGGCTCTCAAACAATCTGAGTTATTAAACAGAAATAAAAGAGCCATGTGGGAGGTTTTGTTTTTTTTTTTCCTACGAAAAACAGCGAACTTATTTAATCTAGAGAAAAGTACAGTGAATCCATGGGCTTCTTGTCAACTAGTCACTGTATTATTATTTTAGCAATTTTGTCTCTTGTATTTTGAGACCATAATATAGTTACATAATTTTTGCCATCTTATTAATTACTAGGAATAAGACACAATTTATAAAATTTCAAAAATAAAGTATTGCACTTTGTTACAACCCCAACCCCTACTCTCTTCTTTATCACACTCATTTATGGCCGTTAGTCTTGTGGCCCCCCCATTTCCACTGTTCTTCCTTCCAGACCACTCTCTAGAAATTTACAGTGCTTTGTGATTCCAGCTCATTCTTGTGCGTGTTCAAGCATGAACGGCTCCTCTTTGTTCATAATTAGAAGATTTTTTAAAATAAAAGTTCAGAGCATCCATCTAGTTTTGAATGTGAAGAATCATCTTTCGGGCTTCAGTTTCAAATCTGGGTTCTGTGAGCAGTTGATGTCTAAGTATGATGCTATAGTTTTCTGAAAATGTCTGTGGAAGGAAAACAAGGTTATCAATTCACTTTGGGTTATTAAATGGGCTTTATCTCTTCCAGTCTGTTGCTGTGGAAATTGATACAACACAGGAGGCTTGGCAGTATGACAGGCAATTAAGTCACCAAGATGTTTAGCCATGTATGAGTATTTTCTCACACTGAGACCTCAGAGTGTAGTCTGCCACTGACATTGTTAGTGGTGGAATCAATTATACAGGCTGGGGCTGGCAGGTGCGATTTCATATTCTGTGGTGATTATGTATGGCCTGCCATAGACACCAACGAGTCTGTTACTCTGCACTTATTTGAGCAGTTGCTTGTCTCCCTAAGCATTTAGACTTGGAGACCTTTTTTGGTGAAGGAAATCCAAATAATATAAGTAAGTAAATAAATATCCATCGTCAATGGCAACTAATATTATTGAGTTAAAACAAAAACATTACCATGGTTGGAATGATGTCCAGCTGCTGGGTGATTATGCTCTCCCACTACATTCTAGAAACTTTATGTGGTTATATGACACAGAATCAGAGACCGCAATTGATAGCAAAATACTAGATGTTCGACTGAGATCAAATCCAGGTTAGTAATCTGCACATAAGTGGAGGACACAGTTTTCTAAATTTCTGATGAGCTTTTGTGTGTAGGTACAATTTGAGTCTATTTTCCTTTCATCAATTTAAATGATTTAGGTACTGCGGAGGGGAGAAGTCAGACAGCATGGCTGAAGACATTAGTTGCTTTGCACATGCAGAGTCTCTGTTAGAACAGCTTAAAGTTGCTTTGAGAAATGATTATTTTCATATTCCCATTTTCCCCCAAGTGAGAGTTTTTGAAAGGTGGAATTGAACCAAATCAGCCTTAAAAATATTTCATAGAGAACAAGAGAAGGGATTTAAGAAATGTAATTGTCTTTCTAATCTCCCTCCTGTTTCACCAAGGCATCCCTCAAAGGCAGGATATTTTTGTCATTAATGAAATCTTAATTAGCATATGTCTAGATCAGTACTCAGTGCTGATCTAGGTCAAAGGCACCTATGATGTGTCTGTGTTACCAGAGGGTTAAGTGGAGTTGGGTAAATTAGGTCTGTGCTCCATGTGTGAGCAGATTGGGAAATATCCAGCAGTGATCAGCAAGTGCATAGACTGTATGCATGTTGTCACGTCTGTTTTCAACCTAATTTTACAAGTGTTATTGTCCCCAGGAATCCCCAGAACATGAAAGAGATGGAAAACTCATAAACAAAAATGCGAAGAGAAAAACAAACCGAGTTAGCCCAAATATGACAAGTATAATTCTGCCACACCTTACCAGCTTTTAAAAATGTACAGAATACATGTAGTTATTAGTCATATTGTAAAAGTAATGTACTTATTGAGTAACATACTATTTATAACTGCCACCATAGGTCCCAGAAGCCAGCATTGCTTAGAAAATGATCCTTCAGGGAACTGAGTTTATTTACCAAAAGGAGCCATCTGTGAAACTTTTCACCTTCCTGGTGGCTAAATGTAGGGATACAAATGAGAAATGCTGTTGGCCTTTACAAGAGAAGATTAATGCAGCTAGAACAGTCTTGAAAGGCCAGTTAGCAGAACTGGAACCAGAGTCAGAAGGCTGTGGATATTGATGGAAAGGGAGCGGTGAGGGGATTGCCCTTGAGAGGAGCATCGTGGATCAAGGGTGAACCCAGCAGTAAGCAGACTGAGTTGAGGGGATCTGTGTGGAAGGAAGCCTTCCTGGTTGGGACAGAGGTATCTATGCCCAATGAGAAGAAGCTGGAGAATAGGAGCGAGCAGAGCTTGCATTATTGTAGGAGGAACTTACTGTGGGGAGCCATTACGAGCTTCTGAAATGAACTCTCAGGTGGTTGCTTGGATGGCTGGACCTCATTTGTTTTCCAGAACTCTGGGTTGAACTAGCATTTCAGGGAATTCTGATTGAGACATACTATACTGTTGGCTCTTGGCACATGGGGAATTTATTGGTTTGTCTCCTTTACTCACTGAACAGAAACTCAAATCTGCCAATACTCCAGTCCATTATATAGAATGACATTATTTACTGTTATTTTCCAGCATACTTTATCTGTTTGCATTTCACCATTGATAGACAGAGTGATTGATTGATTGAGTGAGTGAGTGAGTGACTGACTGACTGATTACTGTCCTGAAGCTAGAACCCAGGGCTTAGCACAGGCTAGGTAGGCATGTCCCCACTAAACTACAGCTGCAACCTCATCTCTACAGTACTTCTAGTGCCTAATTCCTGTGGGGCAAGTAGACCGTGTCCCCCGCCTCCACAGAAGAAATGGTAAGCTTGCGTGAGCCCAACCTCTGTGAAATTCAGAAGTGAGCATGGTAGGTGTGGGGCCAGCTCCCTGCCGCACTCTGTCTGCTCTGAAACACTTAACCAAGCTACACCACTAAAAGGACCTTGGCAATAAGTCATGTACCATAAAAACCTGGAGTTCTCTATGCTAATGAGGTATCTAGATAGGCCCCAGTGTTCAGACAATGAGCATCCCTTCCTAGGTATTCCTTCCTGCAAAAGGTATTTAATCCCTGCTTCACCCTGAGTAAGGTGTATGCATTCACATCCAGCATCAAACAAAGTAGTTAGGACAAGCGAGGATGTTTCTTCAGCAAGGATCACCACAGGGTGGGGAGGCCTTATCGTAAAAAGCCTTCCCTAAATCTCCTGGAGAAGTCCTTCGCTCTTCTATCCCCTCCATACTCTTGGCACTCACGTGGAACCCTTCCTCCCAGGCCCAGCCTTCCATTTCCTGCCTGGTACATAGATGCGTTGAGAGGAAGGCCCTCAACCTTGATCCCAACTCCAGTGGTAAGTTAGGACTGCAAACCTGCCTTCCCTGAGCACATGCTAGTGAGACATGCAGGCACCCCAGCTGTGAGACATGCAGCCTGGCAAATACCACATCAATGAAACAGGCAAAACACGTTGTTCAGAGAATGATGACAGGAAGAAAAAAGTTTATACATGTTCACAAGCAATTTTTTAACATCTTTTTATTTAATGAGTATGTGCATATGCTTGCATGCATGGAGGTCAGATGACAACTTGAAGGAGTTGCTTCTTTCTCTCTACCATGTCAGTCCCATGATTGAATTTAAATTGTGAGATCCAAAGCCATGTGTGTTTTTTCTTCTTCTCCTTCTCCTTCTCCTTCTCCTTCTCCTTCTCCTTCTCCTTCTCCTTCTCCTTCTCCTTCTCCTTCTCCTTCTCCTTCTCCTTCTCCTTCTCCTTCTCCTTCTCCTCCTCCTCCTCCTCCTCCTCCTCCTCCTCCTCCTCCTCCTCCTCCTCCTCCTCCTCCTCCTCCTTATCCTCCTCCTTATCCTTCTCCTTCTTCTTCGCTGAAAATCTTATTCTTGTATTTGGCTGAAGTCAGAGATACAGAATTCGACAGTTAAATATCACCAGTTAAATAAATAAAACCCTTTCCTGAGAGTGTCATCTACTAATTTCCTCATCCCCTAAAATAATTAGCTGATTAATTCATTTTAATACACATATTACTAAAAACATGTGAAAAAGGGTAGCCTGAAAAACCTATGAATGGTTTAATGACCAGGTTTTTTAAAGATCTTTTGAGTCTCTGCCTGCTCACCAGGTAAGTATGTATCTTTTACCTTTCCCCTGTGTAGTCTATATCATTACAATATCCTGCAGGTTTTTTCAATAGAGGCTAATTGAGACTCATCCATATAATGCTATTGGAGATGCTTGGCTCTCTGATAACCTGTTGTTAATTTCTCCAATGCCATTTTTATGGGCGCCATGTGTTTTGGATTTCCTTAAGTTTAAAGTCATGTTTATTGCATTTGCAAGTTTAGGAAAGGGTTCTTTCTACCTATGACATATAGACTATGTGTACATGGTGCCAGACAAGCCAGTAAGTCCATTCAACAGAGAGCTCAAGCTGAGGCCAGCATGAGAACATTTTATAACTGGAGATTTAGCAATGAGAAGTCAAAGTGGTTGAACTTTTGCTAAAAGGAGGGTGCCATTATGCTAGTTTCATCATCCTTAAAAACTTTATTGGCACTTTAAAAATAGCATATTAAACACCCAAGTCAAAATATTGGACTTGGAATCACTCCCTTACGACTTAATGTACAGAACCCTGAGGTTCTTACATAATGTTTCTGAACTTCAGATTTCTTCATTTGTGAAGATGAGGGTGATGGAACTCGGAGAATCTAACAGTTTCGAATTTAGATGTGTGTTGTAAAGGTTAACATCTCCTAGAACTGTTTGCTGTGGGTTTAGGGGTCTGATGCTAAAGTAGGCAGAAGAGCCCACCTAATAGCAGGGTGAATCTGACTGCTCATGGCATCTTAACTATCTATGAACCGTTCCAGTTCATACCATTGATGCTGATCCATAGACTAGTTAGTGTTACTTGGTATTTGAGTAACTGTGCATGTAGTTTAGCTATCTAATAAGGAGGTAGTTTAACCATATAAGAAATTGGTCAGGTATCTATGAATACATTTATTCCCTCTAAAGTGTCTGACATTAAAGCTGCTTAGATAATAGGCAAATATCTAGATACAGTTCTTGAGATGAGGAAGTGACATCACTAGGCAGGCAGGCCTGGACTACATAAGAAAGGCAGCTAAACATGAGCTTGGGCGCAAGCCAGCAAGGAGTGTTTCTTTGTGGTATCTGCTTCATCTTCTGCCTTGACTTTCCTCTGTGATGGACTGTGATCAGGAAGGAAAGCCAAATAAACTCTCCCCCGGGTTGCTTTTGGTCATGATGATTATCACAGCAACAGAAATGAAACTAGGATGGCACATATGCACAGTAGAGTACTATGCAGCCATGTGAAGGAATAGAAACTTTGTTTTTGGTGACAACATTAAGAACTTAGTGGGCATTCTATCAAATCAAATAACCTAGGCACAGGAAAACAAGAACTCTATGAACTTGCTCATATGTGGAAACTAAATTGGTTGACTTCACACATGTTAAGAGCAGAACAGATGTTCCCAGATACTCAGTAGAGCAGGGGAAAGGGGAGTACAGAAAGACTGGTTAAAAGATGACATGTTGTAGAATATATAAGAATTTTAAGTTCTGGTGTTCTATGATGAAGTAGGGTGAATATAGTTAGCAGTCACACTTAGAGATTTCAAAATACCTAGGTGAAGATTTTGAGGGTATCCCCATTAGAAATGATACAAATTCAAAATGATGCATATGCTAATTACCCTGATTTGGTCATTAGTCAGTATATATGTGAATCAATGTATACATCAGTATTTACATGTTTATGCTTATATTTTTTGTGTATCAGTAAAATATAAACACATGTTAAGAGTGGACAAAAGTTTTGCACAGAGTCTCCAAATACCAATTAATTCTCTCGAGAACAGTCTTCAGGTAGAGGCTGCCATTGATTCTCACGATCTTCTCTTTTACAGATCCTCAAGGTTTATGAGGTTTATAATATTAAAAGAATTGGTAGGACAGATTGAGTTTGGAGACATAATTGAGGTTAATAATACAGAGAAAACATAATACTTGAGAAGACGGGGACTCAATCCTTCCTCCATGTTTTTCTAACTATAATGATTATGAGACTTTATGGTCTGTTGACTTCATATAGTACCTTACACTAGACTTCAATGTTCTCCACCTCTTATGTGTCTGTGTGATTTTTTCTCTTTTCTCTTTTTTTTTTAAATTCAAAATATGGTTTCTCTGGGTAGCCCTGACTGTCCTGGAACTTTCTTTATAGACCAGGCTAGTCTCCAACTCAGAAATCCACCTACCTCTGCCTCCTGAATGCTAGGATAAAAGGTGTGTGCCACCTCCATCTGCTTTGTAGTATCATTTTAATCTCCTACAAATCCTCTGAATAGTGTTTCTGCCGATCTGGTCCGTTCCTTGTCTATTAAACAAGAAATAGTTCCTACTTCTTTCATTGTGCTTCTTTTAAAAGTCTTCCCGAGCCATCATCTTTATCAGAACACTTGGCAAAAGACCTTCACTGAAGTAAGAGTGGGAGGGTCGTTGGAGCCTCTCCTGCCATTCCAACCATGCCTCCCGCCATCTGAAGGTGATTCTGTCTTAATTGTACCCAGTATCTTGCTCATGGGTGCAGTTAGGGCAGAAGTTCTAGAGCAGATAGTAGGTGTAAGGTTAACCAAAGGGGAAGACTCCATGGTTTTAGCTATGGGGAAGCTGGGATGAGATTTTTCTGTTTGTGTAGCTGCTTTGCAGTCACTGTCAGTCCTATAAGTAACTTGTCAGTCATGCTATGTGAACCTAAGAACTTCATTGGTTTCTTAGGAGTTCAGTAGTTATCGTCCTTCCATTTGCTGTTGGAGCTTTAGAGGCACTGTTATTACTTGTGCTAGCTGAATGGAAGTGCTGTTTGGATGAATGGCTAATCGCATCACAGATCTGTAACTAACCCAAGGAAAGAGAGCTGAGTGGGAATACCTCTTTCACATTACATATGTAAGATTTCCTCAGCTGAAGTCTTCTGAGAGCAGAGAGAATACATACTGATGCACAAGAGGAGAGTCAGTGCTGTTATTTATAGAGCTAATATATTCATTTGGTTGCTTATCTGACAATCTACCTTTCAAACCTGAAATTTCAGCCACAGATAAAAAGTCCCATGTCTTCCAGCCAGTTGTTGCACTGCTCATGTTCAAACCTACATGTTCTTAAATTGGACCCCAAATATTACCCTTAATGGGAGGTTGCTGATTGTTTTGGAGACTAAATGCGTGATTATTCTCTGCTATAGTCTGAATCTTTAGTAGTCACCAAAAGTCTATGTTAGAAGATTGATCCTCAGCTTGGTGCTGTTGGGATCAGGTGAAATCCTTCAAAAGTGGGAGGTTTTCTGTTCATCGGCAGCATGGTGCTGAACGGAATGACAGTCCCTCCATTTGTTCCCTCTTCTTCTGTCACCTCCCAACAGTGACACGAACAGTTTGGTTTTGCCATATGCTTTCTCCACAATGTGTTCCAGCAGGTCCAAAGTAATAGAGCAAACCAAAAGGACCAAAACCTTTACATCTGTGTGCCAAGAGGAACCTTTGTGTTATAAAGTTGACAACTTTAGCTCATCTGTTAGAGTTATGAGAAGTTGATGACCACATCCTCAAATCATTCATAATTCCTGTAACATGGAGTAGAAAACCACGCACACTTTCTGAGCAAGTACTTGGCAACCAATGTGTTTCTAGATAGCCTTCCAAATGTTATTATTGAAATACTGGCCCCAAATGCCTTGAAGTAGTTGTTTTTGTTTTGGCCCGTGCTCTTCATACTTTCACTCCTCCCAGCATTTGGCACAGTGCCTAGTCTATAGTAGGTTGAATTCATGCAGAAATGACTGAACTCATGCAAGGCTCAAAATGGAGTTTTTAACTGCCTTCCAATTTTTCTGCCAGAAATAGACAGAATAAGCCCCCCACTCTCCGCCTAAAATTTCAGCCAAAGATAAAAAGTCCCATGTCTCCCAGCCAGTTGCTGCACTGCTCTTCTGTGCCTGGCTTTATGAAGTTGTTAAAAAAAAAAAAAGTTTTCCTTGGAAAACTTTCACCACGAAACTACCTAATGGGGGCCAGCTGCAGCTCCAGGTTTTATGAACACTTTGATAGAAAGCACATTAAATAGCAACACTGGTTCACACATCAATTTCTTCGTGTTAAATCCAAGTTTGGGCACGTGAGGAGTTCGTGTGATATTTACTTTTCATGGCCATCATTGGGGAACAAAAACCAAACCAAGCAACAATAACAACAGCGGCAGCAGCAACAGCAGCAACAGCAACAGCAAAACCAAAAACTGATTTGCTTAGACCCTAGCAGGCATAAAGTCAGAAAATGCCAAAGTATTTTGAGAAAGCTCAAACTGGTCACAAAATATTTTGTGTTTGGAGCTCAGCGAAGCAGGCAAGGGTCAAGAATTACCAGAGAAATGCTCAAACAATTCCCTAAGTAGTTTTAGCAGTCGCCAGGCTGCTTCTTGCTCACTGTGGTAGCTGTGTGGCCTGCCCAGCACTGACAAATTCTATTTTTTTCTTTCATTGATTGCCACTTCTTTGGTATTTCCCTTTGGTGTAATCTCTGCACTTCATTGGCTCCAGATGTCTAACCCTCTTGCCTCTGTTGGCACCCAATTGGGAGAAGGTATAAATAGTCCAGCGGCCACTGAAAAGATCTATATGAATAAAAAAATAGGTGTGTCTTTTGTGCTTCAGAATTTACATTAGGTGTTGGCCATTGCTTGCTTGATTGGTAAAACCAAGATACGTGGTACCCTGTGGCTGTTGATCCTGCTTGAATAATGGATCACAACACAGAGTAAGAATCACACATCTCTGGGTTTGTATCTTAGAT
>JANHMN010000005.1:13744541-13782363 GCA_030674055.1 Rhabdomys pumilio | reverse complement strand
GAGAGAGAGAGAGAGAGAGAGAGAGAAAGAAAGACAGTTATCTCCTATTATGGGGATTCTTTGGGGTCAAATTCAGGTCCTCAGACTTAGCAGCACAAAGCTTTACCTACCAAACCATGTTGTTGAGAAATCCTGAGATGATAACTATGGAAGGAAGATTATCCCAATTCCGTGCTTTCCAATGAATGGCAATATTGACTTTGTAAACTTAAAACAATAAAGAAGGTGATGTAAAGTTGGGGAGAGGATGTGTACCTGTGAGCAACTGGAAAACAGGGAAGGGTGGATATTGTCCAAATATATTGGATGAATGTATCAAATTAGCAAATAATAAGAAATAAAATATTGGCCAGAGTCTAGGGATATTTTTGACAACTTGAAGGGTATGCAGCAATCATCGCTAAATACCTTACGGTGTATGTTATGTACATAGAGCCCCTCCCACTCTCAAGAAGGAATTATCTGCTGTAAAATATTAATAGCACTGAATTTGAGGTACCATTTTCATTTTTATTTTTTAATTGAACTATTATTACACCATTTCCCTCTTCCTTCACCTCCATTGAACCTTTCTTATGTACCCACTTTCTTTCTCAAATTCATGGCCTCCATTTCTTTGTTATATATATGGAATTTCTTCATATAGACCCTGTGATGGTTTGTATATGCTTGACCCAGAGACTGGTGCTGTTAGGAGGTGTGGCTTTGTTAGAGTAGGTGTGTCACTGTGGGTGTCAGCATTAAGACCCTCATTTTAGCTGCCTGGAAGTCAGTCTTCCACTTGTAGCCTTCAGATGAAGATGTAGAACTCTCAGCTCCTCCTGCACCATGCCTGCCTAGATGCTGCCATGTTCCTGTCGTGATGATAATGGACTGAACCTCTGAACCTGTAAGTTAGAACCAATTAAATGTTGTCCTTATAAGAGTTGCCTTGGTCATTGTGTCTGTTCACAGCAGTAAAACCCTAATTAAGTCACAGCCCCACACACAACATACACACCTCCACACACACATTTCTGAATACATAAATACCACCTGCTCAGTCCATTTATGTTACTTGCATGTATATGATTTCAAGGCTGACCATTTGATAATGGATTACCATCAAGAAGTAGGGGCTCTTCTCTATCGAAGACTATTCTTCCAGTTTCAACATTCCTAAGTTGTCTGTAATTCTTTATCTATCTATGGATTGTGCTCTATGATATTTTCCCCTTCTACATAAACCTGTCTGTTGTTGGTATCCTTATTTAGGCATCCTTGTTCGAGTCTTGTTTAGACAGCCATATTGATGAGACTTCATGGGTGTAGTTTCTCTGACATTTCTAGGGCAGACAATGGAACAACAAACTTCTATTCCTCTGGCTCTTACAATTTTATGCTTTGATACCTTAGCCTTAGATGCAAGAGCTATGTATCAATTGGGGCTTGGTACCACATGGTCACTTGTCCTCTGAATTTTGATACGTTGTGGGAGATACCATTTTATAACTTGAGAAACATGTGAGGTTTAGAAACACATGAAATTTAGAAAGCCATTTAACTTATGTGTTCACTGTATGAATATTTTACCTCTAGTCCTTCCATTTGTGGTCTCCTAAAAAAATGTCAATCACGTTCATCTATGAACATAAATTTTTATCAAGGTAAAATTTCCTTCACATTGTGTTGCCCCTATGCCTTATTGTCTTTCCCTGTCATAGTCTGATGTCATAAAAAAAAACCATGATTGAATTACTTTTGAATGTATAGCTTAACTCTCTATAACTTCAGCCTGATAAACAAGATGCTTGTATCTCTAAAGACCATCCAAACACTGTGCAATAGCATGGCAGCTGGCTAGCTTTCTTCTGAAGACAGTAGAGAGATGAGAGAAAACCTGAAAGCTCTTAAAACTGGCTCTTACAGGAAGATTCACATTGTGGGTCTGATTTGGCTTCACAAGTGACTCTCTCTAGAAATGCCCTAAGTTATGTTTAATTTACTCCTGAGCTTCCCTGTAACCAAAATAATACTGAAATATGGTTTTACATCTAGGGGTGCAGAAAAACGTAGAGGATTTCCTGGTATACGCAAGATCTTTGGTTTGATACTTGAAACTGCATTAAATAAAATTATTCCAGTTATTGAAAAAGAAAAAAAAGTCTTGAGTCTTACTGTGTCTTGTTATGCTGTGTTCAGTTGACATCCCTGGGAAGCCTGCTCTTTTCAGAAAGGAAACAAAGGAGGAGTAGATCTGGGGGAGAGGGAAAGTGGGGATGGTTGAGAAGGAGGGGAGACTGAGGTTAGAATGCATTGTGTGAGAGAAGAATAAATTAAAAAAGAAAAAAAAAGGAATTTCCGGTAAACAGTAGTGAAAATTTCTGCCTCAGACTGAAAATTCTAGGCAGACTTTGACTTAGAAAAACTTAAAAAGGGAAGTGCATGCAGCAATCGCATTGTGTGCTGGAGTATTTTTCAGATCAGGTTTGGAAAATGAAGATCATGGAATCCATCTTAAAATTAGCCACAAGACATGCTTTTCTGTTTATTAAATTTTTATAAGATTGGTTCACAGAGAGTGTAAAAGAATCATCTGTGCTTTGGTTTTGGGCTAATAAGGTTTTCCTCTCTCTGTGGTTTCCTTCACGTTGGGATTATCAGTCTGTCACCATGCCTGGGCAGCCTTGGAGATTATAAATAAGTCAATGTGTGCTTTAGATTGTTCGATACTGGTCAGCTACATCATGTATTCCACAATTTAGTAAAAATTAAATTCTTCAATGAAGGGCAAATTTATATTTGTAATCTCGATGTCTTAGAAAACTAAGAACCAGCTGAATCTCAAAACCCTAAGTTGGGGAAATAATAAATATCAGGGCGGTAATTAATGTAATATGGACTAAAAGAACATATAGAATTAACAGAATAAAGAGACAGTTCTTTAAAAAGAATATTAGCAACCTCCTGGCCAAACAATCAAAAGAAAGAAGATTCAGATTAATGAGAGCAAGGATGAAGATGGGGACATTATAACACATACAAATGAAGTCCAAAGGCTGATTAGGGAATATGTTCAAAGCTTATATTCAAAAATGCTGGGAAAACCTAGAAGAAACGGATAAGTGTCTAGCTGTATAGGACCTACAAAATTTAATAAAATGATATAAACAACTTTAGAAGATCTGTAGTAAACAAGAAGATGGAAGCAGTAATAAAATTCTCCCAAGGAAGTAAAGATCAGAACCAGACAGACTGACTTCTGAATTCTAACAGACTTTTAAGGAAGTGCTAACAGCAACGCTCCTAAAACTGTCTCATAAAACAGAAGGGGAAGGAACAAAACCAAACTTAAGACAAAGCCAATATTATACTGATAAGAAAACCAGATAAGGCATGAGAAGGAAAACTTCTACTGAACATAGACAGAAAAATTCTCATATAAAGGTCTTGCAAACTGAATTTTAAAAAACAGATTAAAATTATCATACTCTATTGCCACATTGGTTTCATTCTATGGATACAATGGTGCTTTGACATATGACAATTAATAAATGTAACTCAGCACGTAAATAGAACAGGAATCGCATGATTACCTCAAAAGATTAAAAAAAAAAGGCCTTTGACAGAGCCCAACATTACCTCATGATGAAAGCCCTGCAGCAACTAGGAAGAGGGGAAATGAAGGTTGTAACGAAAGGACAACAGACTTGTATCCAAGTTTTCTCTTGGATAAATGATGGAAACTTAGAGCTATTCTTGAAAAATATAGGGTGTCCACTCATTGTACCCCTGTTTATAATGCCTCCACACATGCACATGTTCACATATGTGATATATAAATAGATGTTACACACACGTATATGAACATGTCATAAAAAGTACAGTGCGTTATTTTGTGTATCGAGTAAAAATCTAGTAAAGTACTTCTCTGATGTGTTCAGCAGTACATATTATAAGCCACTTAAGTAAAAGTCATTGCTAAGAAATGGAAAATAACTACAGCCTCTGTTCTGCTTGTTAATAGAATAGCGATCACATTCTGTGGTAACACCCCCCACCAACATGTAGTTTAATACAATGAAAACATTTTGGTCAGGCATGCTTCCTGTTTAACATGATTCAATAAGCAAGTTTCCCCCATGCCAACCCTCAGTAGCATCTCTTAAGAACATCTCAACATGGTGCTAAGGATTGAAAAGGCCAAGACAAAGTAGAAAAATCATATGGAAAACTACGGATGGAGGAGCTTCCTAAAATCTAAACATATATAAAATGAACCTAAAGGAGTCATGACATAGGGTGATAAATGCACCAACCAGCCATCTTTTGTTACCAAGTAATAGTCCCTGTGTCAGAGATGGGTTACATCTTGTCAAGTTGTTGGCTAAAGGAGCCCCATGGAAATCCCCAAACATCACAGGCTATTTATTGCAAAGGCTGTTGGTTCCTCTCGAAAACCGGATTGTGAGGCTGTATTGCTGAAGACAATGCGTACTTACATCCCTGACCACAGATGTCTGGCTAATGCCTAACTAGGAGCTTCACTCTCCTGACTAGCATTCATGCCACTTGAAGGTACTCTGAATGTTACTGGAGGAGAAAGGTAATAGTATCACCCTGTGACCGACAGCAGTTACTGACTTGCAGGATAGATTGGTGCAATAGCTTAACAAATGTTATGGGACTAACCGACCGCCTTGGTTGGATTTAAGATCTACTCCATGGAACAGAACCCACACCTGACAATGTCAAAGTAGGCAACAGTCTTAGACTAAGTAGGCCATGGGCCTAGGGAACAACCTAATGCTATTATTATTCTGCTAAAGGAACCTAATGACACATTGCTATCCACAGATCAGATCCTTGTTCAACCCTCATCAGATAAGTTTTTTCTTGTAGTAGATGGGGATTAACACAGCTAGACAATGTGCAGATAGTGAGAAACTTTAGAGCACTCAGTCCTAAAAGGAATGGCTTTATCAGTCCCTTCCCCTCAAGGCTCAGGGATCTATGTAGAAGAGAAGGCTTTGGAAAGCTTTTAAGAGCCAGAGATAGTGGATGACTCTAAGGAAACAGGGTCTTCATAGCATAACAGGTCTGATGTGTACATGGACACAGAATTTATGTGACAGTGTATACAAGACCTTCATGGGTTCGAGTCAGATTGGGTCCCAGCACTGAGAGGGTGAAGTGGACTCAAGGGTGTCCCTCCTAACCAAGAAGCTATCTGAAACTGATCCTTCTTGCAAAAGTAAAACAAGGTTTTTTGTTTTTGTTTTTGTTTTTTTTTTCCCCCAATGGAGTGTCTCTGGGTGTTCAGGCACACTCCTAACAGGTCTCATTCCCATGAAATAGACTCAGCTTTTGTATCTTTTCATTTTATTTTGGCATGTTTTGACTTAGCTTGTCTTTAATTTTGTGGTTCATTTTTTGTATTTGAGAGAGAGTTAGAGAGATGGAGGAGCAGAGAGGAAGACAAGGAGGGAGGGAACAAAGTTGAGTGGGTAGGGAGAATCTAGAAATTGGGATTGGGGGAGGGGAACATAATCAACGTATATTGTAAGAAAAATGATTAAATAATAAAAAAAAGGGTCCAGGGCAAGGGAACTCTGGGAAGTCTTACAAAAAGAAATGCTTCTGGTTAGAAGTAAATCTAGTGTCTCACTTGCCCATCATTGACCAAATCAAGTGACATGGTGGTGTCTAATTTCAAAGGGACCATATTTTCTATTCTTCAGATATACTCATTTCTTTTAGAGAAGAACTATGCATTTTTTTGGCAGTTTGGCCAATCATACTTGTCAGTCCTAGGTGGCCAGTTGGTACTCCATCTTTGAAATTAGGCTAAGCTCCTGATGCTCTTAAGCAGATGCAGGAGTGTTCCAAAACCTGCAACTGCTTGTACTTCATGTGTATCTTTAGACAGGACCACATTTCTTTATCATCTGTTTTGGAATCTACTCAAAATGGTTCAATTAGTACTATTCCCAGTCACATGGGTTTACTAAACGGGTAGTTGCTGCCAATGCCCAGCTTTATCGAATGATTTAAGTCATTAGCATATCTGATACTTTACAAAGGAAGTTCATTTGGAGAGCCAAGCAGCTCCCTGAAGCTGATTTGAAAGAGCTTCTTAGCCCCACCTACGGGGCTGGAGAGATAGTTTGGTGGTTAACAGCATCAACTACTCTTCCAGAGGTCCTGAGTTCAATTCCCAGCAATCACTATGGTGGCTCACAGTCATCTACAATGGGGTCTGATGCCCTCTTCCGGTGTGTCTGAAGAGAGCAATGGTGTACTCATATACACAAAATAAATAAAATTATTTTGAAAGCCCCAACTACCAAGAGAAAAAAAAGTTGAGCTCATAGATCTTGCAACTCAGTGCTTTTTAGGTTATTATAGTTTTATTAATTATAATTAATTGTGTATGCCTGTGTGTCCACACACACTTGTGCATTCCACTGTGTGTGTGCATGTGGAGTTCAGAGGGCAACTTTCAGGAGTCTTTTTTCTCCTTCCACCATTTGTGAGATGGGGATTGAAAGTCAGAGTTGGCAGCAAGCACCATAGCCTGCTGAGCCATCCCGCCGAGCCTCATTATAGTCTTTTTTTTCTTTTCTTTTTTTAACCTAAACAGTCAAGGATGGTCTCCTCCATCTGAAACAATAGTTTGTTCTGCTATTGCTGCTTCTGCTGCTGCTGCTGCTGCTGCTGCTGCTGCTGCTGCTGCCAACTTGTAAGAACAAAACGAGATCAAGACTAGATGCCCACTGTGGGGAAAATGACAGTTTAAGGAGAACAACTGGTAGGGAATCTAGTTCCTCTCCCTCCTCTCTCAGTTAGAGCAGTATACTAGAGCCACGAAATGATTACCCCTCCAACAATCTAACTCATATGCCTTATCGATAAATCCAGATTTTTAAAGGATGCATTTATATGTGTTTGTCTTTGTTATTAAATTGATTCTATTTATTTGTTGGCATATCATGAGCCATTCATTCCATCTGTTGTAGGGCATTAGTGGTGGTGTACAGCCTGGAGATGGACAGCTGCAGCCATGTGACATAGCTTCAATGCTTGTCAACTGGACGATGCTACGTTTTTGTTCGTCCTTCTTCTACCAAGAGGGTTGAAGAACGACGGCTTTGGTGGAAACTAGAAGGGAGATGGAACCAGGATCTAGAAGTGACAGCCTGGGAAAGGACAAGAATAGACTTCTAGGAAAGGCAGGGGCGGTAGAGAGGGGCTTTCTTGTAGGACTGGTTCCAAGCAAAGAGGCCTGCAGGCCAGAAGGAAAGGAGGGGCTGACAACTACCTGATGGACAAGCTGGCTTAGGGAAGCAGCAGGTAGAGTGCTCGCCTAGAGTGCAGAAGCCAGGGTTCCAGCCCCAGCACCATGGAGGCACACACCTGGAATTGGAGCACTTAGGAGTTGGAGACAAAGGGTTAAAAGTTCAAGGTCATCCTCACTTCCATAGCAAGTATGAGGTCAGCCTAGAATACTCTTCTCTCTCTCTCTCTCTCTCTCTCTCTCTCTCTCTCTCTCCCTCTCTCTCTCAAAAAAAAAAAAAAAAAACCTTTAAGGCTTACTGTATAGCACCCATTCTATAAAGGTAACTTGCCAAAGTCACTGTTCCCATTGTGCTACCATATATGCATATAAGGATGCTACCAAACGACTTCAGTTTTTAATTCTTTACTTTCCATTTTATGGCCCACAGCTTCCCTTAAGTGTGTGAGTGCCCGCTCCAGATGGACTGTGCACCTCATTTGGGAAGAAGGGCAGGGCAGCCGATTTTCATCATCTGGGCCTTTAAAAACTCTCTAGGTAGCCCTAAAATACATAAAAGCCCAAAGGCTGGACAGGAAATTTAGCCATGTCTCTTGCTGAACAGGGTTCAGATTTTAGTCAGTTTGATTTTTCTTTCACTGTTGCGTAGGGCTACTGGGGTTGCAGACTGGCTGGAGCACAGGAGGGGTAGGGTGGATGCATGTGCAGAGCTCTAGTCTGTTCTTGCTAGGTGAGGTGATGCTTCCTCTTCTTTTTTTTTTTTTTTTAGTCTGAAATTGCTTTCTGTGCAGACATTCCTAGTGATTCTGGGTGCTTCATTTCGATTTTAGCCATATGGCTCTGCTCCCAAAGTTCCTCGGGCTCTTCCAACTTCTGTTCTCCCACCACGTGGCCACAAATTGACTCCTCACTTTGCCTGGAGCTTTTAATTGGTTTAAATAATAAACTCCCCAAGTCTTTGTTTGTTGGCACACAGAACTCAGTGCGCAATTGCAAATGAGTCGGGCAACCTGCTTTGATTTGGTGATTAGTCATAGCTCTTAATTGTTTTTACAATTTCCACCTGAGCGATCAGGAAATGAAGCGCCAGCCACACTTCCAGCAAGTTGCAAAGAACCTAACTATGGTATTTCCTTATTGACTGTTTCCTTGTCTGTGAGGAGGCTACACCATGATGTTGTGGCTTGGGAGGTGGGCGTCGCTTGGCTGAAGTCAAGCTCTGGCATTTTAAGCTGATTCCTGTCAGACTCTGGGAAGTGATGGAGACAGATTAAATCACATAGCATGAAAAGGGACACCCCCCACCCCCTATTAGAGCATGAGCTCTCAGTCACATCATAGCATAAATACGGAAAACACAGACAGGACTTTGGGAAGCCAGAGTTTTCCTCCTGTCTCAAAAGAAGACGTTTTTTGTTTAAGGCGGTTTTGTTGTGTTTTGTTTTGCTTTGCTTTCGTTTATTTTCCTACCTCATCAGCGCAGATGGCCGATTAACAATGCCTTTGGTTTTCTGTTTGAGTCTGTTGTCTTTTCCTTTGGAGGTCAGGTCTCTGAACTTCTGAAACAGAACTATCAGCAAATGTAATATAGACATTTTTTTTTGAAGAGGTGTTTGTTTTTCATCTGAAACGTCTTCTGAAAATTCCCATATGGCACTGCTTCCTTTGTTGAGGATGTATTCAAGCCACCAGTGACCCAGTACCTTCTCTTCACCTTCAGTGCTTCGTGAGAGGACTAAGTTCAGGGGTCTGACCCCGAGTCTTTTCCTTATCACGTCTCTCACATCCTAAGCTAACAGAGACCTCTTTACATTCTTCCATACTGTACCTCAGGCGACTGTTGTGCTAGCTAACGTTCCTCCTTTACTGTTTAAGTGGGTGTTCCTAAGGCAGAGACCAAGAAACATTGGGCTCTATGATGTTTTCAGTGGACGGAGCAAAGATCCTGAATTGTTAATGTAGCCTTAGACATGAATCTTAGCCTGGCAAACAAATATGCTAAATGAACCCAGGCAAATTTAACAAATCTCTTGAACTTTAATGTCAATATTTTAAACTCAAAAGAATCCTAAGATGTCCCTTGTAAGATTGTTAGGAAGGTGCAACACAATATTGTCTCAAATATACTTGTGACTTGACTATCACAGACTAGGTGTTCCAGAAATGGTCAGGTTTTCAGAAAATTGTTCTTGCTGTCGTCCTAAAGTGATCAAAATGTTCCTGTCTGATTGATACTTGTCTTACTTTTCTCTTGCTGTGCTAAGACACCACAACCAAGGCAATTTATAGTGGGCAATGTTTACTCATGCCTTACAGTTTCAGAGAGTTGGAGTTTAGGGGAACACAGCTGCAGGCAGTCAAGTATGCTGCCGGAGCAGTAGCTGTGAGCTCTCATCTTGAGACACAATCAAGAGGCAGAGAGAGCTAACTGAGAATGCTATTTGCTATTGAAACCTCAAAGTCTGACCCCAGTGTCACATTTCCTCCAACAACATCACCTCTTCTAATTTTCCCAAACAATTTCACTAACTGAGGACCAAGTATTCAAGTATATGAGTCTTTGGGGGGGGGGGCATTCTCATTCAAACCACCACTATATCCTTCTTAGCTTCTCTTCTGGCTCTCAAAAACTCCAAGGCTACTTGGATGGTTTTGTCAGCCATCTGATTGGAAGAAGTACTTTGTAGCTTCTTCTAGTCCCATTTGACTGTCGGTCTCATAATATGATTAGATATACCTACTACCTACAATATAATCAAACACAACCCCCTTTCTCATAATGAATTTACTGTGACTTCTAGACGTTATAAGTTAGACACTGACAAATGTCACTTATAGGAAGGTATTTCTTAAGTGTGTTCACAGTGATACTGTAGAGTCTAGATTCTTCCCAGAGATTTACCCTGAGCATTAACATCCTGTGAGAGATGCTATACTAAGAAAACTTAGGATAATGTTTATTTAATGCTTCAAGTCCTACTCTGGAGACTGAGGGCATAGCTCAGTTATTACAGTTCATATGTAGTATTCATGAAGTCCTGGGTTCCATCTCTAGCATCCTATAAACTAGGTGTGGGTAAGTACATGCCTATAATTACAGAATATAGGAGGTAGAGGCAGACAGATTAGAAGTTTAAGGTCATACTTAGCTACATAGTGAATCCACAGCCAACTTGAGACACATGAGGCCCTGGCTACAAAAAAAGAACTATATCTATTTGTCATTAACAAAATTTCAGTAAAATCTAGATAAACTCTAAGGATAGTTCTTAAGTCTGTTTGTAGTTGCTATAATATCCTTTGGATAAAATTGGGGGAAAATTAATTACACAGAGGGAAGATTTGACCAACAGAGGAACTGGGAACAGTGGTGCAAATTTAGAGATGAGTGGTATTAACATGAATCGACTTATGGATTGCAAGCATCCATTAATGACTTCCAGTGACTTTTGCCAAAGGCAGTCTGTCCTAAGGATTACCTTTTTCCAAAAAGTAGGCTATTATCAGTTAGAGCGGGATATAGTCTATTATGTGTTAGACTATAGTAATAATCTTAAATTTTCAACATTTTGGGGCTGAGGCTCTGCAATTAAGAAAACTAGCGCCAGGCAGTGGTGGCGCATGCCTTTAATCCCAGCACTTGGGAGGCAGAGACAGGCAGATTTTCTTTTTTTAAATTTTTTTTATTTTTATTTATTATTTATTTATTTTTTATTGGATATTTTATTTACATTTCAGATGCCATCCCCTTTCCCCATTTCCCCTCCCTAGAAAAACCCCTATCTTGTGCCCCAACAGGCAGATTTCTGAGTTCAAGGCCAGTCTGGTACAGAGTGAGTTCCAGGACAGCCAGGGTTACACAGAGAAACTCTGTCTCGAAAAACCAAAAAAAAAAAAAAAAAGAAAAAAGAAAAAAGAAAAGAAAGAAAGAAAAAGAAAACTAGCTACACCTCCAGAGAACCCAGGTTCAATTTCAAGTATCCATATGAGTGTTCAAACTTATTTGCAACTCCCAGGGTATCCAACAGCCTCTTCTGGACTCCATTGGACCAGGCATAATATATATATATATATATTCAGACAAATCAGCTATAGGCACAAATGTAAAATAAAATAATTTCAAATTAAAATTATGAAACAAACTTTTCTTTCTTGATTCTATCTTCTACTAGATGTCTTCTGTCGGCTCTTCTCCATCCAGTCTTCATTCAGAGTGCCACACTTAGAAAGCCTCTATCATCACACTGTGAATGTTCTGACATGCCATGACTTTTGATCGTATTCTTCCAGCTAAGCTAAGTCACAGTACCATGCTGAACTTCATATAACTGCAGAAACTCAAATTCTGCCTTGAGTATGGATCTTTGTTTTTTCAATTTTATTTATTTATATTTTATGTGTATTATATTTTTCCTGAAAACAGGCCCATGTCATACATACATATTTGATGACCACAGAGGCCAATACCGTATCCCCTGGAACTGGAGTTATAGATGATTATATGTCACCATGTGAGTGCTGGAATCTCAACCTGGGTCGTGTGAATGAGTAACAAGTGCTCTTAAGCACTGAGCCATCATCTCTCTGGTAACTTGTATCTGGATCTTTTGCCTGGCATCTTGGTCATAGCCTTCCTAGAAAGAAGTGAACTGGAAATACTAGGTGAACAACACTGCCACAGAGAGGATCAAGAGGTCAGATTCTGCGCTTTGAAGACTGAAGACGTGTAGCATGTAGCTCAGTATAGCATACTGGCCTCAGGCATTTATTCATTCCACACAACCTTAATACAACAGGCATTCATCGAGCGCCTACTATATGCCAGGTATTGTTTTAAGAACTAAAGATACATTGTAATGGTAGGGCTTTAGACAGAAAACTCCTTTCTCTTGGTAGTAGTATTCCTTGAATTGGCATCCAATTTATAGTCTCTTTAAACTCTGTCAGGTGACAAATGGGATAATGGTTGGACTGTCTGGTATAATAGAGAAATTACCAGGGCTCAGTGAGCACACCACCAGTGGCTTAAATCTATTAATGGTTCCACTAAGGAGTACCTTGCTCCTGTTTCTTCAGCTTTTCGCCATCTTGGGATATCTAGGACTTCACTAGTATTACTCTTGTGCTGAGCTGTCAGTTGGCTCCTCTAAAGATCTATGTTCAATAGGAACTAAGTCCCTTTGAAGTATCCATAGTGCTTCTGTGTTGCTCACATTCGGGTCTAGTTTTCTGAGCCCTTAGTTTAGACCTCACATTGCCATTGCTGCTGTTGCTTTCCTATGTAGCATTATATGGTAGTTAAGGGCACTAGTTTTGGTCTCAGACAAAACTTGGCTTACATATTAACTCTACTAGGTCCCAGATTTCAATTCTTCTTATCTCTAAAGTAGTGACAATAACAATACCTATGTCATAGGGTTGCTCAATGATTATATTTGTTACATATAAAATATTAACATAGCAAAAGACATAATAATAGCTACCAAGTACAATTTACCAGTAGATGAAGAGTGAAAAAGTTATATTCAGGCTGAGAGATGGCTCAGAGTTAGCTCTCAGAATTTACTTTATCAGTAGAGTTATTCCAATCCCAAATTTCTTGTACCATGTTCCTTATATGACAGAGACTGACATGGAAACACTACTGTATAAAATTCTCTTCATACCTACTCCCAGTGAAATTTGCAGTGGTAACTCTAATAAGTACGTTCTCTAGCCTCATCTCCACATCTGTTAGTCTTTCTGTTCTCCTCATCTCTGGGTCCCTTCTTCTTGATCTTAGATTTTGTAGTTTCTCCATGTACTTGTAGTTTAAATGTGACCCCACCCAAATAGTCTATATTTTATAATGTGTTGTTTTGGCAAGAAAATAAAGAAAATAACACACCACTTTTGTCATTGTGAATGTGCTTGTGAACTTTCTTAAAACAGATGCCAAGCAGTTGAGGCTTTCAAAATATTGCACATCTTTTTACAGTATGGCTATGACCAGAACAGATGAGAAAGGAAGAGATTTCTCATTTTGTGGTTTCTCTGTTGTAGGATCAGCATGCATGCCCATCAGGTACTTCTTACTAATAGTAAATGGTCTATCCTAATAACCTCAACTGTGTGTAATCATATGGCATCCTAGTTTTCCATGAAAACTGTGAAAACTAGTAAGAGCACCAGAGGCCTACAAGAGAAAAGAAACAAAACATAAAGCCATGCACATATAAATTCCTCATGGTATAACAGTTTTCCTTTCTATTATATAAGCTATGAAGGTTCTTAGCCATCCTCAATGTACAAGTATTTACCAAGTGATTATGAGAAGGGCACAGTGCTATAATGAGCCTGTGGGAAGGGAAAGAAGAATACTCATAGTCACAGTAACTAGAAAGCAGACAGCACACCCCAGTAAAGACATCTTCAAATTTCAAAAGCATGGAATGCTGTGTCTACTTAATGTATGTTTGTGTATTTGTCACAGCTCTCTAGGAACAGGACTCACATAAGGGATCTATCTATCTATCTATCTATCTATCTATCTATCTATCTCCTATCTATCTATCTATCTATCTATCTATCTATCTATCTATCTATCTATCTATCATTCATAGAGAACGATGGTTCTCAACCTTTCTAATACTGTGATCCTTTAATACAATTCCTTGTGGTGACCCCTAGCCATGAAATTATTTTTGTTGCTACTTTATAACTGTAATTTTGCTACTGCTATGAATTATAATGTAAATATCTGTGTTTCCTGATGATGGTACTCCTGTGAAAGGGTCGTTCAACCCCCAAAGAGGTCACAACCCACAAGTTGAGAACCACTGCTCTTGAGAGCCCTTCCTAAATATCTATCTATCTATCTATCTATCTATCTATCTATCTATCTATCTTCTATCTACCTATCTACCTACCTATATATCTATGACATTTATTAGAATGAATTAGAGGCTGTGATACAGCTAGTCCAACAATGGCTGTCTACCACTGGAAGGTCTAAGAATCTGCTAGTTCAGTCTATGAGGCTGGATGTCTCAACTGGTCTTCAGTATATTCTGGGATCGCTGAGAAGTGGGCTCTAATGCCAGTGAAAGAATGAACTTGCTTGCAAAAAGCAAGAGCAAGCAGGTGAAGAGAAAAAGCATCCTTCTTCCATGTACTTTATATATGCTCTCAGCAGATGGTGTGGCCCAGATTAAAGGTGGATCTTCTTACCTCAAAGATACAGATTAGAAGTAGGTCATCTCACTTCATAGGATTTAATTAAGAAAAAGGGATCTCTTCCACAGGTATGTCCAGCCATTTAAGATTTAGTTAATTCCACAGATAGCCTTCATAACTCATTTTATAGCCTTAAAGATATGGTTTACAAGTTACCACTGGTGAGATTAAAATTGCTTTTGCAGAAGGGTCATCTTCTGAATCTTTTTGTTTTATATTATAACATAATATCTGAGACTGAATAATGTAAAAAGGATAAAAATTTATTCTCAGGTTTGGAGAATAAGAAAGTACAGCTGGGTGGTGATGGCACATTCCTTTAATCCCAGCACACTGGAGGCAGAGGCAGGTGGATCTCTGAGTTTAAGGCCAGTGTAGTCTACAGAGTGAGTTCCAGGACATCCAGGGACACAGACAAAAAGTGTGGCAGGTTACAGGCCACACTGCTTCCAAGATTATACACTGAATTCTTTTCTTGAGCAAAGTGGTATATGTGTAGCTGGTTCATTTTGATTGAAACATTCTCTCCTGGGCAGAACATGGAAGTTCATGAATGTCATGAACTTGAAACTCACAGGATACTTAAAAGACTCAGGAAACACATGAAACTCATAAGACTCATGAGGCCTTTCTCCAGAGGTTGTATAAGCAGCAAGCAATCACTGAGGGCAGAAAAGGCTTTTTAGTGGAAGAGCTGAATTTGCAGGAAACTGCTGAGATGCAGTTTTCTTGGACTTGTCACCCATACTTGGGTGGGCTTTATGATGTTGTAACTGCAGGAGTTATCCATGTTTCTTTAAGTAACTCCAATAAAACTCATTAGTTTACCAAACTGGACATGAATGAAATAGTTTTTTGTTCTGTTATTGCTTTCCATCTAAGATGAGTAGAAATAGCCTCCCCAGGGAAAATATCAAAGCAAAGAGGACTATGTCAAAAAAACAAAAAAAGAACAAACCTGTTACCATGAAGTCATCCTGTGGTAACATCAATTCATTGACAAGGATGAACCTTATGACCTAAACAGTGTTGAGTAGGCCCCATCTCATGGTTCCCTTGGAGATTAAGTGCCCAATATGTGGATTTTGCAGGACACACTGAGAACACAACACTGAAATTCCATGAGAAGTTGAGAGACATGAATTGCACAATGCCAGATGCTAATCTGGGAAGAAATAAAGCACAGGAAATGGTCGACTCTTTTAGTCCAGATTTCTAGCCTTTTCTTGATGAATTGTCACTTTCCACCACGTGATCATTATTTTTTATGTAGTATCCTAACTTCCCTCCAGCTTCCACTCTTATTTACTGTCTAATTTCACACAGTAACCAGAGTAGCCCTTTGAACATGAAAACCATTATATAATCATGTTGACAGCAGCAACATTTATAATCAGCAAGAAATAGAACTTAGGCAAATGGATACAATGACATACAAATATGCAATGTGAATTTAGTCATTCTTAAAAAGGAAGGAAAACTAGCCAAATGGAACAATGTGGATGAGCCTTGGTGGCGTTATGCTAAGTAAACTAATCCAGATACAAAATGATGATGCAGATGACTTTAATGAACTTCACAGAGTAGTCAAATTCAGAGAAAAAAATATGGAATAGTGGTTACCAGAGGCTGGAGTGAATGGGATGGGTGGGTATGGCATTTTAGGTATCTAGTTTCAGTTTGGGAGGACGCATGATGGTGGTGATTGTGTAACTGTGACTGTACTTAGTGCTGACAAACTGTACATTTAAAATAGTTAAGAAAGATTTAAATATCTATGTGTATATTTATGTATCTATTTATCTATCAATCTATCTTGTGTGTGTGTGTGTGTGTGTGTGTGTGTGTATTCGTGTTGGTAACAGATGGGGGCTTGTAGGTATGAGCCAGATTCTTTTCCTTATTCACATGCTTACCCCTGTATACACAGGACTTGAACTGTTTGCCAGGCCTTGTAGCACACACCTTTAATCCCATCCCTGGGGGAAAGGGGAGAGGCAAAGGTTAAGTAGATTTCTGTGAGGTTCAAGGCCAGCCTTGTCTTCATAGTGAGTTCTAGGACAGCCAGTGCTACATAGTGAGACTCTGTCTCAAAAAAAAATTATGACATTGCTAGTGACTTTTCACTTTTCTCTACAACTCTAATAAATTCAGTAAAGTGCAATACCAACAGAAATATTGAGTAAGGAAGTGTGTTAATATGGCAGACAGAAGTGGAGCACTTCTTGAAATAACTGTAACACATGAAAAAGATGAGATCCAGACAAAGGATTATAGGATTACTCTTATATATAAGATCCATTTGCTCAGTTATTCAGTTTTTTTTCTGAATAAACATTGTGTGACAGACACCATTTGAAATGCTTGGAACACATCAGTAAAGAAACCTCTATTCCTGTCCAAATGGCAGGCACATTCTAGTGAAAAGCATATTCCAGGAGTAAGCATAGTAGCTGTTCAAAAGAAATATACAAGAATTCCCCCAACCTCATTGCCCATCTATTAGTGGTTTATGTTAATGCCTTCAGTAGCTATGCCAAGAGAGCAAAAGGGACAGTGAACTTGCGGTTGTCTGTTCACTCTTCCCAGAAGGGTTCAGAGGACTTAATTCTAAACAGCAGCGTTCTGAATGAAACAGAGGAGACTGTGGGCTGCCTCTGTCTGTGTTCAAAGTCCAGTTTTTCAGGGTGAGCTGTGCTTTCTCCAGCTGACTAAGAAACAGGCTTTGCCCTCCTCCCACCGGACGCCTCTCACTCAGGCACCTGTCATCCATTAGGAGCCCCCCTACTGGGATCTTTCATCATTGAAAATATATGATGATTTTCATTACCGTTTAGGCTAATTGGTAGTGAGTATTTCTTTAAAATATATTCCCCTAAATACTGGGCTTTGGATTTGCTTTGAAGTTTTTAACACCAACACAGTTGGAATAAAACCATAGATACTAATCACAGAAACTGCAAAGTCCAGTGCAGGAAGAATCGCCACTGTGGTTCTTTCCTTATTATAGCCAGTTGGGTAGTAGGCACACATGTGCAAAGAAACCTTTTGGCCAGTCATTAGCTAAACCATTCCATGGCCGTTTCTGCCAGAGGGCCTGTTAGGCCCACTGTGTTTGCGCATCTCTTTGCAAAATTATTTTAGAAAAGAAAGTGTTCCCTATATCCAGTTTGCTCTCTAAGCCAGTAACATAATAATAATATATTTAAAAAATAAATAATGGTACCTCATAGCATAAGGTTTCAACATTCAAAATAATGTCCCGAATTTAATAAGATAAATGCTTACATTTCATAGAGGAAGTGGAAATGTAGTATTATCATCTTATGTGTTGTGAGTAAAATGGCTTAACGGACCGGTCCAGAAGAGAGGATGACATTGAGAAGTACCTTATGCAAACTACATTTTCAGATATGTAAGCAAAGATCTGTAAAATGCATAATGGTGTTTGAAACTGAGCTTGAAAATGTATGTTATAAAACCTAATTGTCACAGGGTCCCCAATGGAGGAGTTAGGGGAAGGACTGAAGGAGCTGAAGGGGTTTGCAACCCCATAGTAAGAACAACAATATCAACCAACCAGACCCCCCCCCCAGCTCCCAGGGACTAAACCACCAACCAAAGAGTACACATGGAGGGACTCATGGCTCCAGCCACATATGTAGCACAGGATGGCCTTGCTGGACATCAATGGAAAGGGGGGCCCTTGGTCCTGTGAAGGCTTGGTGCCCCAGTGTAGAGGAATGCTGGAGTGGTGAGGCAGGAGTGGGTGGGTAGGGGAACACCCTCATAGAAGCAGGAAGAGGGGGATGGGGTAGGGAGTTTCTGGAGAAGAAACCGGGAAAGGGGATAACATTTAAAATGTAAATAAATAAAATAACCAATATAAATAAATAAATAAATAAATAAATAAATGACCTAATTGTATGCAAAATTAGTTTATGGAAAACCTTTAATAAGGGAAAAGAAAGATAAATAAATTTGTATTCCTTTTTTAAAAATGAGACAGGATTGTTTTGAGACAAGGTCTCACTCAATAGTTCAGGCTGGATTGGAACTTAATATGACATTCAAGCTGTCCTCACACTTCTGATGATCCTCCTGCTGCAGTCTCCAGGATGCTGTGGTTACAGACACAAGCCACCACACCTGCCTCTGGAATCTCTATGTAAACGTAAAGGATGACAGGATGAATCTGTAGCTTACTATCTGAAGTGTAGACGGGCATAGTGTCAAATAGCTGTTTACTTTACAATGTATTTTCTTGGTATAAATTCGTTTTTACATAAATTCTGGATGTAATCAGTGTATGCAAACATTTATTTAAGATTTATGCAGCTAGTTGTTTAACCAGGAAGTAAAAATAATACATCATGCATTCTAGTAGGAAATAGAACATCTAGTAATACTTAGTTTTCATTTTTATCTAAAATGTTTGCATTCTCATGGGCCATTGACATGGCTCAACAGGCAAAGGTATTTGCAACACAAATGTGGCTATCTGCATTTAATCTCCAGAACCCATATAAATATGGAAGGAGGAAACTTACTTCAAAAAGTGACCTCTGGCTTCTACTTATGCATACCTCCTATGTCATCTACATATACAGGTAATGACAAAAAATTTAAGAATAAAAAGAAATAAAAATAAAATGGTTGCACTACAACAGTATGGCTACAACCTTTGTGAGAATAAGAGTCTTTTTTTTTTTTTTTTGTTTGTTTTTGAGACAGAGTTTCTCTGTGTAGTCCTGGCTGTCCTGGAACTCACTCTGTAGACCAGGCTGGCCTCGAACTCATAAATCTGCCTGCCTCTGCCTCCCAAGTGCTGGGATTAAAGGCGTGCACCACCACTGCCTGGAGAATAAGAGTCTTGACATTATGTTTGCTACTGGATCCCAGTACCTGGTACAGCACCTACTATCTAGCGGGTATTTGATAAATATATTTGAAGGTAGCTATACTTATCAATATATTGTTAATAACACACTTCAATGAATATAATGAAAGACTGAAGATAATGCTTTTTGGATTCATCTACTCATACAATGTGCATGAATATGCTATTTACTGTCATTGTGAATAGAATTAAGTCCCTAAGCCCTGAAGATCATATGTTGGAATTTTAAATGAGCTATATTTATCTGGTCTGTTTATTCATAAGATACTGGAATTGAGAAGGTAAAAATAAAAATTTAAGCACTCATCAAATCTATCTCCCTTATGTTACAGAAGTAATCAGACTTGCGAAGAGGTGAGTGGCGCTCCCAGGATCACATTACTATTAGCAAAGGGGTTTGGACTAGAACCTAGAGCGAGGCCTTTGACTAGTTGCCTTTGACAGATAATATTTTCTCCACTGGCTCCCTTAATAATGCTAGATCACGAGATCTCAGGTTGTTTCTTGCCTAACAACCACAGCATAAGCTGAGAGCTTGTTAACAATTCTATTCGTTGATTACAGTTACTTTTAAGTTGATAAATGAAATCTGTAGATATTATTGAAATAGGTGTTTTTTTTTCAGTACAGATGTGCCCCAAGTAAATGTCTAAATCACATTAAACTTATCTCCTCAAACACCTATCATTTCTTTATGGTGAAAACGTTGAAATACTCCGCATATAATTGTTCTCTGTAGTCACTCAGAGCTGCTTGCTTCCATTTAGCTATTACTTAGTATCCATTGAGCAGCCCTCCCCACCCCACCTTTCACCTTATCCTTCCTAGATTCCAATCACCAACATTTCACTATTAATTTCTATGACAGCAATGCTTTACTTTTAGTTGTAACTACTATTGCATGTTACTTTTATATATGGACAGAGTTTACAGTAACATTTTCAAATATAAATATGTCACCCTCTGATCATAGCCATCGTCCCAACTGCCTTCTCTTAAACACCATTTCTTTTATAGTTTTCTAGAACTGACAAGTTGTCTCTCTTTTTTTAAATCTGATTTCCATGTATGAAGGAAAACATGTCTGGTTTGCTTTGCTTTACACGGTAACCTCAGTTCTGTCCATCTTTCTACAAACGACATAAAGGAACTGTAATTCTTAGGTGCACCCGAAGTTACTGCATATGTACTCAGAATAACCCCTTATTCTGGTTATTGCAAACCTTCCAGGGGATTCTGTTATACTTTGAATTCAAGAAACACTGTCCAACATAATCTTACCAGTTCCTTTGGGATTCTGTGGTTGTCGGTTATTTTTGGCAAAAGAACAGTGTTTTCAAACTTCTGGAGTAGTTCGTTTATATAAGAACAAATATATCGTTTGGAGGAATTAAATCAATTGAGATTGGAAAGGAGCTTATGTCATGCCATTTTTTTTTTAATAAACTACTCAGGTTCATGGCATATAGAAGGTATCTGAGTAAACTCTTCCATTTGTACTACCGTGTGTAATATTTAGGTGATATACTTTACCCATTAATTACACAGGTTTGGAAATTTTATTCACCAGTTTTTGTTTTGCTTTGGTGTGTGTGGGGTGTAAGGACAGTGCTAGGAATGGAATCCAGAGCCTCATGAATGCTAGGCTCATACTCTACCACTGAGGTACATTTCTATCTCCAATTGGCCTAATTTTGAATGCTAACTCAGCCACTAACCAGTTATGGGACTTTGAACACATTATTTAAACCTTTTGAGTCTCCCTTTCTCATCTGTATAGCAAGGATAATTATATACCTACTTCTCAGTATTGTTATAAGCATAAATAAGAAAAATGCATGCAAAGAGCTTGATATAGTGCCTTTGCACATAGTAATTGCTTAGTAATAGCAGCTATTATTACTACGGTGATGGCGATTATTAGCATAATCATCATTACCAGCATCATCATCGTTTGTTCTCAAGTAGGGGGGGTTATTCATTTGAAACCAGATTTGGCATAAATTTAAAACCAGTAGGTAATTGTTTTTTAGTATTCCAAAGGTTATAGTGGCCATGAAAAAAAAAAAAGACTATTTACTGAGTGCTATTTCAATGTCCCCAGGCATTTGAAAATGAGTTGGGATACAGCATAAAGAAATGTCCCTTAGGGTTCCTCAGATATGATTTGAATGCCAACCTTTTAGATGAATTCACCTACAGTGGGTTTCCCTTTGAGGCTATAACAGTGTCTCAGAGTACGAAATAGCTCTGAAATGTGCTCTTCTGGGAAGGTATTGGCTCCATACCTTTACTAGTCATATTAATGGGGATGAGAGTGAAAGCCTGTGGGACTAACAGCCTTGCTCCCTTGTTCCATATAGGCTAAGTTCTAGGAATCTGGTTTGAATGCTTGGTCTTACTTAACTTTCACAGTTAGGAATTGGGAAAACATATAGCAATATAGCCCTCCAGTCTAAAAGATGTGTTCTAAAAAGACAGTGGCATCCTCTTTTCCAGATATCTCTTAAGAATTGCAGCAGAGCCTCATGACCCTCCCCACGAAGTCCAGGAGCAGAAGAGGTGGCCACACCTGGAGTGAGTTTGGGTGGCGGTGTCCCATGCAAATTCTCCTTTCAAGTCATTTTTAAGATTTCAGTGCTGTCAACTTTCAACTTTTATTAATAGTTCCCCACGTTTCTGTCATTGAGGAGAAAGGAGGAAGTGGTCTCCCTGGTGAATTTCTCCTCAGAGAGGCACAAGCGCATTACAGGCTCTTGAGTTTTTGAAGTACGCTACAATTCAACAGATGAAACAAAGGTAACTCTTAACATCTGCCAATATGTCTTCAGTCCTTATATCAAAGAAATAGCCACCAATGCTAAAGAAAGAAAGCAGGCTTTATAATTTATTCAATTAGAATATGGGAAATGCTGGGCCAAGTTGATTTCGGCAAGCAAAGGGTCATAGTCTTTCTAGGAAGAAGCACCTGAACTGCAAGAGCATTTTTTGGTTGCCTTTCAAAAGCCTCTGAGCCAAGCTGAGCTCCCCAGATGCACTAGCCTGGTGTGACAGAAGTAAAGAGAACTCTTTCAGCATTCAGGGCAAGAGCCTGAGCACCTTTGCTTTCCATGTTCATTTTCATGTAGAAAGAACTACTAAGAAATCATTATTTTTAACAAGACATATTCTTGTCCTTTTTTAAGTGTACAAAAAGAAACCTTATTTAAAATTCTACACTCATGTATATGTGGCCTTGGGGAAGTCCTATTAGATGCAGAGATGATTAATGTTCTCCCCAGAATCTTATTTGCTTCTTCAACTGATTGCTCACATAGAATCTTACCAAGTCCTTGAGTATTGAAGTACCCTATCATTCTAAGAAATCACTCCTCACTAGTCTGCCTCAGAGCGTGAAGAGAGGTACAAGGACATGGTGGTGTTTCCTAAATGGACAAAGCCGCTCACGCTCTGTCCGACTCTGCCCCACAATACTCTCTTCTCATGTACCTTTGACTCAGCTCAAAATATCACTCCCTAGAGCAAAAGGTATTGCAATTCAGGCGCCCTTAGGACATTTATGGATGAAACACACCAAAATATGTTGAATCTGACTCTTCCAAATGGTATTGCATCCTTGCAAGCAGGAAGAGACAGGGGTAGTGTTAAATGAATTCTAATCTGTAAATGTTGGGTATACAGTGGCTCAATGAATCAAAGTTACTCCAAACCAAAATCATGACATGTACCCCACCCCCCCTCTGCTAAAAGGGCTTATTGGCTCCTGGTTTTTCTGTCACTGTTTCTATCCTGCATTTAAACCTTTAGAGGCATGGCTGGTAGTTCTAGTTAACACATTTTAAATGCTTTTCAATCTTTCTTGATAACTGTGACTAAATTCAAGCTCCATTATCTTTCTTATTCTCTAATCTCTTCCCTCCTGTCTATTCTCATGATCACCCCTTGTTCAGCAATCCCTCCCTCCTTCCACAGCAGTGAGCATCCACTCCTCTGGCCCCTGGCCTCCCATTTTCTCTGCCACTGTAATCAGTCCTCCACATCGACCACAAGAGAGCTTGCTAAAAACACAGGCTGGCTGATCATGTCACTAAAAGCCTTAAATAATAAGAGAGAAGAGGCACAGGACAGAAGCTGAGTGCGGTTATCAGAACTCATGCTTTAGTGCTCTAAATGAACAATTATCCTGATTTGAAGTGTGCCCAAGTCATTTTCCTAAGAATTCCAATTGTTATAGTAGACCTTTTCCCTCCAGTGCATATGGGCAAGATCATTTGTATCTATGTTATGGCCTTAACCACATTATATGAGGACAAATGCATAGTGCGTGTCTGTGTTTCTAGGAACTTTGTTTGACATGGTTTGTCCAAACATACATAATGATGAATTCTGTTACTTACAATGTTTGCTGAGCACTTACTCTGTGCTAGATGTTGTGCTGGGCACTTGGAGTACAAGCATGTATATGACATGTGTCCTCATGAAACTATCTGATTCTCTGAAAAAAGCCCAAAGCCTTCATTAACACTGTCTATAGAGAAAAAAAAATTTAACTCCACATTATGAAGCACAACAAAACCAAGCCTTCTGAACCCCCACTCTAAGCAAGGACATTTGCGTTTCTCATGAAGTCTTCCAGGACTACGCAGGCTGCCATTCACCAGCTACATGATCATAGGGAACTTTGGGGAGGGTGTGCTTCTCTTCACTTATAAAACTAGGGAAATAATGTTTTCTATCTTGAAAAATCAACAACAATGGCAACCATTGTGCAAATGAAGTATTGTCTTGGTGTGAAGTATGAACTTTACATGCAGGGCTTGGGCTGACCTCAGTACAACGAAATTAGGACTTCTAGTGGCATGCTTTTGGATTCTTCAGGAATCTATGACATTCTAGCAAGGTTAAATTTGGTACAGTCTTTCCTACTGGTAAAAATCTCTAGGGAGAACACAGAGCCTTGGGCCAGAAGGCTTTGTATTTAGTATATTTGTTCCAAGCCAGCCCTGTGCAGCCTGGATTCTTCAGCGGAAGACCTCACCTCTCAGGTGTTTGTAGAAGTCCTCAGAATACCCATTATTGTTCAAGAGAAGGTCTAAGCTGTCAACAACTCCTACTTGGAAAGATTTCTTGTAGTGTTCCCTGGGAAGAACAACCTGGGTATGATGCTGTGGTCTGTGAAATCATTCTAAATGCCATAACTGCTTTCTACCAGTGAGCATGAAGAGTCATGTTAGGATTTATAACATCCAAGTGCTGTGCTTACACTAAATCAGGCTAATTTTTAAATTGTTGGAGTAAACCCTTGTTGGATGTTACCATATAAACTTGAAAAAAAATCCATAAAAGACAGCAAACAATGTATTAACATTTAGCTGCCGTTTTCTGTGGTCTGATATATTTCATTCAATATAGTCATGTGATCTTGTTCTCTGAGACTCTGGTTGTAAGCAGAGATCTTGTATACAGTATACTCATCCATGTGCCTCCTACTTCTCTTCGTTCTGGAAATATGGTGGTTTATACCAAAGGTTCAGCCCTCATGGAGTTGATCTAGAACCCTAAGATAGTATACACTTCAATATATCAAAGGAGGATAACTGGTAAAATATAACATCAGGGACTTGGGAAGGTGAGAGGGTCCTGGGACTGGTTTCAAATGGCAGGATTTTAATCAGATTACTATCATTTTGGAGATGGTATTTGAGTAATGGAAGGCAGTGTCAGAACATACCATAGAACCATCTGGAGAAGAATGTGACAGATGGAGAAACCAGGAAGGACACAGGACATGAGGAAGAAAAATGTTTGAGATGCTTGAAGATCAACACATAGCAGTATAAGTGGGACTATGGCCTAGAAGAAATGAGATAGGGAGGCAATGAGACATTTAGAAGCCAAAGTAAATGGTCCAGGTCATGGTCTAAGCACGGAGGGGAACTTAGGGGAAGGTTTTAAGGAATGGTAGCCTTGGACCCTTTATAGCGATTTTATGAACACTTGTTATTAACTGTGCTAAAATACACATAACAATTTGCGTTGAGTAAATTACTTGTTCTTTTGTCTCAGTTTTCTAATCTATAAAAGGAAATGAACATTTGGGACAGAGACATGGCTCAACAGGTAAAGGTGTCTGCTGCCAAGCCTGAAGAGCTGAATTTGCTTGCCCAAACCCACATGATGGAAGAAGAGAACAATCTCTCAATCATTGTCTTCTCACCTCTGCATCCATGCTTTGGTCACTCCTTGTACTAATGAACAAACAACAATGTAGGTGAATAGAAGACTAGAGCAAAGGACACTGGACAATTTACCAGGTCAGTGCCAGCTGGAAAGCTAAGAGAATGTGTAGGATTTAGGAAGGTGACAGGGAGTATGTCTTAAAGATGAAAAAAAAAAGTGTCACCATGTGACATAGAAGTAGCCAGGAATCTAGTAATTTTGTTGACTTTGCATCCTTACCAAGGGTTTATGCTGATCCCAGGATGCACTGTGTCCGGGAGGACTTGATCTGATGAGGTCACACAGAGGTCAAATTAATTCTTTTGAAACATCCCTTTGCACAGCAGGAAAAAAAAATCAGGATCAAATGAGTGGTTCTAAAGTAGTCTAGGAAGAACCTTTACATGCGAATGGTCTAGCAGCCCAGGTCTCTTTAAGTTTCACACTTAAGCACACAACCTGACACCAGGACTATATTTACATGGTCTTAATCTCTGTTTGGAAAGAACATTTTTATTGCCACAATTGTCAGTGAACTTTGACTACAAACCCACCAGGTAGCAGTCATGGGAGCTTAGGTCAAAGAGGGTGAAAATGGTCAAACCAGCTGACGCTGAAGCTTTCTAGAGACAAACAAGGTTGAGGTGATGGATGAATTCTGTCAAGGCTGATTGAGTATTTTGAGTCTCTTAAATGCCATCCACTGAAATGTTGATATAGTTATTTAAAAAGCCATCAGGATTTAATTAGTTTTATGGATGAATGTTATACACATATATATACATATACATATATACTAATATATTATATATACATATATACTAATCATACCATATTTAGTTTATATTCTGCCTTAGGCAAGTCTCAGACTGATAAATACATTTCTGACAAAGAAATAAAGCCATAGATCATGTTTCCTTTTAATCCACAGCTTCATCCATTCAGACATTTCATGTCAAGCCATACTTTCATTTGATTTTTCCAACTTTTCAAGTCACGTAATATGTCACCTAGCTTGGATTCATTCATTTGCGAAAGTGTACACAGAGTACCAATAAACTGAGCAGAACTAGACATTGTGGGGGCGTCTAAAAGTGTATAAAGTCTGCTCTGTGCCCTCAAAGAGTTCATGGAATAGCAGGGGAGCTGAGGCAGGATTACAGTCCTAATAGAAGGTGGAATGGGAGAAGCGCCAACAGAGAAGTACAAAGGGCAATGGTGTTCAAAGGAGAGTTCGATCATTTCCAGATGGGGAGATCAAAGAAGGCTTCATGGAAGAAGAGGTATTTGTGCAGAGCCTTGAAGGGTAAGATTTCTGCTGAAGGAGATGAGTGAAAGAAAAGAGAAACATTGCGCGTTTAGGGCTAGTGAAAGTTGAAGCACATGAATGGGTGAAGTGGCTGAGTTGGGCAGAAAGCTCTTCCTGAAAGTCCTGTGACTTTGCAAGGAATTCCGCTCCGTTTGCTAAGCACTCTCCAAACTTAGTTCCGGGTGGTGGAGAGCAGTTACTGCTCACTAGAAGCTGTAGCATAGATGTTCTTGGAGACATCTGAATTTGTAACCTCCAGTAGCCATTAACAATACTGAGTTTCTACTCTGCTTGGTGCCCTGGACTAGATCTAAAGGAAGAGGGGCCATGCAATGCTAAAAGGCATAGAAAAGAGGAAGGGAGAGAGACAGAGGTTAGAAGAGCACCTGAGATGGGGACAGGGAGATGAACATTATTGAAAATTGAGAACATACCAGAAGCCTTTGCCAAATCAGCCCAAATCTCAGCATCAGGTGGAGAATGCACTCTCCAGATTTGATAAAAAGCTTTGCCTTGGTTGGCCAGGAGCTTGGATTTGATCTGATTTCCTTTCATTTCCATCTTCACAAACACCCTGCTTTTGACCCACTTTCCATTCAGCTGGAGTTGGGCTGATTCTCCTCGGAGACATAGATTTTGGTTGTGGCTCTTAATCCTTTCGATTCTACTACCTAGTAGTCACCTTAGTCAACTTTAAACCTCAAGTTATTCATCTTCAGAAGAAGGAAACTAATAATAATCATAAGGATAGTAACAGTGACAATAATAAACAATTCAATCATAGGATACTTGTCATGGGATTTTCAGGCTGCAAGAACTATGTTTCCTTACCGTAGACTCAGACTGTACAAAACAATCTGTACTAGAGAAATTTTCCAGTGAAAATATAAAATTTAGTATTCCACATCACAGATATACCCACCAAAGACTTACATATGTATAGAAGCTTTATCTCAGCAAAAGTAAACTGTCCAGCCTCAGAGCAGCTGACTCAGCACTTTTCAGTGGTTGAACTATGCTTTAGATTGGTGGTTATTTATTTTTTATCTTTAATGATTTCAACAAGGATCATACAGAGGAAGTAAACCAGTTACAACTTACTGCAGATTACTATTTAGTGCTTATTAATCTCCAGAAGGTCAGAAATGCTTTGTTTAGAGCTCATTTGTAGTTTTTCTGGAAGCTTTGGATTTGAAAGAAAACATGTACATCTTAGTTGAATCCATGTGACCTCTCACACCTACCCAGAAGAGTCTGTCTTGTGTGAAATCTGCTTATATTTACAAAGAATTTACTACTAAGATGATAGAGGTTTCTTTCTAGAAAAATCTAAATGCTTAAATTTATATTGTCAATATAGTTATCTTGCTAGATAACAAATTACCGTGTAATTATTTTTTAAGAGTAATCATGACAATGGATAAAATAGCAGCATTCCAAACAGTAGACTTATAAGAACCAAGTTAATTTTCATTCAAATTACTGAATATGAATAACAATTTTCAAAATGTCAGAAGAGTTAAAAAAAATCCCTGAAACATAAATTTCCCTATGTGTGGAACAACTGTTTTGCCTGTTTTTAATAAAATACAAAGCTTAAAGAATGTCACTGGAAAATTCAAAAGCCTTCTTTTGACATCAAATACCTCTTAAGAAACAACATTTGCAGCATTTTGGTGTAAATGAATTATAAGCATGTGGATTAAATTTTCCACAAAATCTGCATAGTTCAAAAACTACGTGAAGAAATATTTCAAAGAAACGTGTTGAGCCTGGCTAGTGAGAATGATGGGATAATTAGTGAATTGTTTTGTTTCTCGGTTTAACAGCAGCTGGGCACACTTCTGAATCAGACACATCCTTCCATTTATTAACAACGTAGCTTGCACAAGACCTTTTCTACCCTACTTTCAGTGTTTTCATCTCTACAGTGGAGTCAGCAGCCATTAGCTCACAGTGTTATTCTGTGATTTAACAAAAGTGATTCATTTTGCATAGTACTTTTTACATGCGTATGCATGTCTATTACTGAGTGCCTAGAAGTGTGTGTATATGTTTTAGCTTGTTAGAGTATACATGTGTGGCTATAAATTTCATGAACGTGTGTGTGCACAACAGTATAAGCATTTGTATAATGCCAATATGTGTGTATATGCATGAGCCCTTGTGTAGCTGACATGTGGATGGGTTTCGCTGCACAAACTTATGTAAGGATATGCAAACTTTCATACACACATATGTATTTGTGTATAAATATACATGGGGCCATGTTCTAGGCACCCTTTCTATCTGTAGCAGTGATAGCAACCTGTCATTATTAATGAATCAATTAGATTTTGAATTTCCAGAAAGTTAACATCTAGTGAATTCCTCTCTGAGGCTGTGATAATTTCTTACGTATTTGTTATATTTGTAACATAAAGAGGAAGAGGCAATAAGATGTGTACACAGTCATTTTTCATCTTTCTGAAGAACTTTTGCACAGTAGACTAAGGATTGAACAATCAGAGACATGTGATGCTTATTCCAAATCCATGTTCCCTGTCTTTTTGCCATGCCAAAGTTACTTTGGCAGGAAAAAAAAAATGAATCGAGTAGCTTACTTGACACATGGTAGTGAGCCTTCCCTTGTTGTCACTAAGCACTTACCTTGTTAGTGGTAGCCTGCCACACTTGTCACTACTGGCCTTTGATGCACTCAAACATAAAGCTCCGTTGAGAAATCTCCCTAGACATTCTGAGCCCTGCAAGAAATATGCTTCTTGATATCTTGCTATCTTTCTCTCAATACAATTCTTTAGGATTTCTACAGCTCTGGGACAGCTCCCAGGTTTCTCCAGCATTTACACCCTACGCTCCATGGCTACAGCTCTCCATTCATGTGATCTTCCCAGTGCTGCCTGGACCTGGTTCCCTAGCTGGAGAGGACCATGCTCACCATACCGGAATAGTATTTCTAGTAGTAAAGACAGAAGTGCATGGCATGATTCTTATCCTGCTTTCCTTTCTTCTTTTCTTTTTCTTTTTTGGCACGTGACTGGCTATAACCTTGCTCCTTAGAAAGAGAGGACTACACACCCTCTCTATGTGAGCCACACAGCCCTTCCTGCTGGGGTTGCTTCAGAAAGCTGTGCTTAGTGCTTTGATGCCAGGGCTGTCATTTGTACACGGTATGCTTTCCTTCCTTCTTGTTGGGTCAGCATTGTAATTTGTTTGTTTTATGTGTTTGTTTGTTTGTTTTTCCCATACTCTTCTCTTTCGAGAGATTTTTGCCTTAGGTCTTAAGCTAACTGTTGGACTCTTGTGGGCTCTTAATCCTTGCTGAGCAATTCTCCTAAGTTGACCTGGGATTTAGTCCCTTTCTGTGTCCCTACCTTCTGTGTTAGTGCACACAGCTTTGGAAATATGTTGATATCTACCTAAAACCTTTTCCCACTCTGTCCTCTCTGTGTTTCTGGGCCACCCCTTTGTTCCCAGTTCAGTAGCTTCTGAACACAAAGGTGCACCTAAGAGCAGGGGTTAATGCAGCATCCTCTCTCCTCTGGAGCTCACTCTTGTCCAACTCTTGACCTCCTTGATTAGGTCTCAATCTGTTTCTGTGTGGTACTGGAACTAATTATGCAGATGAAGAGCTTGCACGCAAATTCAAATAATCATCATGGGCTAGAAAATAGGAAATTCAAGTGGGCTTCAGTACAGGTCCAATCCTTTACATTAAGCTCCAACACCCTGCCTATATCTTTTGTTATTTTAAAATAGTAGCAAATATTTCTTGACTCTGATTAGGTAGCTAGGATTTGTTCTGTTTTTTTTTTCTCCATTCCTTTTAACAAAGTGCTTTTGACATTTTGATAAATATGTTCTATGACTGATCAAAAAAGTCAACCCAATTTTTATTTTTCTCTGTTTTTCTCAGTAGTCTTTATGAGAGAAGGGGAATAGCACTGTCAAGCTTTTATGGCTCTTGTACTAATTTGTTAAGTTATATAGGCATCATTAAAAAAAAAAACAGGAATTTCTAACTTGGCACAGACCTTGAAAAATCACCGAGTATGTATTTTGTTTGTATCCAGGGTAAGTCCATTTCCACACACACACACACACACACACACACACACACACACACACACACACACACAATACCAGCTCTGATATTTAATAGCTGAATAATTTTGGAAATTGATTTAATCTTTCTGAGCCTTTTCCTACTTGAAAAATAATGGTTCTTTCTGCACACATTTGTTTCGTTACTAACAATGGTAGCTGACATTTCTCAAGCCTTGAAGGGCAAGTTGTATTTTGAATTGCGTTTCATATAGTATCTTATTTCAATCTTATAACAACTCTCACTAATGGCTTATTACATCCTGATTTTACTAACAGGAAAACAAGGCTCATACAAATGAAGTGATTTGCCAAAGTCACCCAGTTAAAAACTGAATCCATGGCTGAATCAAGACTTGAACTCTCACAATGGTTCAAGACTCTCCACTCTAAGGTGTGTCCATGAGGACCAAGTGGAATAAAGTTGTGAAAGTTTAACAAATTATCAAACAGTACATGGTTTACTACTAATCAAACCATGATTGTTAAACACAATTAATTTTTTTTTTTTAGCTTTTACAATAGATTAGAAAAGCATAGAATAAATCAGGTAAGCATAGGTCAGGATATATGACTGAATATAGCAATGTTTTGATTTTTAGAAGTTTGCTACTATTTTACATCTCCATGCAATCCAGCATATAATATGTTGTTTACTGCTGTTTGCTGGGGAAATTAATGCAAGGAAAATTTGCTATGACTGATGGTTACCATTAGCTAGTCTTCCAGTTTTATGATTTTTTTTAAATTCAGATGATTCTTTTTTCTCATTTTTTATGTATTTATTTATGTGTATGTGTGTGTATGTACGTATGTATGTATGTATGTGTATATGTATTTACTTTACATACTGGTTGGAATGGTTGGGACTTTCCTTCTCCTTGTCCCCCCTTATATGGCCCCCTTCAACTGTGCCCCTTGTTCATCTCTGAGTAGGAGGAGGTCCCCCTGGGTACCAACTAACCATAGCACCTCAAGTTGCTGCAGGACTAGGTACATCCTCTTCCACTGAGGCCGGACAAGACAGCTAAGTTAAGGGAACAGGATCCACAGGCAGGCAACAGAGTCAGTGTAAGCCCCCACTCCAGTTGTTGAGAGATGTGCATGAAGACCAAGCTGCACATCTGAGATATATTTGCAGGGGCAGGGCTAAGTCCAGCACTTGTATGTATGCTAATTGGTAGGTGGTTCAGTCTCTGAAGAGTCCAGGTAACTTGACTATGCTGGTCTTCTTGTGGAGTCTCTATTCCCCTCAGGTTTCTCATTCCTTCCCCAACTCTTTCACAAGACTTCACTTTGGGTGATTCATTATTTTGGAGACTGCTTTTTTTTAATTGGATATTTTATTTACATTTCAGATGTGATTCCCCTTTCCCCATTCTCCCCCTTCCCCAGGAACCCCCTATCTCATCCCCACTCCTCCTGCTTCTATTTGGAGACTGCTTTTAAGGAGCTGTAATTACCCCCTAAGTGGTCATTGTTATGCGTTGGTTCCAAAATTTCTCCCATAAGCTTAGGTGTGGAATACTCAGTATCCAGCTGGTGGGTCTATGTGGGCAGTTGTAGAAATGTTAGGAGGAATTAGAATACTAAGAATATGTTTTGAAGGTTATAAGTGGCCCATAGTCCTTTTCCCTGTCTATGCTTCTTGTCTGCATCTCATAAGCTTTCACCACCATAATTTTATCCTTAAGCACATTGAAGGTCAAGGAACCCTGGATTGAATCCCATGAAATCATGGTCTAAAATACATCTCTCTTCCTCTTGGTTGCTTTGTGAGACATATTGCAATACACAGTGAGTAAAGTCAGCTAATATATATCACAAAATTGTCAAAAATATAAGGAGCAGATGATTTCTTAGTGAGCAGGGCACTTGCCATCAAGCCCGAGTTCAATTTCTGCCACCCACACTGTGGAATGAGAGATCCAATTCCCATTGGTTGTCATCTGATTTCCATATATGTGTGTGCATGCACATACATACATATATACATAGAAATAAATTAATGCTAAAAAAATCTAAAAAAAATTATCTTAAAAAACACCAGGCAATATTTTATTTAAAAATAGTTAAGAATACCTATTGTTCTTCCACAGGACCAAAGTTTGGTTCCTAGCACATACATCAGCTCATAACTGCCTGTAACTACAGTTCAGGAGATCCATCACCCTCTTTCAGCCTTTGTAATCATTTGAGTAGAGATGGTTCATATAAGTTTACTTAGACACAGACACAGACACACACACACAGATAAATGAATTTAAATTTTTACATAAGAAGTGAAATCGAATATCCACTTGTGAATACATACCATGCATGTCTTTTTGGGACTGGGTTACCTCACTCAGGATGATATTCTTAAGTTCCGTCCATTTGCCTCCAAAACCCATGATGTCTTTGTTTTTAATAGCTGAGTAATATTTCATTGTGTACACAATTTATTAATTCACTCTTCAGATGGGGGACAACTAGGTTGTTTCCGGTTTCTGGCTATTAGGAATAAAGCTGCAATGAACACAGTTGAGCAAGTGTCCTTGTGGGAGTTGGAGCTTCTTTTGGGAATATGCCCAGGAGTGGTATACCTGGGTGAGGTAGAACTATTTTCAGTTTTCTGAAAAAACTCTAAATTGATTTCCAAAATGGTTGTACAAGTTTGCACTCGCACCAGCAGTGGAGGAGTGTCCCTTTTGCTCCTCATCCTCACCAGCATGTGCTGTCACTTGAGTTTTGATCTTAGCCATTCTGACGGGTATAAGATGGAATCTCAGTCATTTTGATTTTCACATCCCTTATGACTAAGGACTTTAGACATTTCTTTAAGTGTTTCTTGGCCTCGGTTGAGAATTCAGTTTAGCTCTGTACTACATTTTTAAATTTGGTTATTTGGGTTGTTGGTATCTAACTTCTTGAGTTTTGTTTTTGTTTTTTATATATATATATAAATTTTGAATATTAGTCCTCTATCAGATGTAGGGTTAGTGGAGATCTTTTCCTAATCTATAGGTTACTATTTTGTCCTATTGACAGTGTCCTAATGACAGTCCTTTGCTTAAAGAAGCCTTGCAGTTTCATGAGGTCCTGTTTTTTCAACTGTTGATCCTAGAGCCTTGGCGTTTGGTGTTCTCTTCAGGAAGTTGTCTCCTGTAACAATGAGTTTAGAGCTATTCTGCACTTTCTTTTCTATCAGATTTATCAGCCATAAAATACAGGATACCCATGCTGCACACTACACTGGCCCAAAGAAGCTAAATACGAAGGTCTAAGTAAGGATGGTTGAATTTCACTTAGAAGGGGGAATAAAATATCCATAGGATGGAGATAAAGGGAGAGAACTGAGTGGGAGAGGGTATGGGGAGGGGAATGTGGAGATGAAGCATTAGGTGTGGAGAAGGTCAGGCAAGCTGGCTAGATGGCCATGAAAATGAATAGAAATCTGCAACTTTCAGGGATGGGGAGGTAGCAGGAATCTCAAGGATGTGACAGAGACCTGGGATAGGGGAGGCACCCAAGAATCAATAGGGGCAACCTTAGCTGGGACTCACAGCATTGGGGATATGGGAACCTGAAGAGGCCACCTCCTATAGCCAGGCAGATACTCCTGTGAAATGACAAGGACACTACCCCACCCACAAAACTTTCATCCAAAACTTATCCTGTTTATAAGAAATGCAGGGACACAGGGTGGAGCAGAGACTGAGGGAATGCCAACAAATAATCAGTTCAACTTGAGACCCACCCCACAGGCAAGCACCAATCTCTGACACTATTAATGATACCCTCTTATGCTTGCAGACAGAAGCATATTGTCTTCTGAGAGGTTCCACCCAGAAGCTCACTTAGACAGATACAGACACCCACAGCCAAATAGTGGATGGAGCTTGGGGACTCTTGTGGAAGAATAGGAAGAAGATTGTGAGTCCAGAAGGGGATAGGAACTCCACAGGAAGACCAAAAGTGTCAACTAACCTGGACCTTTGAGGCTCTCAGAGTCTGAACTACCATCCAAAGAGCTTACAAGGGCTAGATCTAGACTTATACCCCACACATATGTATCACAGTTGCATCAGTGCAACTTGGTCTTTATATGGGTCCTGCACAACTGGAGTGGGGACTATCCCAAAAGCTCTTGCCTGTTCTTCTAGCTAGGCTGCCTTGTCTGGCCTCCGTGGGAAAGGATATACCTAACTCTGCAGAGACGTGATGTGCCAGAGCGAGGGGATACCCAGGGAGACCTCTTCCTTTTCAGAGGAAAAATGGAGAGGAAATGAGGTATGGAGGAAGATTGTGGGAGGGAGTGTCCTGGAGGTGGGGCAGCAATTGGGTCATCAAGTGAATTTTAAAAAAAAGAAGTAAAAATAATGCTTATAGGCTTGATAAAGAGAAGTTAAACAATCATTGTCAAAGGCCAGGAAAATCTGTTGCCCAGGAATATAGACCTAGCATATAAGCCTCCATATGTTTTTTGGTTTTTCCTCACTAGCCTCAGAACCTTGGGGAATGCACTTTGGAAGACACACTTGGTGCCATCTGATTTACGATGTTATCAATTCTTTGATACATTGTCATTTTACATACCACTAAGAAAAAAACTATTCTAAAGACATATTGGCCATATTAGTAATGTTGGCAATGTATGGGCTTGTCATGTAGACCTCTCATTGTCTGCCTTCAAACTTCTTGCGTTTATGTTTTCAGTTTACTTTGGTTGTCAATTCTTTTGTATTCAGCCATGCTAAAATACAACTTTCTTTTTGCAGACATCTTTTTCTTAGGTCCTGTCAATCATTCATCATGTTGTAAGAAAATAATGAACTTTGTATATTCCACAAGTGATATTTATTTTACCAACACACATTTTTTTTACATCCTTATTTTATGCCTGTCAGCAGGCACAATACATTTTCTTTTAATGGTAAGTCAGACTGTCTAATCTGAAAAACCTTTAAATTGTTAATAAAACTTACCACATTGTTACTGACATTGTATATAAACTCAAAAGAAATGTCAAAACACCAACAACTATGATCGAATGTGCACACACAAAGGTGATAGTTACTCTACCAGGCTATGTCGACAATAGTAATTGTAAGATGCTGTTGATTACAAGATACATGGTGATTTTGGAGTTGTACAATGTGTGTCTTAGGATCTTTTAAATACAGTCCTTAAGATTTCTTAGTGTGTTATCTGAGAGAATGAGACTAGTAATGATGCTTGCTGCAATGAAGAACATGAATATATAATTAAATCTTTTAGCACATAGTCAGTGCTCAGAGATGCTAGAAAACCACTACTAAACTAAACTACTTTTAGAGTAGACACTAACATGAAAAAACTATAGGTGCCAGAGATAAAGGGCCAGTACAGGAAGGCCTTAGCCAAGTACACATGTTATTGTGTTTCTAAAGTACTTATGTATATCAGATGTAAGGGTCTCTATACTGCCACTGTGACAAGTTGTACAGGCTTCTTATAAACTGCTAAAGTAGTTGATTTATTGTGAGTGAAAAGCAAGTTTAACTCATTGCACATAAACTTACATAAGCAGGCCACTAAAATGGCACATGTGACTATCTAAACTATTTTGTCAGTTGAAATCACTTGCATAGTATAGCACGGTACTACGACTATGTAAAAACAGTGTACAGTTTCCTTCAGAAACTAAAACTAGGACTGCCATGTGATCCAGTGACCTCACTTCTGGTTATATATTTAGAAGATGTAAAAGAAAAGGCCATATAGGGTCAGGTGTGAATTTCTAATTCTAGCATTTAGAAAATAGAAGCCAGAGGACTGGGAGTTTGAGACCAGCCTAGGGTACATAGTGAGACCCACTTGAAAAAAAAATGAACAGATGTAAACAGAATTTTGTGCCCAACATTTGTAGTAGGACTATCCAAAATGACCAAGGGATAGAATTAATCTAGATGTCCATGGATTAGTTAGTGAATAAAAATGTGTTTATGCATACAATGTAACATTATCCAATTTTAAAAATGAAAAAAAATTTATATGTTAAAATAAGGATGAATGTTATGATAATATACTAAGACAAAAAAACCAACCAGAAAAACAAATTACTATATGGTCACCATTTATGAGGTATCTAAAAGTGTAACATTTATCAAAACAGGAAATAGATGGTAGTTGCCAGAAACTAGGGAGATGAGTGAAAGGAACAGGCCAGAGAGTTTTCAATTTGCAGGATGATAAATTCTTCAGAATTGTTTAACGATAATGTGAATAAATTTCATACTACTAGACTGTGCACTTAAAGAGTTAAGATAGTAAGTTTCATGCTGTGTATTTATTTTTATCACAATCAAGCTTTTATTCATTCTCAGGATAGCCTGTTTTTGTTTGAAAAGAATTAGTACATTCCTGAGACAGTATTTTTCTGCTATCCTAAAATTTCTTTCTTTTTTCAAAGAGAGAAAATATTGTTCTGAATGAACTATATAAACGCATATGTCAAAACAATAATGTTATGTTCGTGGCAAATAAGGATCAAAGGATGATTTTAAAATCAGGAAGAAGCAGATGTGGTGGCTTCCATCTGAAAGCTCCACACTCCGGAGGCTCAGGCAGCTGGATCAAGAGTGTGAGGTCAGCTTGGGTTACATAGTGAGTTCCAAGCCAGCTGGGGATACATAGCAAAATCCTGTTTCAAAAAATAGACAAACAACAACAACCAAACAAACAAACAAAAGAAAGAAAAACAATTCAAGGACAAACAAAACCAAACTTAAACACACACACACACACACACACACACACACACACACACACACACACA
>JANHMN010000005.1:13682619-13744531 GCA_030674055.1 Rhabdomys pumilio | reverse complement strand
ACACACACACACACACACACACACACACACACACACACACACACACACACACACATCAGGAAATATTGGTGTGCACGAAATCTCTGATTTTTAAAAATCTGTTTGTTCCCACTTAGCTGACTTGTCAGTTTTTAGAGCCCGTAGGTTTTTTTTTTTAAGTATTACATAATTTGCCAAGATAATTGAATCTCTTTTTTTATTTATATCTCCTTTATTTTATTCTTTTGACTGTTCAAACTAAAATTTCAAGTACTCTATTGAGTGATGAGAATCGACATCCTTGTCTAGTGCTTGGTTTTAGAGGAAATGCTTTAAGTTTTTCTCATTCATTATGTTGGTTGTGGACTTTTTTATATATCACATTTAATATCTGGAGGAATGGCCCTTCTAAACCAGTTTATTCAGGGCTTTTATCATAAAGGGTTGTTGAATTTTATCAAAGGCTTTTTCTCATCCTATTGAGAGGCTCATATGATTTTTATCTTTGATTCCATTTATGTTCTGTATTAAGTTTATTGATTTATGTATGTTCAGCCATCCTTGTATCCTTGGTATGAAACAAACTTGATCACCATGTGTGATCTTTTTGTATGTTGTTGAATTGAATTTGCCAGTTATTCATTAAGAATTTTTGCATCTATATTCATCAGAGATGTTGGTCTCTCATTCTCTTTTTTTGGGGGGGTGCACTTATTAGTTGTTTGCTAGTGTGAGAGTCATATTAACTTTATAAAAGTGACTTGGAAATAGTCTCTGTTTATTTTATGGACTTGTTTAGAGGAGCACAGATCTTTAGAAGTTAAAAAGTTCTGTTGCGAATCCATCTACTGCTGGGCTTTTCTTTATTGGGAGACTTCTTACTAATGCTATAATCTCATTGCCTGTTGTCAATGAATTTAGGCATTTTTATACTCTCTTAGTTCAATTTTGGTATGTAAATTTTAAAATACTCCATAATAAGGACTGGCCAGATGTCTAAGCAGTTAAGAGCACTGGACACTCTTCTAGAGAGGACCATTCAATTCCTAGCTCCCACATGGCAGGTCACAATCATCTATAACTGGATTCTCAGGGGGAATCAAACACCCTCTTCCGACATGAATAGGCACTTGCATGTATGTAGTACATAGACATGCAGAAAAACCACCCATACACATAAAAATAGATTAAAAATTAGAAAAAAATTTAAATGTTTTTAGGGATTCAAGTGTGAGTTCTAGGCCAGCAAGACTCTCAAAAAACAAATCCAAACAAACACACAAATGGATAAGAGGCAGGAGAAATAGCTCAGCGATTAAGAGCACTTGCTCTTGTAGAGGGCTCCGGTTTAGTCCCCTGCACACACATGGTGCTTCACAATGTCCATGTTGCCCCTTCTGGAGAACCTAACTTCATCTTCTGACCTCCTAGGCAGTCATGTATGTGCACATACAAGAACATAACCAAAGCATCTCATGAAGATAAAATAAAGAAATCTAACAAAGAGATAAAAAGGAAGGAATAAGGAGAGTTAAAAATTCTTCTGAAACTAATAAAGCAATAAACATATGCTCATTCAAATTTCTAAATTAATGAATATAAAGTAATCTTTACTTAGCTGTAATAAATATTGTATGGACTAGCATTTCTGATTTTACATAGATTTAAGAAAAAGATTTAGGAAAAAGAAGGAGCACTTATAAGCTTATTATGCTGTCTTGAAAGGAAAATTACAGGTGAGTTTGATTCTTGAATATATATATTCAGATATTCTAACACAATATTTGATACATAAATCAATCAAAGCATGAATGTATAATGCCTCATAACCAAATTCATATATATGCACAGCCCATAATTGGTTTACCCTAGGAATTTAATTTTTGTTATTTCCCACATTGTGAGGTTATGATTACTTCAATATGAGGAGGATGATGATAAAATGCAACAGTCATTTAGTTTAAAAATGTTAGCAAATAAGGAAGAGAATAGGCTATAATAAACTCATTTGAATAGCAAAAAAGGACATTATTTTTTAAAAATTTTTATTGGTTATTTTACTTATTTACATTTCAAATATTATCCTCCTTCCTGGTTTCCCCTCTGCAAGACCCTATCCTACCCCTTCCCTCCTCCTTCTATGACCAACCCACCCACTCCCACCTTACCGCCCTGGCATTCCCCTATACTGGGGCATTGAGCCTTCACAGGACCAAGGGCGTCTCCTCCCACTGATGCTGGACAGGCCATCCTCTGCTACATATGCAGCTGGAGCCATGGACCCCTCCATGTGTACTCTTTAATTGGTGGTTTAGTCCCTGGGAGCTCTGGGGATTCTGGTTGGTTGATATTGTTGTTCTTCCTATAGGGTTGTAAACCCCTTTAGCTCCTTCAATCCTTTACCTAACTCCTCCATTGGGGTCCCTGTGCTCAGTCAGATGGTTGGCTGTGAGTATCTGCATCTGTATTTGTCAGGCTCTGGCAGAGCCTCTAAGGAGACAGCTACTACTCAGCTATTAAACCAATGACTTCATCAAATTTACAGGCAAATGGAGAGAAATAGAAAAAAATCATCCTGAGTGAGGTAACCCAATCACAAAAGAACACACATGGTATGTACTCACTGATAAGTGGATATTAGGAAAAAAGCTTGAAATACCCACGATACAACTTACAGACCATATGAAGCTCAAGAAGGAAGACTAAAGAGTAGATCTTTCAGTCCTACTTAGAAGGGGGAAAATAATCATGGAAGGTAGAGGGTGGGAGAGAGTTGGGAGGAAGAGGGGGAGGGAAAAGGGGGCAGGATCAGGTGTGTGAGGAGAGAGGAGGGATGTAGAGAGGGCCAGGATATTGAACAGAGGTGTGTAGCAATAGGCCATGGGGAACTAGGAGAAGCCAACAGAAAGTCCCAGATGGTAGAAAAGCAAGAGGTTCCCAGGACCCAACTGGGATGACACTAGCTGAAATATCCAACAAAGGGGAGAGAGAACCTGTAGAGACTATATTCAGAGGTTAGGCATGGATCCCAGTTGAGGGATGGGTTCCACCCACCCTTCTCAAAAAGTTTAACCCAGAATTACTTCTGTCTAAAGGAAATACAGGGACAAAAAGTGGAGCTGAGACTGAAGGAAAGGCCATCCAGAGACTGGCCCATCCAGGGATTCATGCCATTTGTAGACACCAAATGCATACACTATTGCTGATGCCAAGAAGTGCTTACTGACAGGAGCCTGGTATAGCTGTCCCCTGAGAGGCTCATTATTATTATTATTATTATTATTATTATTATTATTATTATTATTACTATTACTATTATTATGTTTATACAAAAGTATTCTGATTTGTAGTTAACAAGAAGAAAGGGTACCAGTTATCATAACTTCTGCTCTGTGTTGTACTGGCAATATTAGCCAATGAGATAAGAAAAAACAATTTTATGATTGAAAATGAAAATCAGAGTATTGTTACTTATGGATCATACAATTGCTTATGTCCAAAAATCAAAGTGTGAAGATAAATTACTAGAATTAATAAGAGTGTATGACCAAAGCATTTGGATATAAAGATACTGTATGAACTTACTTGTAATTTTCTGTAATAGGACAGTAAATGGGAGTGGCAAATATATTCCATTTATAGTAAAAGAGGCATAAAGAGAAATGACAGTGAGGTAACTATTTCACAGCTATCAGACATTCTATATGCATATGTACCAAGTACAATTTCATGCTGTTTGGTAAGGTAGAAAACATCTATTTTCTTTTCTGAGCAATCCCACTTAGTCCTAAATTTGGGCACACTTCTATAATCTACAACAATCTCCATAATAAACACCATTATACTAGTAACATCAAAACTATTAGCCTAGGGATATAGGTCAGAGGTAGAGTGTGTGCTCAGAACTCCCAAAGCTCAGGTTAATGCTCAGGTTGCCAATGCCAAAGGCAATGACAATAGTAATAGCAATAATGCTAATAATAACCCATGGATATTTAATATATAAAACACACTCATATATATGGATCTATATATTTATGTATATATGTATATGATGTATATGTGTATGAGTAGAATATTAAATTTCCATAAAAGTAGTTTAAGTCTAGATACATGCTACAACATGGTTAAATTTTGGGAGCATGATATAAAGAGGAAAAGACATGAACTGTATTATGGGTACTTTTTAAAGAGCTGAAAATGTGATAAACTCAACAGTACATTGTTAAATTATACTAGTGTATGTGTAACAGTGCTAAAAAAGCAGATGGGTGATGTCTTGCTGTGAGTGGACACCATGACAAAATCTACTTTTATAAAGGAAGGCATTTAACTGGGGCTGGCTTATAGTTTCAGAGGTTCAGTCTATTGTCATCATGGTAGAAAGCATGCCAGGAAACATGGTGCTGCATTTTGATCCATAGACAGCAGAAGGGGACTGTCTTCTGTAGGCTTATACTTTTTAAACATACTTTTAATAAGGGTATATAAATGTTTTGACCTCCCTTTTAGCTCACCGTGCACCAGAAGTAGTGGGAAGGAAAGGTTAATAGGGCGAAGGAGGAAGTAGACCCAATTAGAAATAATTTTTTGGAGCAAATCCAATCTGCATTGTCAGGATATCAGCAGTTCAGTTCATAGGAATCAGTATAGCAGCTCGACCCACTCACAAACACATTTAAGAATCAGCAATGGCAGTTTGATCCACAAGGCTCTGCCAATCCGCCCCTAGTCTGCAGAAGCAACAAGAAGCTGCTAGAACACCACTAGAAGTTTTCTTGGTGTATTTCCGTCTACAAAGTCATGACAAACAATGACCTGCAAAGAGTGGCCAGGCAAACAAATACCACAAAGCATCACCAGTGAAGACCAGCATCAGCAAAGCCCAGCAAAGTGTAGCAAGAAGTACCAATACCACACAGCATTGTCCACTGTCTCTTGCATTATATTTATACTCTTTCCAAACATCACATGTTCTCTCAAGTATCTTCTCTAGCAAAACATCACATGCTCTTTTTTAGCCTGCTTTTAGAAAATCACAACTTGTCTGTTCTCAGCAAAACACCCTCCCAGGTATCTGCTTCAGCAAAAGCATTATCCCATAAGATAGTTTTCAGAAAAACATCACTCGACCCAACTGAGTCTCCAAAGAACCCCCCAAAATTTCACTTTAGTCTTCAGCAGGTAGGCAGGAGGGGAGACTAATTCCACACTGGTTAGGCATAGAAGAACTCAAAATCCACCTACACAGTGACACACGTCCTCCAAAAAGGCCACACTACCTTGTAGTGCCAGTCCCTATAGCCAAACATTCAAACACATGAATCTATGGGGCCAAACCTATCTAAACCACCACAGGTGATAAGTACACAAAGTAGAGGGAAAGACATAGTATTGTGTAGGAACTCATGACACTTCCAAGGTACACATAGTGCTTTCTTAATACCAGAGAACGTAAAGATATTTGTACATATGACATATTTCCTTGCATATAATTTAATAAAAATCCAGATCTGTCCTAGTTTACATCACTGCTTTTCCTTCTTTATTGATATCAAGTCATTTTGAAGGAAAGCTAATACTCTGCTTATTCCATTTTAGTAAGCAAGAAGACAGGAGAGATTTTCAAGCAATGGTTATCTGAGAAGCCATGACTGGGAAGATTAGTGCTGAGGGAGGTTGGTGCTAAGAGCAGAAGCAGGGTGGAGGAGAGTTTTGAGAATATAAACAAATCCATTTACAAAATCCAGTTGTTTTCTCAGGTAATTGTCGATAGTGCAAAACACACTTTTGTTCCACAACTTTTAAGAGCTGCAAACAGACTTACTGGCAGATTTTCTGATCTATTGTGGCAATAGAAACCAGCTGATGCCTGTTTTCAACTGTGTTCGCAGACGGCCGAAATTTATGACTCAATTAATATAACAAACGTGTCTATGAACTTAATGTAATCCTTTTGACCTTAATAAAGTCTTAAATCCCAAGTAAATCTGTTTTAAGATTGAAAAATGTACACAAGGTGAAACATTACATAGGCTTGTACTAGAATATATGACCCTTGCCTTCTACCCCTGCACTCTGGCTAACAGTGCCATTTAAAATGTTTCCTTTCATGTTGGCAATGTATAAATCCATATTTTTGTAGGATGCTCTCCTCAGTCCACAGGCTTCTTCTATACATGTACACACACACACACACACACACACACACACAGAGAGAGAGAGAGAGAGAGAGAGAGAGAGAGAGAGAGAGAGAGAGATATTTCACAACATGGATGTGGTTGGTAGCTTAAAAATGATGGAGGACTTTCTGTTCAAATTCCAAATATCACCATTTATAGTGGAACTATGCTGTTCTTTGCACCAGATTTGTTACTGTTGAAATGCGGGCCACGATGTAGTAAAATATATTATTATGCAAATATTCCAAATAATGTTTTTTAGCCCCCAGAAAGAATGACAAAAGAATGTCTTGTCAAAAGCATAATGCTAATGTTTTTAAATAGGCAACAATATACCATTGTTTAGTTTAGCTATTGAATCTCTAAGTTATTATATTATTATAGTGAAAGAGTAATAAAATAATTCTGGAGAGCCAGCTCTTAAGTTCTTTCATATCCAATAATGACAGGTGCAGCTAAAAATGACTAAGAGATTATTTCATAGGGACCAAAGCTGGCCATGGCTTCATGACAGCATTTCTGGAGTTTTGAGTAAGATTAGGAGAGAGTCGCCTGGCATTTCCTATTGTTTCAGGGGTCTCCCATCAAACACCCCAGCACTTAATGAGAAGTCCATTGCTAGGTATCTACCAGCCAAAGAGCACATTGATTTGGCTCTTTAAAATGTCTATTTAATCTGGTTTTTACCAAGAAGGAAGCAAAAATTAAGTGGATCTGGTCAAGACCTCAATGCTTAAACGAAAGTATGTCATTACTTACATCTTATTATTTCTCCATCAGTCTTGTTTCACAAAGAATATAATGTTGCAAGAAGGTTGAGGAGTCTTCACTTGGGGAGACCATGGTATTTGTCATTGAAACGCTACTTCAGCAAGTCAATGCTATAATATTTCAAAGTCTTTGAAAAAGAAGAACAGGTTTCATATATTATACTTGACAAAACTGAAAAGTTACCTGTGATTGGTTAATCATCGTTGTCAAGATGACTGACTTTACAATCACCTAGGAGACACACTTCAGGGTGTTTGTGAGTGTGTTTACAGCTTTTATCTAAGGATGGAAGGCCTGCCCTAAATGTGGATGCTACTATTCCATCTGTGAACAAGGGTCCTGGATGAAATACAAAAGAGAGTGAGCCGAGATCCAATGCTCATCTCTCTCGGCTTCCTGAATGCAAATGCAATGTGACCTTGCCCTTGCCTTTCCGTAGCTGTATCCTCCCGCCATGCTAGACACTATCTACACTAGCTGCTCAAATTGTAAGCCTTAAGTTGTTTTTGTCAGATATTTTTTCACAGAAATGAGAAAAATAACCAATACATTACCTGATTTTGTTTTAGCATTGCTGGTTTTCTTGGTGGTGGACGATTAATCTCATCATTAAAAACAATTCACTTCACTATAATTTCAAACTGTCCTCAAGTAGGCATTCTGTTTAATGTTTATCGTCTTTCTCAAGCTAAGAGCAAGGGGTCTCTCCCTTCTCTGTCTCCAATGAGTGCTTCATTATGTAGATGAAGGTTTATATGCGACAGTACAATTAGCAGAACAAAATCAGCTTCTTGGTTTCTGGAACATTCCCCATTCCTTCAAACACCATTGCCAAGAAAATGTCTGCTCTTGTGACTGTTTTTCCCAGTAGCCTTTTCAACCATCCTAGATCATTTGGTTGTGAGACTGCTGCTTGCCTTCATATGGCACCAGACATCTCCCAGCTTATCAAGGTTCTCAATAACACCCTTCCTCTGCCACTCAGGACTCTTGGAAATAATATCTTAGGAATGTTTGCACAGATATCTCTATTATTGATGCTGCCAACTTGATGGTTCTAGAGTCTCTTTTCCTACATGGGAATAGGGCCTTGAAGTACCACACCATCCAGGATGTTCTGTATTCTCTGAATAAAAGCAATACAGCAGATACCTAAGGTTCTTATTTGACCTTCCCAGGCATAAGGTATTTCTACCTTTGTCTCATTTATTTGAAATATGCTCCTTCATCAACTCCTTATTTCACCCCAGAAAGATTCTTCTGCTTCATAGGATATAAAACTTTTCTTTATAAAACATCATTCTCACTGACTCTGATGTGAATGAAAGTCCAGGCTGCATTTACTTTGTGAATACTAGGCACATGCTCTAGCAAATGTTATCTCTATATAAAGAAATTCATTTTAATAAGTAATATTACTCTAGAAAATCCGGATTAATACAGAAACAGCTATGATTTGCCAAATAAAGCAGTGTGTTTATTCATGTGTGTGTATATGTATGTGTGTTTATACAGGTACATGTGTGTATGTGTGGAGGGGGCAAAAGTTGACATTGAATGCATTTTTCAGTCACTTTCCACCTTATTTTTTGAGTCAGGAGCTCTCATCTGAGTTTTCCAACTCAGCTCGACTGACTGGACAGTGAGAAGCAGAGATTCTTCTGTCTCCAGAGTTGCCTGGAATTTTGCATGTATGCTGAGGACCTAAATTCAGCTAGTCACACTTGGACAGGAGTACTTTTGTCACTAAGCCCTCTCCCTTAGCTCCTCAAATAAAGTTTATCAGGTTGAATAGAATGATTCAGGGCATTCGGGAACTCGTAACTCCCTTGTGAGTAAGGGTCTGTGCTATCTCAGAGTGCTGGTATATTTGATGTCTTTTATTCTGTTGGCTAAGGTAGAGAGAGCTTGTAAAGAAATCCCTTAGGGCATGTTTTGGGAAGCAGCGTCACAACTATCACTGGACAGAGATATGCAGATGCAAATTATTGTTAAATTTGTAACTCAAGCTTATTTTTTATTTCTGAGTGCATCCCTCATTAGTGGTCTAGAAGTCAAGCCAACTGGTCTTCGAATGCAGGAGAGCAGCAGGTCAAACTTATAGTTACCAAAGCGATGGGTAAGCCACAGATATTTTAAATTTTGCTGCTCTTCCTAGTTGATTGCATCCAAATGTTGTTTACCTCGGTAGTAACACCATCTTGTCTCCTTTTACAGGTTAGAAACTGAGCCCTAGGGAAGAAAACAACTGATTGTTCAAGTCATTGCTACACATTCTGTATTTCTGTGCCAGTCAGCTCAAATTTTAATCACAAAGTAAGTATGTAACACATTTGAATTTCATAGTCATGGTATCATGATGGTATCATGTTGCTGCACTTTGTCATTCATGAGGTTTCCGAGTCTAAAAGATGAACTTGAGAGCAAGAGTGCAGATCCATTGAGATAGGAATAGAAAGAAAAGTGAGAATAAGGGGTTTAGGAGTCAGTTTTCAGCAATGGGTACTTTAAACTCTAGTTATCTGGATTTTAAATTACATTTATTGCAAAAACGGTTTTTCTTTTGAACACTACAACATCCTAATACTAAATTCTGCAACAGTGCAAAATCAATCGAATGGTTAACTTCATACCCTCGTTTATCTGTTGAAAAGTTATATTACTTTTATTCATCTATCTGGGTATGCATGTATTTGTCTGTGGATACATACATACCACTGTGTGCCTGTGAGAACAGGCCAGAGAACAGCTTTTGGAGCCAATTCTCTCCCTCTATCATTTGGGTACCAGGGACCAAACTCGGGTTCCTTATCATCTCTGCTGACTGGCTAGCCTTACTAACAAGTGCCATTACTTGACTGGCCATCTCACTGGCGACAGCTCCAGTATCTTAGTGGTGAAATAAAAACACATGTGTGGATCATCTTCCTTAATTATCAGTGAGTCTGTATGATTTCCACACCATACAGTCATATCCATGTCTTTCTCCTGATCTAATCAATCACCAGGTACTAATATCTTCTATTGGTGAGATTTTCCCCATGTACTTCCATCCCATGTGCCCCTTCTCCTCAAGAGCCTCAGTATCATTCCCCAGCTTCTAGCTGGTTTCCATCACTCTTGTCTTTGAAATTCCCTAAATAGTCTTTGTAAAACACTGATTTGATCAAAACTGCACTTTGGGAAATAAGCTGACTGTGGTTTCGCTACTTCTGAGTTATGAAGCATGCTCTGTCCCTCCCCCATTTTGTCTTATAGACCAATTATTGGGTCAAACTTCACTGCTTAAAAATTAGAGGAACCATGCTTGTATTCTCAATGCCTAGGTTAGTGCCTGGCATGCTATAGTTGCTCAATAAAAGTTTATGACCATATTGAATTGATTTAATTATAAGCTTGGCTCAGTAATAATGATATGTTATGGCAGGTACTTTCTGTCCTGTTTTTAGTTTAGAAGCCCTACTATGGGGTAGGAGCTCCTCCTCAGTGCTTCATTAATCCCCTCTGCTGATGATATAAAGAACACATGTCATGTGGTATGGCACTTACTATTCTGTTTACCACTACAGGCAGTGAGCAATGTGGAAGCAGCATCTACTGTAATGACTGAGATTAACCTGTAAACCCTTCACCTGCCCAGGGACCAGGTAACAGTCTAGAATGCTGGGAATTGTAGTTCTTAAAAAATAAAAAAGCATCATGGGAAGTATGGTGGCCTATACGTTTGTCCTTATAAACCCCTGAAACACATGACTCAAAGCCATTCTCAACCGGGAAATTCCAGAAAATGACCAAAGTCCTTCTCTTTGACAATATTTAATAGTTAATAAAGTTTACTTTAAACTTGGCCCCCAAGTTGGTTTTTCTCTGGTAAATCTCAGAATTAACAGCTCTAGGTGGCTGGCTAGGTTTCCAGTACAGACATGGTTTCCTTCTTACTGAGTGGGTCTTGAGTCCAATTAGAGAACTATTGGCTGATATCAAGATATGTATGCCACAGTTATACCCTTAGAGTTATCATGCCATGGTGGTCATTGTTGTGGTTCATAGTTGTGCTATCTGGGTAAGACTGTCAGTTGCTTATTTCCTTGGGAAACTTGTGTGGTGCCTTCTGGTACCATGAAATCTTATATTTGAGAAGGAGGCCTTTCATTTCAGATTCAGCTCTAGCTTCCTGGATCCTGTGTTCATGGTGTCTTCAGCAATAGGGCCTTACCTTTCACATCTGCAAAGTAGCCAAGGACAACAACAATAGCCTATAATATTATAGGAGTCTCTTGGACAACCCTGACCAACAACTCAGGCCTGTTGTTGGGTTTTTTGTTAGATAATCTGTGGCTCTTAGAAGGAACACTGTCAGCCAAAATGGAAAATTTTCATTTAAGATATTTATATGTATACATATCAGCTATCCAATACCAAATGGTCAATACTGAAAATATATACAATTATCATTATATGACCTGAGCAGGTTGTAATTATATATTTGTGAACACACACAAACAGATGCATGAACACACAGACACATACATGAACACACACACACACACACACACACACACACACACACACACACACATTCATGTATGTCATAGAAATTAAAGGAAAAGAATCCATGAGTTTGAAGGAGAGCTATTTGGGCAGTACAGTGGAAGACTTGTGGGTAAGTAAAGTGGAGGAGAAAAATAAAGTAATTATATTATAATCCCCAAAATTAGGAAAAAGGGAAGGAAGAGTATATGGTTAGGCAAGGTGGCACATACAGCCACCTTGTTATCACAGCATTCTGGAAAAGGGAGTATTAGTACAATGCAGTTCAGCCTGAAATGTACAATGGGATTTAGTTTACAAAATACAAAAAGAAGAGAAAGAGAAAAAGAGAGAGGGGGAGGAGAGGAGGAGGAGGAGGAGAACTTTAATAAAAAGATATATATTTTGCTATTGGAACTTTTATCCCATCAAGGTACTACTAAAAGGAGAGACCATTGTCCACTTGGCATGACTCTGAAACCTCACGATGGGGAAAGGAAAGGTGGTACTTTCAGTGGCATCAAGAACCTTTGAAACTGTAAAGATAATGCAGAGATTTTTGGAAAGAAGGATAACTGGAAACCATCAGGCAGCAGCGGCTGAGGACTAGTCTCCACAGTGTGATTATACTAATTTTGGAAAATAAGAAAGTATTTATTTTACATGCTATGGTAATTAAACAAACACAAACCTATATGACCAAAAAGTGAAGACTGATACACGCATTCAGTGAGAGCAGGGAAAATTACACTCGCCTAGGAAAAGATTCCATATGTTCTCCAATACCTAGGCACAACTGGGCGCCACTTTAATGACTTTCCAACTGCACCCCGTTGCTCTTAGGTATTGAAGAACATATGGTGTGTTTCCCCTTTAACTGTGAATTTCCTTGCTTTTGTCAGTTGGTGTCTCAAGCTTAATGGATTTTAATGCAGCTTTTGTGGGTGTGAATACAGTCCGAAGTTGTTATTAGCAAGGCCGTGCTAATAGTATATGCAGATGTTATCTTTCAGTCTTCCTCAAATGCTGTGAAAAAATCTACATATACTAACCTAACTTTGAAATTGTTAATAAAGGCCCTGCCGAGACTTTTCAGATGCCTCTTCTCAGCTCCAAACTTAGCATGGATGATAAATGACCATTTAGTTGCCAATATAGCACAATATTTCAATTTCCTGCCTTCCCAAAGGTATTTGAAAGGTTGTACGAAGTTCATACTCACAGTATGTGTTGTCTACAATTCTGTGATCTCCGACGGGCTAACTTGAACCAAAACCTTTTCAATTAACTCAACACATTCCTGGATAAAGCCAGCCCACTTTAGGCTCTGAACAAATATGTCTTTATTGATTTTCTTGGCATAGACTCCTCTTGAAATTACAGAGGAATCTGTTCTCTCAGGTGATGTAGAGAAGAGAGCACTGTCCACATACAGTAAATGCTGAACAGAAGCATGATTGACATTTTACCCGCAAAACGTTCTGGATTTCACTGGATCTTTGAATGTTAGTGAAACTCCAAAGGAAAGAGGGAAACAGATCCTCACTGTAGCTCCCACGCCTCCTTCAAATCAAACTGTGTTCATGTTTTCCTCATTCCCTACAACTCTCAAAGTGCATCATAGTATTTTATATAATGAAACTCCCAATGTAGGAGCAATGTCCTAATCTAGTTTTTTTTTTTTCAGTTTAAAAGTGTAGTGACAGAATTCCAAGGGATACTATGTAATACATTCTCATGAACAAGCACAACGGAGCCAGAGCAGAACCTGAAGCTCGTGTGCTGAGGTTTACAGGGCAAGACAGCCCAGCATTTTAAGGTCTAGAATGACTGACTTACATGACTACATTACATAGTTCATTGTTTATGTTTGCTACTTCACTGAAAGAGAGACAGAAAAGGAGCTGGTGATGGTTGTCCCAATATTTCGAGATCTAGGCTGCCCAGAGAAGGGAGCTCAGCACTGGCTAGTTGAAAAGCCCACTGTGGGCATAGTATCATTCCAATGAAAGAAGGCAAGGTTGATTTCCGGTGACACATAGGCAGTTGACTACAGACCAAGCATTTTGGAAGTGGATAACTTCTAGGAAGTTGTTTCTTTCCATTGACTGATTATCTTAAGTTCTCAACAGTCAGGATAAAGCTGTGCGATCCAGGCTTGTTGTATGCATTATAAACAGCAATAAGTACTAATGAATGCTGCAGGTAAAAACTGGGGCCAAATATTTATCAGAGTGACAGAATTTTCAAGTAAGAATTCATATACAGAGTGAAACAGTTTCCTAAAAAAAAAATATGTAAATGTTCAAGTTCAAAACAGTCTTGTGTTTCAGCTAAAGTCCACGCTCTCTTTAATGTTTTTGGTTGTCTAAACCAGTTAGCTGTAGTTCTTTTTTTTAAGATAGAAAAACAAGTTTCTAGCATTAGTTTAACAGAATTGGCAATATGAGAAAATTAATTAGATCCAAGTTTATGGGTTTTCTTTCTAAGCCTATGTCATTAGGTCAATTTCTTCTATATTTTTGTGTGTAAGATTTAACATCAAGCAATTTTTCATTTTCTTTTGGCTTTTAGACAGATTCTTACCATGTAGGTCAGGCTGGGTCCCGGTTATGAGTCTCTTGCCAGTGTCTCTTGAATGATGGGATTAAAAGTACACACAACTGCACTCAATGTGCAGCCATTTTTTCTTGTACCTGTCTGAAGCTGAGGACCGTGCTAGTCAGGACAGAGATGACAGTTGCTATGCTATGATTATCAATAATGCCAGGAATACTGTATGTAGGCATTACTGAAACAAATGTATACTAAATGCCATTTTTCCTTAAGCTTAATTTAAAAAGATTTGTTTATTTTATCTATGTGAATGTTTGCCTGCATGTGTATATGTACCATGTGTGTACCTGGTGCCCGTGGAGGTCAGAAGAAGGTATTGGATCCCCTAGATCTAAAGTTACAGATGGTGAGTTCTGGGAAGTGAACCAGGGTCTTCTGCATAAGCAACAGGTGCTTTTATCCATTGAGTCATTTCTCTAGCCCAATATATTCAGTTTTTATTAATTAGTACAGCTTGGTCACTCTATATGTCTAAATTAATTTGCATATATTTTTGCTTAAAATCAAGACAGACAGAAATGTATCTACTTCAGGAAAGACGTAGTTGCTCTACTAGATTGCATATACATACATGTATCCTTAAGAAGATTGTGAACTTCTCAGGGACCCTGGTGTAGTCTAGCAACACCCTAAAATTTCTTTGATGCATTTTTAAATATAAAAGTACTACACACATTTGCATATGTTTTAATAATATACTTATGTTTGGTTTTATTTTAAAACTAGATTATATGATGGGAAAATTATGTAACTTTCTTTTGCCAATCTAAACAGAAAAATCTATCTTCCTGGAAGGTGTATCATGTTTATTTCATGGCTTACCATATGATTTCATGTGTCTATTAAACAGCTTGGCAGGGTAGTTTCAAGATCTTTTATTTCTCAACTATTTCAAGCATCCCTCTAGAGTTAATTAAATACCAGAAAACAGTTGCTTGAAGCATTTTTATCATTGAACTTCAGATTACTACTATGGAATAATATACGAGAATATTGCTTTGAAAAGTCCCTGGTGTTATTTTTCTGTTATGTTTGACCATGTGTTGATTCATTCTTCCTCTCTCTGGACTTGTGCTCTTCAAGCTTGCTCAGATAACTTATTTACTCATGTGAATTTTAGAATAATAATTTTTGTTTAAGAATTTCATACATGCATATGCACTGCTTTGATCAAGTCACCCCCTCATTCCCTTTTCTTCAATTCCTCCTGATACTTTCATCTCCCACGTTCCTATGCTGCTTTTAAAAGAACTGAGTCCACTTAGCGCATGATGAGACTGTATGTGCATGATGAGTATAGAACAATCTAACAGCATGAACAACCTCTCAGGGAACACATCTCTGAAGAAAACTGACCCTCCTTCCCCCAGCAGCCATTAATTGCCAATCACTTCTAAACTAGGAATTGGACTCCATGAGCGTCATTAATTCATGCTGGCATTCTGACTAGCTTGATCTTATGTAGCTGTTGTGCAGGCAGCACAACTGCTAAATGCATGGATACAATAGCCCTGGGATATCTGGAAAATGTTGCTTTCCCACATCTTCTCCCTCTTTGTAAAAGTACCCCACAGGGTCTGATTTGTGCTGCCCACATGCACATGATTGTGAGACTACCCAATGGAGATCACTGTCCTACCAGGGGTGTTAGTTTCCAAGAAAACTGACCCACTATCCCCCAGTAGCCATCAACTGTGACTAGCTCTTCATTCAGGGCTGGGAGATTGCAAGCCTCTCCACTTCCACACTGTGATGGTTAATGGCTTGGTCTTGTGTAGGTCTTGTACAGGTAATCACAGTTGTGAGTTCCTGAGTGAATGAGTCTTGTCACGGACAAGATATGCTGTTTCATGCCCACCACCCCAACTTTTGGATCTTACAGTCTTTCTGTCTCCTCTTCTGTACCTGAGCTTTGGGAGAGAGGTAGTGGTACAGATGTCCTATTTGTGACTGAGCATGCCGAAGAGATTTATTCTCTGCACTTTGACCAGTTATCGGTTTCCACATTAATCACTGTCCATTGAACAAAGAAACCTCCTTGACAAGATCTGAGGTTTTTATGTGGGAATTTTAGAATACAGTTTGAAGTGAGGCTGTCTGGACATCAAATTCACACCTTCATCATTTCGTAGTCTTGTCACTGACCTGTGAATTTGTGATGTTTCATCTTTTCTGTAAAATATAAACCAGACAAAAAATTTTGTGAGGATACTTTAATGGGGTCATGTTATATAAAGAATCCAGCACATGGAGGATCCCTTAATAATAATCCCTCTTCATATGTATATATATACCTTATTGCCCTCTAGGGCAACTGGGCTAAATTCTATGGTTTCTATGGTTCCAGGTCTTGCTGAGTTGGTCTAAGTTGGATAAGGGAAGCATTCTAGGTGTCCTCTGCAGCGTTCTTATTCTTTCTTCTAAATGTGGATGGAGATCTCTTCGTTGCTTAGCAGCAGTTCACATTTCTCTATCATTTTCCACTGGGGAAAAAATAACAAAAGCAATTTATGTAGAACAATTATCACCCTAATCATGTTTCAGAAAGTTAAATGTGCCATTGTAAAATTTCTAGGATTCAAAGTTTTTCTTTGATTGATAGATTTTCATACTGAGATAATAAATGTTCCATATTTGAATGAATTCTGATAATTTCTTTAGAAAATATAGATCATATGATTGGATAGCCATTTAAAAGTTCGATTTATAGTCTGAAACATTTGAACTATACATAGAGAACAAACACTGACATTGTCTTAGACATTGTTCTGAATGTCTTACAAATATTAACTCATTAATCCTCTAATACAGATAGAGCTTGGTCTTCATGGATATATACTGTCTGGTTGCAGTACTAACCCAGGTTACTGATCTCTATGGCTTCCCTTTCTCTTATAATATCTGCTTTCATATGATCAGCGTAAAAACTCCAACATTATGATTACTTTCCCATTTCCTAGTTTTCTCACTTATATCACCAATAATACTCAGTCTAATAAGCCAGGTTTCTGAGTTGCAAACAAGAAGCAACTGATTGCAGTTAGTACAGTCAAGACGGATTTCCTGAGTGCATACTAGGAAAATAGGCAAAACAATTTCAGAGAATGATAGACACTAAGAAATGTTGCAGGGCTAGGTTAGGGGCTGAATCTGGAGGTCACTTTTGGTACCACCACTACTGGGTATTTGATGTTCCTATTGCCTAAAGACAGTGCACATTTCAGAAGCTCTGTCCTTCATAACAGCATCCAAGTTGAAGAAACTCATTCGAGGAAGAGATAATTTCACCCTTAGCTTTAGTGGGAGGTGGGACTTTGCCCTCCATTTGATATATGGTATGACAGAATTTTACAGATTGGATACTGGCCAGTCACAAAACAATTAAAATAAATGTAACAAACAGTACTAGATTAAAAATAATCTACGGCCTATTCCATAGTGTTGTTCTAAGGATAAAATAAGAAGCAAATACTAAGGATCCCATCATGAGCATTACCAATTACTAAAATGTAATAGGAAAAAAAAGAACAGCCTTTTCAGTTGGGGCACCAAGCCTACATGGAGAAAGCACACACAATTACTAAACTTTAGTCTTCTGTGTCATATGTGAGTAAGGAGATGAAAACCTCAAGAAGTGGTTAAAATTGTGAGAAGTGAAATGTTGTAGGGGCAAATGTAATAATATAAACTAGGTTTTCACTATGACTACTAAGAAATCTATCAGCGCTGATTCACTCATATTCCTTCCTACTTGTGCCCATTTGTTAAGTTATGGGTGTAGCTTTCCTTGGCAGTAGGAAGTCTACTTGCTTCAAACAATCTTATGAGTTGCTACAGAAGAAAGAGAGAGATTTTATACTCTGCCTGCAATTTATCTGTTTCTTTCTGCTTGAAATGTTTAATACATTGAAGTGCTACATTTTAGTAATAAGATAACCTCCTGCATCTCACATTCTCTAGATTTCTTTTGTTGGTCTTGGAGGTGTTATTACTCTCTTTCTAAATGAGTTGGTCGAATAGGTTAGCAATTAATAGCTCAGGACTAAACTTGAATTCTGCTTCTATTACTTCTTAGTTGTAAAATCCTGGGTAATTACTTAAGCCTCTTAGAGACTTCCCCCCCCCCCCCTGAGGATTAGCTGATGCATACGGGCTTAAAACATAGTGAACCTTCATCACTTAGCTATTGTCACTAAATGAATGTAGGAAGGGAAGAGTAATAGAACTGAAGAATCAGTATCACAGATATCTTGACAATTTAGGCATCACTACCACTATATCTGAATCACCCACATACATCTGTATGTGTGCTCTCTCTGCCTAGTCAACTCTTGAGTCTTTGCTGCCTAGCCTAAGTCTCATTTCTTCCTCTGCTGGCCCTATCCTTTGTCAGTCTCTCCCTTTCTGGATTCCTATACATTGGTATTGTTAATTCATTGTGATCATTCACTCTCTAAATCTGTTGTATGGTTATAACTATGTGAAAAAGGCCTAACAGTGGAGAATTTGAAAGGACCAGTGTTTGATAGGAGTTAGGCTGAAGGGTGTATGTGTGTGTGTGTGTGTGTGTGTGTGTGTGTGTGTGTGTGTGTGTGAAGATGGGTACATGGACAGCAGGAAATTGTTAAAATATAGTTTTGTTTAGTTTGTTGAGAATTAAATATACATATGTGACATATGTTGATCATATTGCTTGCTCACTTCTCTTCTCCAGCTCTTCTCTAATTTCCCTCCCACCTTGTACCCCTCTATGAGGGTTTGAATGAGAATGGCCCCAGTAGACTCATTTGAATGCTTGATACCTACATGGCAAAAAATGTTCGGGAAGTATTATGAGGTGTGGACTTGTTGGAGGTGTGTCACTGGGTGTAGACTTTGAGGTTTCAAAAGATGTCTTCAGGCTTAGTTAGCTTTCTCTCTGCCTTGTGCCCATGAATCGTGAGGCAAGCTTTCAGTTTCTGCTCCAGTACCATGCCTGCCTGCTTGCTACCATGCTCCAGGCCATGATGACCACAGACTATAACTCTCTGGAAATCTGAGCTCCAATAAACTCTTTTATAGGTTTTCTTTGTTATGGTGTCTTTTCACACCAATAGAAAAGTAACTAAGGCAGAAACTGGTACCAGGGAGTGCACTACTTCCATTACAGACTTGACCATACTGTTTTGTGGAAGAATGTAGAAGACATTGGGATTTTAACTAAAAAACAGCAGTTGGAAAAATGTAAGTGGAGCTTAATGGGCTACCGTAGGAGGAGATTGGAAGACAAAAATTCTGAGAGCAAATATGGGCTATGGAGGCTCAGTTCAAAAGGCTTCTTAGGAGAACAATATTAGCGACTGAGTTAGAGAACACTCTTAAGTTATTTGGCAAAAAATGTGAAGCCTCTTACATCATAGTGCTGGAGTGCTGACTGGCTTGATCTCATGCAGAACTTCTGCAGATAACCACAATTGCTGTGAGTTCATGGATGCAATGTCCTTGTCATATTCAGAAGATACTGTTATGCTACAGTCTTCCCTGACTCTGGCGCCTACAGTGTTTTCTATCACCTCTTTTGCAATGTTTCCTGAGCCTTCAGGACAGGGAACACGATACCGATGTTGTACTTAGGAGTGAGCCTGCCATTAAAACTTATTCTTTACACATTGACCAGTTGGGACATGGAGGACTTTCAGTCAGTAAAAGTATTCTATGTGACAGTACATACCATTCATTATTCATGAGTTCAAATTTGTAGAGTAGCAAGGATGAATCCTAATATAAACAATGGGCTTTGAGGTTTTTAATTACATCATTACATCCTTTTTCCTTCCTCTTCCTCCCTGCAAACTTTCCCTTGTACCCTCTCTTGCTCTTTTTAAAATTTGTAACCTCTCTCTTTTTAAAATTGTTGTTATACATTGTTGTACGTATTCCTAAATACATAAATATATTACCCTCATATAATGTTTCTTGCATGTACATATTTTCAGAACTGATCATTTGGTAATAGATAGCCAATTGGTGTGCTCTTTCCTAGGGAAAATTATTTTTTCTCTTCTCAGCATTCCTTAGTTTCTTATAGTACTTTGCCTGGGGTTGAAACCTCTTGAGCTTTTTTTTTTTTTTTTTTTTTTTTTTTTAATCCACGTTGAGGAACCTATTGGTCTTGTCTTTATTCAGCTAATGTTTAGGCAGCCATGATGTTGAGAGTTTATGGGTGTGGCTTCTGACATTATCATGAACCATGATATTACAGCAGACTCATGGTTCCTCTGGCTCTTACAATCTTCTGCCCCCTGTTCTACAGTGGTCTCTGAGTCTTAGATGCAGGAGTTGTGCTATAGATGTATCAGTTGGGATGGAGCTCCACAACTCTGCATTTTGATTGGTTGTGGTTTTCTGTAATGGTTTCAATCTGTTATAGAAATCTCCTTGATGAGGGCTGAGAGCTATCTTTGTCTATGGGTAAAGGATGTATAAGGATAAATAATTACAATGTGGTTAGAGATTATGCTGATTTAACTTCACCTCCAAGATCCATGACTTCCCAAAGTAGTTGCCTACTTTTTCTGTGCCAGGCATAATATTCTTCTTGTTGGGTGGGTGTTACGTTCAATTACAGAGCTGATTGTTATTGACAAAGTGTGTATGCTATTATTGCATTATTAGGTAATTGTGTCGTAATAGTCATTGTTGTGGTTCACATGTGTACTAGCTTTCTTCCTTCTCTCCGCTGGGCTTTGGGTTTTAATGAGGCAATAGCATGGTAGGTTTATTAGTTGCAACAAATCCAACACTATGGTGTGTAATGTTCATGGTAGGGAAATCTATGCATGTGGACACGGATTGTATGGAAGAGCTTTGTAATGTCCCCTTGATTATGCTATAAGCCTAAAAGTGCTCTAAACTTATATGTGATAAAAAGACAAAAATATTTCCAGCAATATATTGACATTTCTAGTTTTTAAAGGTTCTTCAAAATATAATGTTAGGATAGATTCATGGGTCCTGGAAGAAGATACAAAGTTTTAGTTATTTTTCTATAACTACAGGACTATAAGAAAGTGCCTTCTTCATTTTTTTTCACCTCTGCTGTGCTGCTCTTTATAGATGGCTCTGTTTTTACATCATTCTCTGTCAAAATGTCCTTGAGAGTATACCTGGCTTTGACTAGGCTAGCAGATACATTTTAATTCTGTAGCATTTAATTAATTAGCATGTCCTATAAAATGGCAAAGTTTAGTCTTAGAGTTCTGGAAATGAAAGAACCTTGGATAACAACCCTGAGCCTCAATATCTTCTCTTATATTATAGGTGCTCTTTAAAGACATTTTCAGATGTGCATTTCTGTAACTTAGGCATGTATTATCTGCTGTGACCCAAATCCTGCCACAGTTCTGTTTTAACACCAAAAAAAATGTCTTTAGTGATTATCTAATGTTTCTATATGTATGTCTTTAGCCTGTGGTAATGATATAACTTTAGAACTATTAAATGCAGTCAATTAGAGTTACTTGTTAGTGGAGGTCCTGGTGTCTTTAATTCAGGGCATCTAAACTCGTCTTATTGTCAACATCCAGCAAACGAGAGAGGAAAGAGCATTGATAATTTTGGCTAGAAGGGCCAGGGCTGGAGTCATAATTATAACTGGTGTTCAGTTTTCTTTAGCCAGACAAGACCACTATTAGTTACAAGATGGGAAATGCACTTTGGCTGGGTACCCAGCTGAAAGAATACCTGTATATTGATGAGGAGTCTTTTTTCATAGGCAATAAGAACACTTTCAATGAACATGTTGGAACACTTGTCCTAGTCTGGTTATGTGCTATTTGTTTTAATCTCATTTAATCCTTGAATATCACCTTATTGAGGGAGACTATTTTCAGGCCTATTTTTCAGGTTAGGAAACTGAGGTTCAAATAATTCAGGCCATGTTTTCTGAAGATGTGTTATGTTAAATTAGATCTGTTTGTTACTAGAACTAGTTCTGTTAACCTCTCTAAGGTTTTACTGGTCCTTTATGATTGTTCTGTATTGAAGTACATTCAATTGAAGTCTAACCTAATGGAAACACCAATCATATAGTAAAAGGCTTTCTTTAGATTTGGGGGTGTTTATATCATATTATGTCTGGCTAGTCTCCCAGCTATATTTCAGTTCTCCACAGGTGAGCTTTCAAAACATGTCCATAGATGAAATATACTGCCACTAACAGATTCTTATCCACATATTCTCTTGGAATGTTGTCCGCATGGGTATATGAAGTGTTTATGAACCTGGAGAATGATGATTGAAAATGAGGATGGAAATCTTGCAAGCTACTTCTCTGATGAGGTTTCCAGTTCCCTGTGAGTCACATGGGGCACTGATATAACTATACTCTTGTGGTACTAGGAACATTCTGTATTGGGTCTTGGCCATCATCAGAAAGGCTTGGAGGAGATGTGTAGTGGGATGCAAATTAGTACAGATCCTTGGCCAAGGCCATAAGGAAGCCAGATTGCCTGAGGTCAGGAGACTTACAACTAGAAGCAATTGGCCTTTTCAGGTGCATGAGTCACAGGGGAGGAACATGCACCTGGAAAAAGCAAGCAGAAATCTGTATACAGCAGAGGCCCTGTTCAGTGGGGGGTGCAAACTGTCCGCTGGACATACTGACTGCTAAAGGGTGAAGTCCTGATTAAAGATTTTCAGAATGCTTTTATGAGGAAGCCCAGTGTTGAGAGAAAGAAACATACATGAACACAGAGCACGGGAATCTCCTAAGTGTTGGATTTTTATTGTGCCCTTCTGGGAATTACATAAGTCACATTCCAAATTGGGAAGAAAAAAAAAACTACTTTCAACTACTTTCTGTGGCCTGGCTTGGATATGAATCTCGAGGCAGTTCTCCATGCCCACATTTCTACCTCCCCAAAACCTCCATCCAGCAAGTTGTATGTGGTGCCAGTCCTAGTGATGGGAACTTTGTGTTAGAATTTGAAGTTTCAATGTGTGTGGTATTTTCACACATACATACTACTGGGAGAAAAACTCAGAATATTTTGGTGCTGTTAAAGTAGCTTCATTTTCAGCAACTTCAGCTCTTCTGCTGTATCTGCTATATTCATCTGCTAAAGAAAGGTTTGTGAGTATTCAAAGAACTCTGGTATTGAGTTATGCATGGGACAGAGAGCTGAAAGGATGTGCATGTCTGTGTCAGGATGCTCATGGTCAGGTAAGGACATTGCTGAGTTGGTAAGGTACCTGCCTACCATACATAAAGCCTTGACTTAAACACACAGCACTGTATAAAACCAGGGGTTGTGGCTCACACTACTAATCCCAGCACTTAGAAAATAGAAGCAGCAGAATCAGAAGTTTAAGGTGATTCTTGTCTACATGGTGAATTCAATGGCAGTTTTTATTACATGAGGCCAGAAAAGAATTTCACAGAATTGTGGAAGAGTCCAATATGAGAAAATCTAGGATAGAATAGGGAAAAAGGACACTATCATCAAAGGAGTTTGTCCTTAGGCATTGAAAACAGGTTGTCCAAGAGACTAACACAGGGTGACTTATACTAATGACCCCTTTTGTGTTATACTTCAAACCCAAGTATCTTAGTAAGAGTTTCCATTGCTCTGAAGAGACAACCTGACCAAGGTAACTTTTATAAAGAAAACATTTAATTAGGGCTGGATTATATTTTCAGAGGTTCAGTCCATTATCATCATGGCATGAAACATGGTAGCATGCTGGCTGACTTGATGCTGGAAGAGCAGAGAGTTCTATATCTTGATTGAAAGGCAGCCAGGAGACTCTTTTCTGCCCTGGGGGGAGTTTGAGCAATAGGAGTCCTCAAAGCCTACCTACACAGTGACACACTTCCTCCAACAAGGTCATACCTATTCCAACAAGGTCACTTTCCATGGGCCAAGCATATTCAAACCACCATGCCAAACCTTACCACCAACTCCCAAACAAACCTATAAACATAGTATTTACACACTTAGAAAACAAGTTTCTCTTTATTTTCTTCACCAAGAGATATATTTTAAAAATTATTTTATAAACTTGTTGCTACAGAGCCAGACTCTGTAGCACTGAAAGGTACCAGATATAGAGAACACATGGCAAAAGAAATATGCACAAGGTATCATGGAAACCTGGGGATAGAGCTGGGGGTGCTCTACCCTAGGGGCAGTCAGAGGAGAAACTTATCTTCTAGAGAATTCATACAGTTCTGACAGTTTTTGGTAGATAACCTTACGTCAGAGACTGGAGACAAGACAATGGTGGTTAGTGATGTATACTAACTTTGACCAGGATTACTTAAATGGTGTACATCTTTTTTTCTCTATGTAAATCTAAGTCTCATGTCAGAACCCCAAATATGGATTTGAAGCGGTAGTCACTGGATCTTTTTCTTTTCAATATGAACACATTGAATAAATCTCCCTTTTATAATGTCCACTATTTCTTGCTTGCTTGGTTGAACTTTATTCAACTTGAGGGCAAGTGGATGAATTTGCCTTATTAAATCTGAACCCAGGTTTTAGCCCTACCATGAGTTACAGCTCTAATAAATTTATTAATATGAAGATAATACAAATCCTCTGTTTCAAAAATTGGAATCACACACAAATTTCAAGGGGGAAAAGGAGTTATTAACCTCCAAATGTTTACTCATTATATCTATATTATATATAGGTATATATGCATGTGCATATGAGTGTGAGTGTGTGTGTGTGTGTGTGTGTGTGTGTGTGTGTGTGTGTGTGTGTGTGTAAAACCCAGTGTCTCATGCATGGTAAGCATGTGCTCTAACACTGAACTAATTTTTCAACTATGTCCACATTAACATTTGGAAACTGATTCCTTCTGCATAATAATACATTATGGTCAATGTCTTTAGCAGTGAAATCAACTTTAAGGTGGTAGCATCTAGGCCACAGCCATGTTGGGGTTAAGTCTGCCCATATCTATTCCGAAAAGTGTAACTGTCCCGTTCTAATCTCTTTTCTAAATGTGCTTTCCTTAACACCTTGGGCTTTCACCCCAGTTTTCAGATTTCCTTACTCTTTCTCTAAAGGCTCCCTCCCCATCATGTGACTATTTGTCTGACCTCCAGGCCAAGTCATACAGCAAAGTTTGTTTGTTTGTTTGTTTGTTTGTTTGTTTTTAAAACTTCTCCATTCTTCTCTAGGCAGCTGCTGAGGTTTTATGGCTTCAACCCTCCACCCCCAACTTAGGCTTTATTTTTAACCTCTAATAAAGTTGTCCTTGAGCTTTAAAGCAATAACCATTACCATAACAATGGTTGAGGACAGATAGTACCTATTGGATGTATTGAAGCAGGCTCTCTCCGTATTTATTTAGACAGTTTACATTAATTCAAATACATAGACAGAGCTGTAGTTAAGATCTCCAGGCAGACTTTATGGCTTAGGGGTTAAGATGATTAGGTTCAGATCCTGCCTCTGTCACTCACAAGCTTTGTAAACCTCAGATAATGACTTAGTAACCATTGCCTTCATATCTTTCTATACAAAATAAGAATGAAATATTATAGTACCAATCTCAGGAAGCCAAGGGAATTAGAATTAATGCATATTAAATTCTTAGAATAGGGCTTGATGTCCAGTACATATTTTTTATTAATTTACTTATTTATCCACTTTACATCCTGATTGATTTCAACCCTCCCTCCTCCCAATCCCCTCCTCTCCATCCTACCTCCCTTTCTCCTTTGATAAGGGGGAGCCTTATACATAAAAAGAGCTTACACTCCATAATGAAGGATAAATACCTCAATGGAGAAATAAAGAAACAGTAAGAACAGACAGGTCACAAAAGCAAAAATCCCTGATAGCTAATGAACATTAGGAAGATATGCTCTCTCATTGGAGAAATAAATAAACATTAAACTAATGCCACATACAAATTTAAGATGCAAATAATGAACTCAGAGAAAGTGTTCATGCAAAAGCAAGATGTTTTTAAAACAAAAATACCCAGTGTAGGGGGTGGGTCATTGAGCCAATATTTATTAAGCAACCAGTGCCTTTTAGGAACTATATAAGTTCTAGAAATTCAGGCATGATTCTTGTTGAAAGATTTGTGTAAAGAGAAAGGTGCTTGGGGGAACTCTTTGTATACAAAGTCTATTCGTTCCTTTCAGAACACCAATAACAAACTAAAGCCCAGTTGCAATAAAATCCAGCTTGAGGAACCAGTCAGTTTACTTGGCTTTACTTACAGGGCATGTGTGAAGGGTTACTTAGAAGAGTGTGTGCAAAGCTTTGAGTTTCATCCTCAGAGAGGTGAGGAGGTTAGGATACTTCTGACCAATTAATATCAAACTGGTAGGAGTGGAAATGACTGAGCCCTTCTGTTGAACCATGTGGCAGCACATACCAGGCATGTTAAAAATAAGCCTGTCCTGTGGCCCCATCATTTTACTTTCAAGCTTTTATGATGAGCACGTGATCAGAGAAGTACACAATTAACAATAATTCTAAATGTACTACAAGCACAGACTAGAACTTAATGTGCTAGGGAGAGTTCGTACCTGGGGGGAGGCTCCCCCTTATCAAAGGAGAAAGGGAGGTAGGATGGAGAGGAGGGGATTGGGAGGAGGGAGGGTTGAAATCAATCAGGATATAAAGTGGATAAATAAGTAAATTAATAAAAAATATGTACTGAACATCAAGCCCTATTCTAAGAATTTAATATGCATTAATTCTAATTCCCTTGGCTTCCTGAGATTGGTACTATAATATTTCATTCTTATTTTGTATAGAAAGATATGAGCTGTCACAAACTGAAATTTAAGCAGCAAGGCATCTACTTATTGGCAAGGCTATAGAAAAAACTAGGGTTCCCTGACTCCATGACATCCACACATAAAAGATGGGAATGCATTAAGATTCTATCATCTCATAAACTGGTATCCATGAGAGCAATTAAGAGACGTGTTTTGACACTGAATTCTTCTGAAATTCATTTCTTTCTTTTTTTCATTTTTACATCCCAATTGAAAGTTCTAAACAAACCTCTTTCTGCCTCCATTGTAGATTTTATAAATATAAATGTTGCATGTAGTACATAGTATTTTTACCAGAAAACTACAATACGATAAATTTAGACCACGGTCTGAGCATGTAATTACAGTGTGTCGTAAAACAAAGAGAGTTAAAAATACAAAACTAAGCCCACAGCAATAAATATTGTAAAAGACATTCTTCCTTTATGGAAACCCAAAAGAATTTGCAAGTCTCTTTTTTGGGAGGGGGAGGTGATAGGGAGAATTTCATTTGGGATTGAAGTATAGAATCGTGAAACTGAGATGTGCTTTTGGATATGATCAAACTATACCTTTTAAAGTCAGTGTTAGCAGTCAGGGAGACGACATGGCAGTACTTGGAATAGATATGGAGCCTATCATATTTAGCTTACTTGGCCTAAATCAGCTCTGACTAGCAAAGGCCAAAAATTATGTTCACCTCAAATGTACATGTTGGTCTCTGGAGAAATGTTTGGATTGTAACATTTACTACTCTGAGCCCAAGTGGTATGGTAATGATCCAACGACCTGCAGATTCAGAAATAAAGATCTTTCATAGAGGCTCCTGCCAAGAAGTTCATATTGAACCAGCGGAGATCATGCAACGTTGAGATGTAATTATGCAGCCAGGATTTCAACCAGCATAGGAGAAAATTTGAAAAAGGATGAGGACCCCATGTTTCTATTCTTGTTTCAAACGGTTTGATATAGAAGCGCACATCAGCATTCAAGAATGCTTCACATCTCATCATAAAGAGAACTGTTTCTAGGAATAGCTGAGGGAGACTTTTGCCAATTGCAGGAAAGAAATTGCCTTAGTGTAAGTAAGTCATGCACCACTGAGTCCCTACTATTGAGTTATATTAAAGTGGTATGCCCTTCATCCTCATCAACAAAGACCTGAACAACTTCTTGGCTACATGCCATGCCATTAGATGTAAAGGAAGCCTATGGATTTAGGGTTGGGCTTAAAGGTGCAATGGAAAGAAGTGGGAAAAAACTGACATTTAGTACCATTCAGCCACTGTGTGTTTGGGTAAATTTTTCTTTCTTTTTGGGTCTCAGCTTTCCTAAATCTTACCATTCCTGAGGCATAGAGACCACTAATGATTTGATGAATTGAAAAGCCATGGCATGATTCAGGAAAATACCAATACCTCATTTCTTCCACACATATACCAAGTCTAGAATTCCTATTTTAATTAGAACCTTTATTCAATTTGCAGGTTCTTATAGATTCACAATGGACCATATAGATGTGTGTGTGTGTGTGTGTGTGTGTGTGTGTGTGTGTGTGTGTGTGTGCGCGCGCACGTGTGTGTATTACACAGAAGGGAAGGGTGAATATACTTAAAGCACATGATATATTTGTATGAAAATATCCTTATGAAAACCATCACTGTATGCAATGTATATGTGCCAATAAAAAAATTAATCTTTACAAGAGAATTATAGTTAGGAAGTCATAAAAGTTATGAGGGTGGTCTTTAGTTCATAAAAGTGAGCAACAGTCTCACAGTTTTTAATAACTGGCTTCTCTACACATGGGGTATGTAAACACGCACACATGTGTATATGTGAAATATGAAGACAAATATAAAGTATTCAGAAACAACTAGAACCATGATCATTTTCTCATTTTGGTAACTTTAGTAGCTGTTGTTCACGAGAAAGAGGGTTAGTAGATAAGTCTAACTCTGAGGTTTCTAGCATGTATGAGTTTTTGCAGGCTCCTCTATTTGTCAGTGTTAGAGACATACAGGTTTGCTAAGATTAGATCACATTTACTGTTGAGCTATCTTTAGTGTGGGAGGCTTATAATTTTCCTGTTTATTGGTAAACTTATTAATTTTGAAATATGGTAATTAAGAGAAAAACTAAATGTGCCTAGATTTTTAGGGATCTGAGTCTAGGCTAGATTTTCAATATTGCTGTGACTTCTCAGTCTTCATCAAGCAGCAGATTATCTGCTTTCTTACATAGCCTTCTATAAACTTTAGGTGACAGTCCAATATGTTACATAACTGTTTTCTACCCTGTGAGTGTAGTACTGTTTTTAAAAAGCTAAAATATTATTAAATTTATAATTATACTTCTGAATTTAAGTCGAATCTTTAATGGCTAATCTATCTACAATTTTCTACATATTTTAGCCGGTAATTGGTTAGTTTATGTTCTATATATGAAAAGATGAAAAAGTATAGATTCTTTATCATGACATAGCCAATCATATTTTTCTTAACTGGGTTGCATTTACAAGGCTGTTTTGATTTACAGTTTTTTTTTAAAATATAAAACTATAGAAGAAATGTAGTGATAAGTTCTGACGTCCACATAAAGTTGGTGACCTAACTTAAAATGAAGTGTTACCTAGTAGAGCAGATGACAGAAAATTCATGTAAGATTGAAAGGACATTTTGAACTTAGAGAAATTTAACAATTGGCCAGTACTAATCACTGTATCCCCAGAAAGCTCTAGGAAGAAGTTCCAGTTAAATATATTTATTCAGTTCTTCCTAAATATGTATGTTCTAAATCAAAGGTTACCTTAATGCGTTTCCTAAAAGCCCTAAACTTCTGAATGATGTTTAATGAAAATCATTAGTTTCTTACCTCACTCTGCTCTATCAGATTCCCTAGTATGAAGCTGTCTTGTTTGTCATCAGTCTGGTTCTTTGGAAATTTTACTTCAACTCTTCAGATTTTCAAAAAACTTCTCTGAATCCCCACTAGCCACTCACTCCAGTCCAATGTCTTGGGACTCTGCTTTGCTTATAATTTTGTTGGGTTTTTTTTCCTCCTGGTTCCTATATCTGCTGCTTTCTTGCTTTGTACCTTCATTGTAAAGTTGCTTGAAGTGGAAAGAGAGAGCCATTGTACATCTGAAACAGCCTTTACTGTCTCACTTGCTGAAGTATAAAAAGTTCTATTTTGTGAATAATGTCCATTCTGAAATTTGTGTTGTTCTTTTGCCGTTTATCTCCCAGATTAAATTGCCATTCACAACGTCTTTAGGTGAGTTTGTACGTATACCACAATACATATGCGTGTGTGTGTGTGTGTGTGTGTGTGTGTGTGTGTGTGTGTGTATTGTGGTTTAGTGGTCAAGTTTTATGCTAGTGTTTTGATTATTTAACTATAATGTAGTAACTATTACAATACATAGCCACTTTAGTCAACAATCACACTCATTCCCCAAGGCTCTGTGAATTATGTGGTTTCTATTCCATGAGGTTTCATTTGAGAATACAATCATGAGATGCCTAAAAGAAGTAGAACGGATCATGTATGTACATGGCAGAAAGCCAGTGAATAATAGTCAACTGTCAGGTCACTTGAAACTTCAACAAGAGGACCTTTCCCCCCTCTATCTAATACTACTTACTCCACTTGGAATCTTATCAGATGCTGTCCAGGTTCCAAAAAGAAATGCCAGTGCTCCTAAAGCTTGTGCTGTCCACTAAGAATCTCACATTGACTGTAGTATATTGTTCACAGGCAAATACATATCTAATCCAGGTTCAAGAAGGGAAATAAGAGATGATAGGAGCATCAGCATAAACACTTCGAGAGAATAACTAGAGCACCTTTAGAGGCTAGATGCTGTGGATGCTGTCACTTTTTCTTTCTTTTTTGAATTTGTATAATCTGTTTAAGCTTAATTTGTTATTTGATGATTTCATATGCATATATAATGCTTTGTAATTTTAAGGTACCAATAGTGTTTTCAGTTTAGTTAAGCCCAGACAATATTCAAACTATCCAATTGTCTCCAAATGTCTTTATGGATGTATGTGTGTTCGCAAACAAGATTTTTACAGATTTCTTTCTTTTATTTTTGAGATTATAATTTTTATTATAGTTTATTTATTTTTGCATTTGTCTGTATACTTATTATGGCACATGTAGTGGTGAGGTCAGCACACAGGAGTTGGTTCTGTCTGTCTATCGTTTTGGTCTTATGGATTGAACTCAGCTTATCATGCTGTGGGCCATGCAGGGGGAATGACAAACGGCTTTAGAACTCATGGAATGCAGGCCATGGGTTACAACAGCCACATGGGTGGGCCTCGGTGTGGCATAGCCCCAAGCAAGGACTACGTGTCCTGAGGCCTTTATGCTCTTACAGAGTTCTGTTCTGCTTGCTGCCCTCACATCCCTCTTAACCTAAGAATACTATGGGAACCTTAATGGGGCTTCCAGGCCCTCTTGGACAGTATCTCTGGCACTCACAATAATAGTGCTTGATCTCTTTCAGGCATCGCTGCTGGAGCAGATAAATAAATCCATCACCACCCTAGCAAAGAACTTAGAGATGTAGATTGTGAGCAATGACTGCACACTTAGAAAACATTTGTAAAAGTAAACTTGATAGTAAGGCTAAGTCGAGGTGTTTGCACTATTGGCTCTAATATAGAAAATCTTAGGAAACCATTTGAAGTTCAGAAAGGCACACTCGTATTAGTTAACTAGGGACCATTTATGGTCAGGGAACAAGAACGATGGCAGTGCTGGCTGACATGACTCTCACTGAGGCTGGACTGGTTTAAGGTTATACCATTTATAACCTTATACCCATTTTTGCCCTAAGCTTCCTGATATGATTTAATAAGAATTACTGATGAGTAGATATGTATTTTGAGGATTTAAGGTAGATATGACTGATTTTTTATGTAAAAGTTTAGATTTGTGATTCTTTTAAGATTCTTACAAGATTACTTTTAAAGACAAATAATAAAATAATCACTTCTTTCTTTGTAACCACAAATTACTGTCTGCCAGTAAGAGAAGCTGGCTGAGAAAACCACCTTGCTTGCTTACACTTTGTTCATCTATAACCAGCTGCTTGGTTATGAATGTATTGGGTTTTTTAGAATAATTTGTTTTCTTTACCTGTGCTATGTAATGTTATTTCTTGTAAAGGTGTTGGCAAACACAATATTTTTCATAATCATTTACTGGATGAAAACTAACATGTAATCACATTGTAATCTTATACTGCTTGAAAGATTTTGCTGAGATATATAAGCTATGGAAGAAAGAATAAATGATGGTATGGCTGGACCATTGTTTCTCCCATCCATCCACTTATTTGTATATGTGTAAAGTTTGTGTGAATGGGCATTGGAACATTGTTCCTTCCATCCACAAGTTGTGTGTATTTATGTATGTATGTGTGGAATACATAGAGTCTGCTTGCTGGAGTTTTGCTCTAAGCATTCTATGTGTGAATATGTGTGTCTGTCTATAGGTTTGTATACATGTATGTATATATGTGTGTATGTATGTTTGCATATATGTATATTTGTGTGTATGAAGTTATTGGACTCTGTCTTTTTTTACAAATAAAGTTTTATTGAAATACACTCACATTCATTTTTTTATTCAGTAACAATGGCTGTTTTTATGCTATGAAGACAGGGTCAGGCAGTTATGACACAGTCAACATGGCCTGCTAAGCCCAGAGTATTTACTCTCGGGTCTTTTATAGAGCATGTGGGCTGACACCTAGCTGAGTAACAAGTGCCACTTGTCTTACTGTTCATTTGCATCGTTTTCAGAGGGATCCAAAGAGCTATAGTCGGAGAAAATATGCGGACAGAAGCCCAGGGTGGGCGGTGCAAACCTATAAGCTAGCATTTGGGAGGTGGAAGCAGGAAGATTTTAAAGAGTTTGTAGCTAGCATGTGCTGTATGAAAACTGGTCTAAAAATGTAGCAACAAATGACACGTGGCTTAAGGTTTTTATGACATTCAGGACAGTGTAAAGAAGGAAATTAAAAATGCAAAACAATAGGCAGTATCTCTAGGCAATAATTTCAGTGAACTGGGCTGTTACAGAGAAAACTGAGAGCCAGTCCAATACATACAATTATCACTTTATGTCAAGTGAACATTCCTTGTGGTGGCAACAGTATTGTTGACAGAATTATAAGTGGCTGACAGACTGTATCCACCATATCAGTATACAGGCCATTTTCTCTGAAAAATGTCCAGGAGAAAGAAAGAGGGAAAGTCTAGGAACTGTGAGGCACTGCCTAGGGTCCCGGTGCCCAGGACTCAGAACTTCAGGGGAATGTCAGGCTGGTACTTCGGCTGCTTTCTGTCACAGTGCTTGTCAAAGCTCCGCTGCACAGCAGCCTCCATGGCCAGGATCTTGGGAGCACTGTTCCCATCATCCAACGCTTCATTTCTGCTTGGCACCGCTCCCAGGGCTTCTCAGATGGGGCCTCTACTGACTTATGGTGGTGGAAGTACAGGTCATGGTCCGCATTCACATAGTCATTCAGGCGCTCTGCGTCCAGCTACTGCTGTCTCTCTTCTCTGTGCCTCTCAGTCTGTGCAAGGTACTGGCGGAGCTCCTCGGTGATTTCCATATTGCTCAGGTCGTGCTCCACTTCATCTGAATCCGACTCCAGCTCTTCCTCCTCACACAGTGCTTCATTTTCTCTTGTGGATGCCTGGGTTCTATTGCTGTTATGCGGAGGCTGCCCAGGGCTTTTGAGATGGGAAACACTGTAGGGAGACTCCTGCCATGCCATGTGCTGGTCTTGAGAGCTCCAAGGATGCCAAGCCTCATAAGCAAGAGAGTTCCAGGGAAGAACTCCATGAGGGAAGAACCGTGGAGAAGTGAAATAGGAATCCCTGAACTTTCTGTAGACATTCTGGTGGCTTCGCATCCAAAGCACTGCATGATAATGCTGCCAGTATCTTGCATATACTGGGTGACAGTACCAAGATGAAGTAGCTCTCCATTTTGAGGCCATTGCTGTAATCTCTGATTGCAAAAGTTCAAATGGGAACTCGAGGGCACGTAGCTTGAAGATCTCAGGCAGTGGGCAACAACAGACCTAGTTCTCGTGGTGGGGAGGAGGATGGGACAGGAGGTGGGGAGAAAGACTCTTGTCTTTTGTTTCATCCAGTGTGTGTGTGTGTGTGTGTGTGTGTGTGTGTGTGTGTGTGTGTGAACTTTCTTGCTTGCTTTCTCTTTCTCGCAGGCCTCAAGCAGTTAAAAAAAGTTCATAGTTTTTCTGCTGGCCACAGGGAGTGCCAGCCTCAGTAAATTAAGCTTTGTTCTCTCAGAAAAAAAAGATCTGCTGAGTAACTTCTCTAATCGCTGGCTGCCTTCAGCAGCAGCCCCTACAGGTATCTGGATCCACCCCAGTCAGCAACTCTTAGCACTGACCCCCAATGGCTGCCTGCCTCGGCCTACCCACCACATGGATGCCAAAGCCAGAGTCATTGGCATTATCAGGCGTGGCAGCAGTCACCTTTATCAACTGAGCCATTTTACTGGCTATATAATGTGTTTTGATCATATCAACCATTTTTCAAAACAGAATCTGATCTTTCCCAGTCCCTTCTTCTGCAATGTTCCCTGAGCCATGTACGGAGGGGCCATGATATATATGAGACAGAAATATTTTTATCATTGTGAAATAAAAAAAGTCTACTCAAATCTTTTAAACCATTTTTCTTATATTAAGAGGTTATACTAATGAATTTTTAATATTTTCATTATGGTGTTTGACTCCAGCTTGTCACAGCAGATTGCTGATCAACATTAATTAACTTTGGCTGCATGGAGGTGGCCAACTAATTAAATTAAAAGGTGACAACAAGAGGAGGGAAGATAACGTCCATCCATTCATTCATGGAGGGTTGCTAAAATGAGAATCTGCTATCTTAGGTTTAATATCTTCAAGATATTAAAAAGATTGAAGTCTTTTTATTTTACATACACACAGACACACACACAAGGGAGGGAGAGGGATGTGGTGAGTGAGAGGGAATGACTTCCTGTGCAGAGTTATTGGAGTGTAATGGTTGCCACAAAGATACAAAGGCATCTTCACACCTTATGTCAAATGAGTGGACCTAGGCAGGACATTTTGACAGCTTGAAAAACTTCTTGGAGTTTTGGAGACATTGAAAATAACATGATAGATGCCTGAGACATTACAAGTCCATGTTGTAAGAAGTGAAGAGGCTGGGAGAATACACAATAACAAGAATCAGAGCCGCATGGAAAGACAGGATGAGTTCTTGTTCTGTTTCTTCATGATTTGCCTTTGTAGGAGGGATCAATGTGGAACTTCAGGGTAACATCAGTTTGGAGACTTTTTTCTTTTGGAAACAGGGTCTCGTATTCTGAGGTGGCTTCCAACTCACTATGTAGCCAAGGGTGGCCTTGAACTCCTAACCCTCTTCCCTCAGCATACACAGTTCTGGGAACAGAGGGACTCTGTGCTTGGGATTGAAAACTGAGTTTTGTGTGTGTTATAGGCAAATGCTCTACTAACTGAGGGATATATGGTTATCCCTAGCTTAGAGAAATCTTATAAGAGGTCCAGGGGACAACCTGAAAGAGAAGGCAAAGTGACCCAGCTGGTGGGGAAACTCAGAGGCCTAGGACTGAAACCTGAAGTCACGAAGGGCCAATCAGAAGGATGGAGATATCTAACCCAGTGGAATGGAGGAATCAAACATCCAGGAGTGCCGGGTTGTGGTGGCACACGCCTTTAATCCCAGCACTTGGGAGGCAGAGGCAAGTGGATTTCTGAGTTCAAGGCCAGCCTGGTCTACAGAGTGAGTTCCAGGACAGCCAAGGCTATACAGAGAAACCCTGTCTTGAAAAACAAAACAAAACAAAACAAACAAACAAACAAAAAACAAATATCCAGGAGTGAATCCATTCCTGTCTCATCCATGTTGACAAGGATACTGTCTTAGTTACTTTTTATTGCTGTGATAGGACACCAGGAGCAAAGGAACTCATAGAGCCTGAGTTTATTGGGCTTATAGTTTCAGAGGGGTGAGTTCATGATCGTCGTTGTAGCGAACATGACAGCAGACACACAGGCATGATGCTGGAGCAGTAGCTGAAAGCTTAAATTTAGACAACAACCACGAGACAGAGTGAGTAAGAACTGGGAATGACATGGGCTTTTGAAACCTCAAAAGGGTGACACCCCTTCTCCAACAAGATCACACAAATTAGGGCCCAAGTATTCAAATATACGAGTTTATGGGGGCCATTCTCATTCAAACCACCCCAGATACCAAGACTGTTTCAGAGAAAAGTGTTAGTGTATTTAGGGAATGGTGCTGCAAAAGCTGGATAAGCCCATGCAACGGGATACAACTGGACCCTTGCCTTATATTGTATACAAAGTCAAACTCAAAATGGGGTGTACTGGTATATCTATGTAGTCCTTGAAATCTCAGACCTGAGGGAAGAGAATCACTTGAATCTAGGATTCAGTTCTGTCTGGACAATTTGGTGAAACATCATCTCAAATTTTTCAAAAGGGAAGGAGAGGTCATTGGCTGAAATATAAGAATGAAAGTTACAATTTATTCCCATTAGAAGAAAGCAGTGTTGCATCTTGATGATGTTGGATTTGGCAACTGACTCTCAGCTATGCCAGCAGAAGCAGGAGCACTGAAAGAAAACAGATAATCTGACTACTTTAAAATTGAAGACTTCCGTGCCTTAAATGCCACTTAAAAATGTCATATAACATTTGCATATGATATATGTAATAAAAGATGATATATGTAATAAAGGATGTGTATATAGTGGCTGAAGAGATAACTCCGCTGATAAAAGTATTTGCTGGTATTGCAGAGGACTCAGGATCCCCTCATAACCCCCAGGTAGTCCATAACTACCTGTAACTCCAGTTCTAGAGGATCCAAGTCTTCTGGCCTCTGTAGGTGCTACAAACATGTGGTTCATTTACAAACAGCCAAAGTACTCACAACATAAAACAAATTAAAAGTAATCTTTTTTTTTTTAAATATTGTGTTCTTAGGATGTAGAAGGTGAATTCACAGCACAGTAATGAAATAACTACTCATATTAAGCTTAGGTAGATGCAATAAGTAGCCATTTTTTCAGGAAAGATGCTTACCACTGTCATTTAAAATCACAATAAAATAGCACAGCACATTTAATGAAGATAGAATGTAGCACTGGTAAGCATGTGGATAAATTGGCACCCATTATTTACACTGATGGAGGGCATATTAAGTGGTACAACTTCCAAGCAAAAGTTTATCCATTTCTTCAAAAATGTAGGATAATGCTAACACTATTATACAATTGTGCTCACAGTATCTTACCTATGAGATTTTAAATCATGTTCCAAAAAAGCTTGCACATAAGGAAACACATTTTATTTATAATAAACAAAAGATAGAAACAACCAATATGTTCTCAACTCTACTGTTTTTAAACAAAATATTTACAGTGGAATATTACTTAGCCATTTAAAGTCATTATGTCATAGCCTTGCATGCTACAAAAAAAGATAAAATTTTCAAACATTATACTAACAGAAGGGACAATGGACAAATGGACCACATTATGATTCCATTAATAGAAAGTCTCAGAATAGAAAAGGTGTAGAATTACAAGGTAATTTAGTGACTGCTTAACAGTAGAATATTGGGCAGGAGGAATGGGCACTATAAAAATCCAAGGGTTCCAAGACGTTTTTAAGGTGAAGAAAATGCTTTAGAAGAGATCGCCATTAGTTGTTCATCTGTGACTACCCTAAAAGGCTCCAAATTGTCTATTTTAAATGGATAAGATGTATTGTGCCTCAATTGTATTATAATAAAGTTGCTAAAATTCAGAGGTGGGCCAGAGTGGTAACTTTATCCATGAAGTGGCTGGGGCTATTCAAGAAGCCATTAAAGTTCAGCAAAGGGGAGAATCAGCTCTTGGAGCACACATAGTCAAGGATTCCACCATAGTTTGTAACTGGCTGGCTGTGCACAATTCCTCAATCATCTCTTACCTTGGTTTTGGCCTTGGAGGTGGTAGCATGTCAGTATCTGAGGTTAGAATGCTCTAAGCAGAGAGGACACTGTGCACAAAGCCACAAATGAGAATACACATGCCAGTGTGGAGCAGAATGAGTGAAGGTGATAAGACTAAAGAGACAAAGTTGGGAGGGGCAGTGACGTCAACTATAACAATGACCATAAATGATTTCCTTTATATATCCAAGCCTCTGCAATTGCTTAAATTCCATGCAATGGTAAATGTAGACCAGACCAGATCCCCACTAGCAAAATGTAAATTGATCTCTTCTCTCTTTAAATCTGGCTTGGCACTATGACTTGCTTTGTCCAACAGGGCGTTAACAAACATGGCACAACCAATAGTTCGAAACACATGTGTGCACTGGGACTTGCTTTCTTGTTCTTGGAAGCTCAGATTAGGAGGGTAGATGATTAAAGACACATGAACCAGTTCCCTCTGTTATACTCATTGACTCCGAGCCAAGTCCCAGACACGTGAGGCTACTGACTGGAGTAAGCTACAGATACATGAACCAGTTCAGCCAAGACCAGCAAAAGAACCATGCAGCAGCAGCACCCATATCACTGCCCCACAGAACTGTGAACTAATAAGCTGTTTTCAAACATTGCATTTGGGGGTAGCTTGTTAAATTCTGAATCTAATGTAGTAAACACTAGAAAGGGTTTTTAGATGTACCTGTTCTCTGCCCTCAAGGCTACAGAGGCAGGGATGCTCCTCAGGCTCTCGTGTCCTAAAGCCCAGCTCATAGGATTTGGGGTTTAACCCTCAGCTAATAATAATGGATGGGCATTTTATTGGAGCATTTTCTGTGTTGAACAGTTTCCTTGGCAACCAACATATCTTAACTGTGAAGCAGCAGCAGCACTGGTATGTGGATTAGTCTGTCCCCTAGGAGGGGGTGGATTTTAATAATGAAAATGACATCAGCTATCATTTCTTGAGCTCTTGGTAAGTCCTGGGCCCCTTCATTTGCATTATTTCACTGAATTCTACACCACCACGAAAAGTAAGAGCTTTTTTTTTCCCCTGTCCAGACTGTAATTAAGAGAAGTGGAGTAACTTGTCCAAGCTTATGTAGGCAGTAAGTAGGAGGGCCAGGATCCAATGCTTGATCTGTCTGACTCAGTTATCCAAACTGTTCACTATAGTACGGATGCTCTCGTGAGACATACCAAGATCACCCAGAACTTTGTGATCAGTGACTTGCGTTTTTGCTGAGGCTAATCAGTTACGTCAAGACAAGCCTGAAGCATCCACTCAGTTCAGCTCCATGCCTCGTTCTCTAACTTCCTCCCATCATTCCATCTACAGCTGTGGAACAGCTGGCTTAACCCTTTCCTTTAGTGGGGTGCTCTCAAGGGAAAGGAGGGGCCAAGAGCTGCTCCTGAAGAGGCCTGGCAATACTTTTACTCTTCATTAAAAGTTTATGTGCATTATACACTTCATTATATGCAATTGGGTTTCTTATATGGCACTCCAGTGCATAAATGACTCCCTAGACACATTTGTGCATTTCCATTGTTTTAATATAAAGTCTGGCCAAGGCACAAGGCAGGCATGGTTTAAACTATTCAATTATTTCTGGTGCACTAACCAAATCCAGGGGAGTCTTTACTCTCTACTCTCCACAGGATTGCTGGCTTGGTCAAACCTTTGTGTTGTGAATCTGAATAGTGAGGAATATAAGAAAAACCACTGGTGGGAAATCCCCCCTTTCAGTTTATTGAGGATTGGCTTGTGCTGCTTTGTGCTTGTGAGCTTTTCATTTTATTTTGTTTTGGTTTATTTTATGTTTTTGTGTAGTATATGTACTTGTTTGTATAGATGTGTGCACACATATATAGGGTTAGATTAACATTGGGTATCTTCTTTGATGGCTTTTCACTTTATTTGTTGATATAATGTCTCTCATTGATCTTGGAGCTCATCCATTTAGCCATCCTGACTGGCCGATAAGTGTCAGGGACCTGCCTGTCTCAACCTTCCTAGTGCTGGGTTTACAGACAGTTGTACCTGGCTTTTTAAACGCAGGGGGTAAAGATCCAAATTCAGGTCTTCATGTTTGCATGGCAAGTACTTTACTGACTGAGCCATCTCCCCAGTCCTTGTTTCTAGTTTATGCAATGTGACTGTTGATCCTGAAAGGACTAATAATTTTAAATTGAGAAGTAGTAAGGTCATGAGTATAATAAAGAGATATTTCTTACATACTTCTTCCATTCATGAATAACCGACTATGTATTCTGAAAGAACATGCCCTATACTAGGGTCACATATTAATATACAAGTTTAGTGCAATGGCCCTGATACTATGGAAAAGAACAGATGAAATGACCATGTCTGAAATAAAACAGCTGATAAGTAGAATTATTTGCCTAGTAGGTTGTTAGTCTAGGATGTGCAGCTTTAAAGGAATGAAAATGACTCAAAGGCCCCTGAGAACCTATGTGTTCAAGATGGCAGCACCTCTGTGAGTGTGTTACTCTGCGTGAAGGGTGACTGATTTGCCCAGTTCTTCTGGTGTTCAGTGCTACTTTGTGTGCAAAAAACTACATGATTTGAACCATTATTTACTTCCAAGTTGGCCTGTTATAGCAGTTTTCCTACCTTTACTGAAGCCCTTTCACAATGGCCTGTGACGATTTATAATATGTTGATTGTGGGCCATTTTCTCCATCTTCTCCTCGCCTCGCCCTAGAAGGTGCTCATTGCATCTCTCCTAGACAATACAGCAGCCTTCTTTTGAACTGATTTCCTCTCTGCCTCCTGCTCTGGATTAAGTGGTTAGCATGGTTAGGACGCTTTGAAGGTAAATCCATTTTGGGCTAGAGAAGCAACATTAGAGCATGCCGTGAGAGGAAGCCCCTCCAGTGCTGAGTGCCCATCTGGGAGTCTTCCTTCAGACTCCCTCCACATTCTGCCTCTGCTTAGGTTCCTTTGTATGAAGTCCACAGAGCTGGAACCCAGCTAGACTTGATTACCTTCTCTCTATTTTAGGGTCCTAGCTTTTTCCACAGGTGAAAAACAGACACAAAAAGAGATGGACAGAATTTCAAGGAATCCTCTTCAAGCCACAGCTAAGCAAAAGAGAAGTACTAAGGTTGCTTAGGATATTTCAAGGCCCAAGACAAAGTTCCGTGTGTGTGTGTGTGTGTGTGTGTGTGTGTGTGTGTGTGTGTGTGTGTGTATACTAAAGTATTTTCTTCTTCTACATTTTTGTCTGTAAGTGATTCTGGATTTTAAAAATTTATTTATTTTGTCTCTTAGATATATGAAAGAGTTTTAACTCTCCTATTTCAATTTTCCCCAAACAAAAATATAATGATAAAGGGCACAATACCCAGGATTCAGTCCCTCCAGAATTTTTGAATACAGAGATCTAACAACTCATGCCTTCATTCTGAAATGACCACCTTTTATGAATTGATTTTAGACTTGTGACTATCTTGGCAGGAGGGGAGATATTTTAAGGGAGAACACTTGTTCCCCACCCTTTGGATATCATATTAGACAAGACACTCCCAAGAAATAGCAGTTTGCTCTGAAATCTTGTGGTAGAAGAAGAAAAAAGTATACAGGCCCTGATGCTAGATAGGGCACGACCTTGTCTTTCTGAAAGAGACTTCGTATGACTCTGATACTTTGCATAAAAGAATGGAATCAACACTTATGGGTCAGTTGAGTGTAAGACCATACTCTGACTAGGATGGGCTAGTTATACATACCTCTCATTTTCTACTGATTTATTATACAAGGTCTCATCTTGTAGCTCAGGCTGGCCTAGAATTCACAGAGATCAACCTACATATGCCTCCCAAGCAGTGGAATCAAAGGTGTGTGCCATGCCCAAATTTTCTTCTTTTAAAAACTAAATCTCATATCAGCATTAAACTGGTGGATTTGTGGGGTCACCAGATGTCTTTCTTTGTTCTTCCTCTCAGTGTGCTCACATTGAATGAATCTTTTTCTGCTCTTCATTATTATTTATTCATTTATTCATTTTATTATTTTATTCATTTACATTACTGTCATCACGCCCCCTCAGTCCGCCTCCCTCAGTTCCTCATCCCACTCTTTCTCCCCCTTGCCTCCGTGAGGGTGCTTCCCCAACCACCAGGTTTCCCCTTTCTCTGGGCCCCCAAGTCTCTAAAGAATTAGGCACATCTTCTCCCACTGAGGCCAGACCAGGCAGACCTCTGCTATATTTGTGTCGGGGCCTCTTACCAGCCCTTGTATGATCTTGGTCATCTTTCAGTCTCTGGGAGCTTCCAGGGTCTGCATTAGTTAAGACTGCTGGTCTTCGTGTGGAGTTGCCCTCCCTTTCAGCTTCTTCAATCCTTCTCATAATTCAACTATAGGGGTCCCTGACTTCAGATCAATGGTTGGCTGCATCTTTCTCAGTCAGCTGCTGGTAGGGCCTCTCAGGACAGCGATGCTAGACTCCTGTCTATAAGCACATCCTAGCATCAGTAATAGTGTCAGGCCTTGGTGATCTCCCATGAGATGGATCCCAAGTTGGTCTTGTTATTGGACCACCTTTCCTTCAGTCTGTTCTCCGTTTTTGTTCCTGCAGTTTTAGACAGGAACAGTTCTGGGTCAGAAATTTTGACTGTGGGTTGGCAACCTTGTCCCTCCTCTTAAGGCCCTATCTACTGGAGGTGGACTCTTCAAGAGTTCCCTTTCCCCAGTATTGGGCATTTTGGCTAAGGTCATCCCTATTGAGTCCTTAGAGTCTCTAACCTCCCTGGTCTCTGGTACATTCTAGATTCCCCACCCCTGATCATACTTATCTGCATTCATTCTCTTGGCCCTCTGCGCTTCTCTCCTGTCCCCCCTCCATACCTGATCCTGTTCCCCCTTCCCCCTTCCCCTTTTTTCTCCCACTCAGGTCCTTCCCTCCCTCTGCCTCCCGTGATTATTTTCTTCCTTCCTCTAAGTAGAATTGAAGCCTCCTCACTTGGGCCTTTCTGCTTGTTACCCTTCTTATAGTCTGTGGGTTGCATCCTAGGTATTCTGTACTTTTTGGCTAATATCCACTTATCAGTGAGTACATACCATGCATGTCCTTTTGGGTTTGAGTTACCTTACTCAGTATGATATTTTCTACCATTTGCCTGCAAAATTCATGATGTCCTCATTTTTAATAGCTAAATAGTATTCCATTGTGTAAATGAACCACATTTTTGTATCCATTCTTTGATTGAGTGACATCTGTGTTATTTCCAGCTTCTTCGCTATTACAAATAAAGCTGCTGTGAACATGGTGGATCACATGTCCTTGTGGTATGGTGGGGCATCTTTTGGGTATACTTCCAAGTGTGGTATAGCTGAGACTTCAGGTAGATCTATTTCCAATTTTTTGAGGAACTGCCACATGGATTTCCAAAGTGGTTGTATCAGCTTGCAATTCCACCAGCAATAAAGGAGTGTTCCTCTTTCTCCACATCCTCACCAGCATCTGCTGTCACCTGAGTGTTTGATCTTAGTCATTCTGACTGGTGTGAGGTGAAATCTCAGGGTTGTTTTGATGTGCATTTCTCTGATGACTAAGGACTTTGAATATTTCTTTAAGTGCTTCTTAGCCATTTGAGATCCCTGTGTTGTGAATTCTCCGTTTAGTTTTGTACCCCATTTTTAAATTGGATTATTTGGTGTTTTGGAGGTTAATTTCCTGAGTTCTTTATATATTTTGGATATTAGGCCTCTATCAGAAGATTTTTTTTTCAATCTGTAGGTTGCCAATTTGTCCTATTTACGGTGTCCTTTGCCTTTCAGAAGCTTTTCAGCTTCATGAGGTCCCATTTATTGATTGTTGATCTTAGAGCCTGAGCCATTGGTGTTCTATTCAGGAAATTTCCCCTTGTACCAATGAGTTGGAGGCTCTTTGCCACATTCTTTCTCAAGATATTTCATAGTATTTGTGGCTCTTGTGAGGGATGTTGTTTCCCTAATTTCTTTTTCAGTCTGTTTATCATTTGTATAAAGGAAGGCTACTGATTTGTTTGAGTTAATTTTATATCCTGTCACTTTGCCAAAGTTGTTTATCAGCTGTAGGAGTTCTCTGATGGAATTTTGGGGGTTGCTTATATATACTATCACATCATCTGCAAATAGTGATACTTTGACTTTTTCCTTTGCAATTTGTATCCCTTTGATCTCCTTTTGTTGTTTAATTGCTCTAGCTAGAACTTTGAGTCCTATATTGAATAGGTAGGGAGAGAGTGGACAACCTTGTCCTGGATTTTAGTGAGATTGCTTCTGGTTTCTCTCCATTTATTTTGATGTTGGTTGTTGGTTTGTTATATATTTTATTGCTTTTACTGTGTTTAGGTATGTGCCACAAATTCATGATCTCTTCAAGACTTTTAACATGAAGGGGTGTTGTATTCTTGTCAAAGGCTTTTTACAGCATCTAATGAGATGATCATGCAGCATTTTTTCCTTGCATTTGTCTATATAGTGTATTATGCTAATGGATTTTTGTATGTTGAATCATCTCTGCATCCCTGCTTCAGCCTACGTGATCTTGATGGATGATGGTTTTGATGTGTTCATGGATTCGGTTTGCTAGAATTTTATTGAGTATTTCTGAATTGATATTCATAAGCAAGATTGGTTTGAAGTTCTCTTTCTTTGTTGGGTATTTGTGTGGTTTAGGTATTAGAGTAACTGTGGCTTCATAGAATGAATTATGTAGTGTTCCTTCTGTTTCTATTTTGTGGACTAGTTTGAGGAGTGTTGGTATTAGCTTTTCTTTGAAGATCTGGTAGAATTCTGCACTAAAACCATCTGGCCCTGTGCTTTTTTTGGTTGGGAGGTTTTTGATGACTATTTTTATTTCCTTAGGGGTTATAAGACTGTTTAGATAGTTTACCTGACCTTGATTTAATTTTGATATGTGGTATCTGTCTAGAAAACAATCCATTTTGTCTAGATTATCCTGTTTTGGAGAGTATAACTTTTGTAGTAGGTTCTGATGATTTTTTTTGCATTTCCTCAGTTTCACTTGTTATCTCTCCCTTTTAATTTCTTATTTTATTTGGATACTTTCTCTGTGCCCTTTAATTAGTTTGGCTAAAGATTTATCTATTTTGTTCATTTTCTCAAAGAATCAGCTCTTGGTTTTGTTGATTCTTTGTTTCATTCTCTTTGTTTCTACCTGGTTGATTTCAGCTCAAAAATATGGAATGCTTCACGAATTTGAGTGTCATCCTTGCACAGGGGCCATGCTAATCTCTGTATTGTTCCAAGTTTAGTTTATGTGCTGTCAAAACAAGCACTATTATTTATTCTTTAATTGGCTTATTGAAGATGGGCAGCTGCCTCTAGCTTGCTAGGGTTGCTAAAACCCAAACTATGATCCTAACAATTACAGTAACTAATAGGTGCTGAGGCAGGGTTAAAGGCAGATGCTGGGGCTCAGATAAATGATCCCCTAAAGTAAAGCAACTTGACATTCTGAATCCTTTAAATTGTAAAACATTTGTAGATGCTCAGAAAGTCTCACTGATGTCATGCTCCTGTATTTTCTCCTCATTTCTTTCTTGAAAATATTCATAGATTCATTTCTCTTCCGAAAAGCAAACCATAGAAACAAAACCATTTCTCCCCACTCCAAATAGCCATGTAATCTGGACATTTTTATCTACCTTTTTTTTTTTTATGGCAGGAGCCATTCATAAGGAAATTCTCTAGGGTAGGTGTTGTGGCTCAGAATGGTAATTCCATCACTTAAATGCTGAGGTAGCAGGATTACTAGGAGTTCAAGGCCATAGTGAATTAGAGACCGATGTGGGTTACAGTGTATTTACCAATACCCTCCCAAAACATAAATTCTCTAGCATAACATGTCTGCTCTCCAATATTATATCTTTGCTTCAGAAGGGTCTTGTCTAATAGTATCTTAGAGGAAGATAAGCTAACCAGTGAGGCCAAGCAGATTCTGAAGAGATAAGCTATGCTGGGTTCCCTCATTAGGCCATTGCTACTAGATTTTACTCTTTGTCTTGTTACATACTTGTGGAGGTAGCTGTCCATATGTCATTAAACTTAGGTCTGTTGCTTAGACATTAAAAATAGACAGTTTCCTGTGAACCTCATTTCTGAAGGCTCCTGTATCACAAAAAAACCTTGATTAGATGAACATATTGTTTCCCTCTGGTCTACCTGCTTTTTATTTATCAGAATGTTGGCTGTGACCTTATGATGAGTCCTTGACAAGAAGTATCACAAGGTCTTCCCTTCACACACTAGAAACATGGAGACTAGCAGCAAGGAAAGAATCTTGTAGCATAACTAGCACTCTGCTATAGAGATTAGCAAAGGGTTCCTGTAAGGGACTCTACATTCAAGTGCTTCTAAGCCTTGTTTATCATTATTTCTGTCACAACAATTCAGCTCTACTTTTTCAGTAAGAAAGCAGCTTTGGGTCACACAAACAAATGAACAAAGATGTAGCCTAATAAAACTTTATTCACCTAAACAAATGTGGCAAGGGCTGTGGCATTGTTTTGGAGGTTGATGTCCAGTCTAGGACTAGGAGATGATCCTATGATCTCTAGCTAAGCAAAGCTGGGTTTCATATAGCCTGTAACTCCATAAAACTGGACTGCAAATAAGGCTCCTGTGGATTCCATAAGGAAGAAGAAAAAGGCACTAGTGTGACCCCTTAGTGACATTCACAGGGAGATGAAGAGTCTAGGAACAAAATCTGTGGGTTCCCATTGCTTACAAACCTTAAAGACATGGCATGGGGTAGGGTGAGGTGAGAGGCATTCTAGTTAATCCATGATGATTTATATTTTCATATGTCATTAGGAGAGTTCAACTCAAGGTGAGGTAATGGAACTACCATGACCTATTGACCTGGTTATGTCATCAAAAGAACAGCTTTTGACCAGAAAAAGGTGAGTTCCTTCATAGAGTTCCTTCATAGTGATTGACACATTACCCAGAAGCCTCTAGCTTGTTGCAATTTTTATATAGATTTAAAAGCGACAATTATTTAATGCCACAGTTTGTGCATGTGTGTTATGATGTGGTGTGTACCTAAGTGTAGGTCAGCACCATAAACAAATTTAACTCTTCATTCCCTTGGAACCCAACCATAGCTTTGTCAGAGGATAGAGCAGTGAGCAGCTTTTTGGCATACTTAGCTTAAATGTTGTGGTCATCAGCATGTGTACATTAGCCCAAAGGAGACTGTGATCTGTGAAAGCAGCCCACATCCAAAGTGGGAATGACTAAACAGGCACTTGATGGCTCATGTCATTAGATGAAATCTAAACTTGCAAACATTTGCACATTGTTGCAGTGAGGAGAGGAGTTTGCATTTACTAAACAAAATAATACCTTGAATGTTGTCTACTTCTAAGGGTGGATACGTATTTAGCAGAGGCAGACCTTTATTTAATTATCCCTGATGTAAAGATTTCTTGTCTTTTTCAGCTACATGGCTTTAAGAGACTGCTGGTACCTGAAGGCCAGCTCCTACTGGGACTAATTTCATCCAGACAGCTCCAAGCATGTTCATTAGGCACTGATTAGGTTTCACACAGGTGGAGAAGGTTAGGGGCACAGATAGAGAGGCGGTGCTGATTATGTTAAGCATAAAACACCATCTGTTTCCCAAGTAAGACAAGGGACTGAATCTACACTTCTGGAGGGACAGACACCAGGTCACTGCTGAAGCTGCTGCTCCCTGCTTCCTTTTCTTTCATCTCCTTGCATTCACAAGTCTCCAAACAAATTGGTAAAAAAAAAATGAAGAAAAACACCAGTATATCTAAAGGCCGCTGAAAAAGATCCTAAGTTCCTAACCATCCCATTCAGGCGTGCTGATCAGAATGAATGGGAAAGAATTGTTTTGTTTGGCTTTGTTTTTCCCTCCATAATGCAAGCATTGTACTTGGCATGAAAATAGAATTACTACATTGATTCCCTTTCAGTATAAGGACTTTTTTCCCCTTCTATCGCAAATAGGCTTCCCAGTTAGCTGGACTCTTCAAAAACACTTTAATATTGTCTTGTTTGGAACCAAAGAATGCAAATGAGCTGACGTACAGATCCTCCTTTTCTAACAGAAAATAAACAGCCCAGAGACCTGTGTATGAGTAAATGTTTAGGGGAGGAAAGACAGCAGATGATGGAGTGAGCTGATTGGCACTTCAGCTCACCTGATAAGGGGGCTTCATATTTGTCTCTGGCACACATAGAGCCAGAGGCTCACAATACTGCCTTCCTCCCAGCCACTCTCCAAGAGCAAACCACCCTACCACCTGGCCTTTCCCTATTCACCACCCTCTTTCATGCCAAAGAAAAGTTTCCCAGTCCAGCAGGTGGTGAGGGTAGGGAAACCAGTGTGGGACACAGGGCTTGTGCCTCTCCTCTTCAGTCGATGACTTCATTGGTTTAGAGCCCTAGAATTTTTATTATTAGAACACAACAAAGCCAGCTGGAGGCCATCAGTAGGACTTCCTCCCCCACACCAGGCAAATGAAGGCACAGGCAGCCTTCCCTGGGAGTCAAGTACAGCATGGCATTCTGGGATGATCCCAGTAGGTTCTAGTTCTGTGAGTCCAATGTGAGGCAAGAAGCCTGGCTTTGGATAAGTGAGAAAAAAGGAGCCATGTCCACCTTTGTGAAGTTTTGTGTAGCTCTGATGTCCATGTAGGGGACTCAGTCTTCACCTTGCACTGAGGCCATCTACCCATGGGGTAAGACAGCTGTCATACATGGAAAGGTCTAAAGCGCCCCTAAATTTGGAGATTGGACAAAAATACTGAGCCTCTCTGTTTCAGTCCTACAGCTCAGTGATCCTGGGCACTGCTGGATAGTGGGTATTTTATGCATATTTAAAGCATGACCTCATTAAAAACACTCCCTAAATTAGAAATCAGTTCTCAGTTGGGAGACCTCATGGGCTACTCTTTGACAATCACTAACAATGTTACTTTAAATCTAGCACTCTGGGCCTTCCAAGATCCAACGTATACTCTCCCTCAGTCCTCGGCCCTATTACCTGATCTCAGAGGAATCTAGATTTAGAATTTGCTGAATAAGGTCCAGTCCTGTCTTTTCCCCCAAGCCATTGTTTCTGACTGCAATGTCTACTTAGTCTTCTGGCTATTACTATGTCCCAAATGATGTTTTTTCAGATGACTTTCAAGCTCTCCCAAAATCTGCTAGCCCATTTAAACATGCTCTTCTTATGAATGTTTTTGACCACTGGCATAATGGCCTCTGAGATTTTTTACACATGCTTCTGAAGTTTTCCTTTTCTTTTCTTTCATTCATTTGTTTTGAGACAAGGTCTCTCTATTATATAGTTTTGACTATCCTGGAACTTATAGACCAGGCTGGCTTTAAACTCACAGAGATCTGTCTGCCTCTGCCTCCCAAGTGCTGGAATTAAAAGTGTGGGCTACCATACCTGGCCTCTGATGTTTTTCTTACCCCTACTAATAGATTCTTTTATATTAGAAGACAGAAGTTGCCACTTCTCATCCTTCATTTCCCGTGTACAACTTGGCATAGATCTTATAACAATTAGAGCCAACTAAAAGGAAACTATTTGCTTACTTGTAGGCTGGCTACCTATGTAGCATGAGTTAATACTTGCTTCTTCTACAGTGGGCCGTTCTTTGTCTATCATCAACAGGAACAAGAATATAAACTTTAATGCATTGTACACACATATGTATATACACATGCTTATTTCAATTATTCCTCTCAAAAAAATTCATGACAGTAGTTACACTTGTCTTCATTTTCTTTCTTGTTACTGTAATAACATATCCTGAAAAAAGCACCTTAAAAAAGAAAGGAATTATTCGGTTCATAATTCTAGCATGTAGTCTATCATTTGACAGAAGTCAAGGTGGCTGGATCTTTAAACAACTAGGCAGATCATATCAACAATCAAAGGTACAGAACAATTACTGATGAATAGATGCTACTACTCAGTTTACCTTTTCCACTTTTCGTATAAACCAGGATATCCTGCTCAAAGAATCATACCACTCACAGCAGGTCAGTGTTCCCACCAATCAAAATTGTCCCTGACAGTCATAACCAAAGGCCAACCAAATCAAGACAATCCCTCATTGAGACTCTTTTCCCAGATGATTCTAGATTGTCCTAAATTTAATTTAGTTGACAATTAAAACTAGACACCACACACAAATTTTATAGACAAGCAAAACTAAAGTTCAGATGAGGGAATGATTTACTTGGGTTTACCCATCCAGGAAGTTACAGTTCAGTTTAGTTCTGGATTGGAACTCCTCTTGTTATGATCATACAAAGGGTTTTGCTCACACTGTAATTTAGCCTCCACAATGCTAAGAGTGTCCAAGTTGGGATTTGAAAAGGAGTTATAGTCTATAAAGAATGGAATTTAGTTTTTGATTAATCAGTTTGATGTGGTATGATGAGCCCTTGGTATTTAGCAAAGCACTAATCCACACTGTATTGGATGCTGGTGGTATACAGAGACAGTCAGTATAAAGTCCCAGACTTTCAGGTGCTCACAATCTCACAGAGGGAGCCATATGCATTCAACAACATTCTGATAACAATTTGGCTGCAAAGAGCTTTAAGTTTCTGGGGAAGAATAGATGGCTTGATTCTGACTAAAATTGGGAACAATGGCTGAAAAAAGCTACAATTAGTTATCAGGCTGGGAGAAAGTTGCAAAGTTTGAGCAAATTGAGATAGGAAGGAACTAGAAACACACACACACACACATGTCTGGCCTAACATGAGGTCTAATCTCCATTCTACCTTCACCCTTCAGTCACACAAGTGGAGGGAGTGATGAACAGCCCCCAGGCCCTAGAGAGATTTACATACTAATGAGGTACCTGAAGGCCAGAGGGTGGAGCTGATTAAGCATTCCTCCCCAGCCCCTCCCCACTCTTCCCTTCCCTATTTAACTCAGGTCCGCCCTGGGTTTTAGGGGGGAGCACATCCAGATCCATCCACCATCCACCATGCCAATAAACCAGTTTTGGAAACCCAAGAACTTCCTCGTGTGTTGGGGCCGTGCCATGAGGAACCATGGGAAGGCCTTCAGTGAGCAGCCAGGCCTAACTTCCAGCTGGAGGAACCCAGGGCATTCTCAGCCGACTACACACAGCGTGACGTGAGAGACCCTGAGGTTTCCTGGCCATATTTTTTTACCTACACATATGTACATGTGTGTGTGTGTGTGTGTGTGTGAGAGAGAGAGAGAGAGAGAGAGAGAGAGAGAGAGAGAGAGAGACAGAAAGAGAGAGAGAGAGAGAATGAGAGAGAGAGAGAGAGAGAGAGAGTTGGGGGGGAGAGGGAGAAACATAGAGACAGAGAGAGAGGAAGAGAGAGATTTGTTTTAGCACTTTGTACCACTAGCTGACTAGTGTTGAGCACATAAAATCCTGAATGGAGGAGTGCCTTTTTATTTTCTCCTTATACAATGTTTACAGTAGAGTTCAATGATAATAATACTTGGAGTCAGCTCATGTGGTAAACAAGCTGAAGAGGCTATCCCACTAGTCTATAAGCTCACCTCTTTCTGAATCAGTGGATTGTTACCAGCTTTTGGTTCCACAGCGACACCATATATCCACTTTTTATGCCTTCTTCGTTACCATTTAGGAAGTTTATAAAAAGAGAAAAATATTGCTGGAAGTCACTCAACAAGGCAGATTATAATCCATAATAAATTTCTGCTAAAATTGATTTCACAGTTCTTTAGGGGAAGAAATAGCTCTATGTGTCTCTGAGTTCCAGTCTCCTTATCTTTTAAATGAGGACCAGAAAAGTCAAGAGTTCTACCACCCAACTTTTTCCCATCAATCTTTGAAAACAGAGAATTGGGCATTTCCCTTTGTCGTCATTTAGTGTCTGAGTCCACAATGTACTCCAAAATGGAGGGTAATCAATGGATCATAAGCTAACTCCTCAACTGACAGCTGGAAAACAAACAACAATATTTCCCTTTTGGTCAATTGCTTGCTGCTAGGCACTAAAAAACAGAATATCTCCTGGGAGGCTAAGAGACCAAAGTGATCATTGATTCCAATAACCTTGAAATACAGCCTTGGCTAGATCTTGTAAGACCTGACATTTTCTTGGGATCCAACAGGGAGAAAAAGAGAGTGCTTAATTTATTTTAAATGGAAGTATAAATCTGTCCTTTGGAGGTTGTTTCCTTTCCTTTGGTTCTTCTACAGGTTGAAATGAAATCCTTGAGAGTTAAGTTACTTTCTATGGCATCCAGTATTTGTGTTAAAAGGTTCATCCTTCCACAAGAACTAGATTTGTATATCCATTCAACGCATTTATTTAATAAGCAACCTGATGTGTCTGGGGACTCTTCTATCACTTGAATGGGTTTTCTGAATCCTCCCAAACTCTCCTTCTGGTTAAAGGGCATTGTGATCTTTCCACGCTAAATTAGAACAGTTTTGTAGATGGTTCCAATTTGTTTATTCATGTTTGAAATGGCAGCTGCTTCCATGACTACACTAGAAGCACATAAAATAGCTCTACCTTCAATATTTATTTCTGTAGGTAAAGATTCAAAAATCTCCTGTGTTAGTATAACTAGCAAGCCCAATAGCAAAGGAGAGGGTGTCTTTTACTTTGTAGAATGTCTTAGTTGAGAAAAATATATTTACCATTCTTAATTAGATAACTTCTCAGAAAGAGTATTTTCCTTACTTGAAGATTCATTCAAATAGATTAAGCAGGAGAAGATGGACACAGGTCGTTTTCTATTACCAACCTGCCTAATTTATGCCATCTTTTAAGATACAGATCTAAAGGGTGGAGTGTAAGCAAGGTGCAGGTGGATGACAGTGAGACTGGAGAGTGGGATGGGAGGAGTGCACGTGGGGAAGGGTAAAGTAAGGAGAACACTTGTGTAGCTACATTTTGTTATATGCCAGATGTTGTTCCAGGCCCAAATGATAGAGCCCAGAACAAACACATCAGCCACAATGCTTACTATCATTTAGCTACTAGTTCAGCGGTATAATAGATATGAAAGAAGTTAACTAAATGAATACATAGTGTAAGTCAGTATTAAATGAGATATGTATGTATACACACATGTATATATTGGGTCATGACTCATAGGTCAGGGTGATGACATAAAATTTAGTAAAGTGGCATGAAACTTCAGGATATATGATGGTGGGTCATGGCTTCTAGGAAACACTAACTCCTATGGTGGCAAATGCATATTGTGGTAAGTGGTTTATCCATTCACATAGCAAAATGAAAACCAAATCTAAGCAAAGAGTGCAGTTCTGCTGACTCTTTTTGGGGTGTGGGAGGTGTCGAGACAGAGTTTCTTTTGTGTGGCCCTGACTGTCCTGAAACTCACTGTGTAGACCAGGCTGACCTCAAATCCACAGAGATCCTCTTGCAATTGCTTCCTGGATGTTGAGATTAAAAGTGTGTGTCACCACCACTGGCTGGCTCTTCTGACTCTTAATCCACTGTCCTTTCAGCTCCTTGTATGCACTAGGACACACACACTGCTCTCACTCCCTTCAAATAATGAAGCAAGTACGGCTTCCAGAGGTAGTTGTTTTCAGGATTGAGTATATGTGAATCTCTTGGGAAATTTGTTGCAAATGATGATACCATAGTCCACTTCCAGAAGATCTTACGTCATGATCCCCCTTCTAGTCCCTTGACTCAGAGAAATTGACTGATTTTATCCAAATTTAGTCTAAAGTCTTTTTTTTTTTTTTGGATTTCTATTTCTCAACAGAGGCTACTGTATTTTTTCACATGATTTTTTTAAATTTGTATTTGTTTAACATCTTAACTCCAGTTTCCCCCTCCCTCTTTTCTTCCAAGTTTCTCCCATACCCTCCTTTCTCTCCACCTCTACCCAGCCTTCCTCCATTTCTCTTTAGACAAGGACAGGGCTCCCATGGATATCCAGCAGTCATGGCATGTCAAGTTACTCTAAGACTAGGAGACTTCTCTACTGTTATGGCTAGACTAGAGGAGGAAAGGGTTCTAAAGGCAAGCAACAGACTCAGAGACAGCCCCTGCTCTCACTGTTAGGAGTCCCGCAAGAAGACCAAGCTACACAACTATAGAATATATGCAGAAGACCTAGGTCAGGTCCATGCAGGCTCCCTGCTTAGCGGTTCAGTCTCTGTGAGCACCTGTGGGCTCAGGTTAGTTGTTTCTGTATGTTTTCTTGTGGTGTCCTTGACCCCTCTGGGTCCTCCAATCCTTCCTTTCCCCTTTTCTATAGGATTCCCCAAGCACCATATAATGTTTGGCTGTGGGTCTCCACATCTGTTCCCAGCAGTTGCCGGGTAAAGCCTCAGCAGAGGCGACTTTTAAACCACAATACTTTGTCTAGTGAATTTTATCATATTTTCTTTAAGGTAACTCACCATTTTTTCTCACCTGTGTCCTCTTAAAATTTCTTCCTCTATCATCGGGCAGGCGAACATTTGGATTAGAAATATCTCAAGATAGAAACGAGGATAAATATAACAGCAATGAAGCTGAAAGGGAATTTGGAAGGCAGCTTTCAAGTCAGGTTGAAGATTTCAAACTTCAACTTACAGAAAATGAGCAGTCCTTGTCGAGTTACCAGGAGAGAGCTAATGTTATCAGATGTTTTTTCCATGAAGATGAGTCAGACACAATTGTATAGGAGAAATGGTACTAGCAAGTGGTGACAGCAGGATCATAATTTTACCTGGTATTTTTAGGACTATAAAAGCAGGAACTGGCCCGTGTCTCTATTTGGGAGGAGGAAAATGGAGAGATCATGGCCCTGCAAGCTATTGCAGATGTTAGAATCCATGGGAGTTAATGGTTGATTGGCTCTGCAGGGTAAGAAAAGGATGAGGGAAGCAGATGAATTCAAGCTTTGCAGGCTTGTACTGCTATGATCTGATATTGGAGCCACTGCAGGAAGAGCAGTATGGTCCTGGGGGAGCTAATGATTTTGGCTCTCGCCATGTTAAGCTTGACGTGTTGGTTCTATAACCACGGATAGGCAAGTATTGAAGAGGAAAAGAAAATGACTGAGACTTCTGAATATGGTGTTGCTTGCTTTACATGTGATGGTTCACTTATTTTAAAGTGTATTGAGCGTTTACTGTGTTCCAAGTGCTTTGTCAACATCCATAACCTGACAGTTCAACAGTGTTATGAGAGAGTGTTAATAGAGAGGAGTAGGTAGACACTGATAAATGTACAAAATAAAAACGCTATATCAAAAGCTAGTACATATATTGTATGACAAATATTTAAATCAAGATAATTACTTTTACTTAAAAGTATTATTCTAGAATGAGTATGGTGGCACACACTTGTAATCTTAGCTTTTAGGAGGCACATGGATCTTTGTGAGTTGTAGGCCCACTTGATCCACATAGTGAGTTCCAGGACAGCCAGGATACATAGTGAGACCCTGCCTTAAAAAAGATCAAAACAAAATGCAGTAATTTGTCTTACATTTATAAGAAGGTTTATTATAGCCCAGGAAGAAAAAGGATAAAATAGGAAATGCAGAGCATGAAACAGAGACATAAGGGCACAGCCTTTGAGACACTGACATTAAAAGTTTGATGAAGTGATTAATCATGGTAGAAGATAAAAATAAATAGAATAGAGAGCCAGGGTGATGAGCAAAAAATGTTTTCACCACAGAGTGGTGGGAATTAAAAGGTCATTGCCAAAATGATAAAGGTAGAGAGCGCACCGTAAGTTTGACATTGATTTATGGGATGGCACACATTTATGGGGAGTTTGAAAGACAATGGATGATTTTGAAAAAAAAAAAGTGGGCATCAATTTTGAAAGTTTCTAAGGCTGTGGATGTTGGTGGGTAGTAGTGTTAGAGAGCTTACTTTTACACGTGTGAAGTCCCGGGTTTCATTCCCAGCACTGTGAAAAATGTTCAGTAATAAAATGTAGGTCGCTCCATGAATGAGCAGGATGTAAAACCCTTGAGACCACTGTTGGTTAGGTTAGATCACTGTGAGTAAGGGAGATGTGAGAATGTGTACTGAGTGGCAGTAAAACTCAACAGGCAAGTAAAGCATCAGAACAGAAAACTCTGAAAAACATCAAGGTAGATTCAAAGGGTCCCCTGAGAGGCTTTGCCAGAGCCTGACCAATACAGATGCGGATGCTGACAGCCAACCATCTGACTGCTCTCGGGAACCTTAAAGGAGGAGTTAGAGAGAGGACTAAAGGAGCTGAAGAGGTTTGCAACTCCATAGGAAGAACAATATTAACCAACCAGACCCCCTAGAGCTTCCAGAGACAAAACCACCAACCATAGAGTACACATGGAGGGACCCATGGTTCCAGCCACATATGTAGCAGAGGATGGCAATGTCGGACATCAGTGGGAGGGGAGGCCCTTGGTCCTGGGAAGGCTCGATACCTCAGTGTAGGGGAATGCCAGAGTGGTGAGGTGGGAGTGAGTAGATGGGTAAGGGAGCACCCTCATAGAAGCAGGGGGAATGGGGGATGGGATAGGAGATTTTTGGAGGGGAAACTTGGAAGGGGATAACATTTGAAATGTAAATAAATAAAATAACCAATAAAAAAGAAAAAAAGACTATACAGGAAGAGCTAAGAGGGAATGCATTGGAATGCTATAATTTGTTAAGATGGACTTTGGGAGATAAATCCAAGACAAAACAATAGAAAAGTAAAAGAGATTGAGAAAAGATAACCAAAAGACCAAGCTAGAAGGGACAGAACTAAAGAAATTTATGGTTTATACCTTGGCAGTTTGAAAATTCAAGGGAGAAGTCAGGAGACAAGTTGGCGTCATGCAGCAGTGTTGCAAATTGCAATATAAGGCTATACAGTGTCGGTCACTCTGTAGAATGAATTGTCTGAGTGTTCACTACAATCTTTGTAAGTCACAATGAGTGGAATAATAGATATGGGGCATTTTTTATTGCATTTAGCACAGTAGTATCAGAAAAAGATGAAATAAAGGAAAACAGATTGTTATTGGTTACAGAGTAAATGGCATTCAGCACAGTCTCAAGCTATAGACTGCTAGAAATGGAGGCCACAAGGAGTGTTACAGACATAAGAATATGAAGGGTGACCAAGGAGTGGAGAGTCCAGTGGAGTGAGATCATGTGTTTCATTGGAGTAACGGAGTGTAGAGTCACAAGGCTCCTGTTGGAGGCTGAGATAAGACAGGAATGTATTATGGATTAAGATTCTAGTGTAAGCATGAAGGGCCCCATGGCTCCGGCTGCATATGTAGCAGAGGATGGCCTTATCTAGCACCAATTTGGAGAAGAGGCCCTTGGTCCTGTGGGGGCCTGATGCCCCAGTGTAGCGAAATGCTAGGATGGTGAGGTGGGAGTGAGTGGCTGGGTAGGTGGGGGAGCACCCTCATAGAAGCAGAGAGACAGGGAGGGGATAGAAGGTTTTTGGAGGGAAACTTGGATGGGGGATAACATTTTAAATGTAAATAAATAAAACAACCAATAAAAAAAGATTCTAGTATAAGATTGGTGTTAGGTGATGAAAATGTTCGTGGCATAGCTGCTCTGGCAGAGCCGATTGAAATAGAGATGAAAATTATTGAAATAAGACAGATCAGGGTTAAATGAATTAGTCACATGAAAGTGAAACTTCAATAAGATATGGTAGAAAGAAAATGCCAATCTGGGTTCCAGAACTTTCTGGAATGCAATGAAATGCCTGAGATGGAGATCTAGTGATGACAGTAAAGGCGGTTTAGCTTGTGAGTCAGATGAGGAGGCCTTCAAAAGAGGAGTTCTTGGTGGGAAGAGCTCCAGACTACTCAAATGGGGTTAGGAAATTCCTGCCAGATTCCTCTATTTAAGCATATGTGCAATAAAAAAATATGTAAACAACAACAACAAAAAAGAAATTCTCAGAGATTTACTAAGTTCAGTGTGGCCAGTGGAGTGGCATGCTCTAGGCTCATCTGAGAACTCCTTAAAAGGACAAACTCTCAGGCCCCTCTGCTGACCTACTGAGCTTTCATTTGAATTGTAGCAAGATCACCAGGTGACTCCTGTGCACATTACAGTTTGGAAAACACTGTTGTGAGGGAGGTGTCATTGTCAGAGGAAAGCTAAGTCACAGTGAAAGAATAAATGAAAAAGTTCAAGAGACAAACTAGCATGGACTGGGATGTGCATGTAGTCAGACTGAGTGAGATGTAGCCAGTTATAACTGAGAACAAGGTAAGAGTCTAGAACTCACAGTGTCCACCACCAATAGAATGGACACAGGTAGGTAATTTTGCTCTGGTCCAGCTTCAGGTGGTAGAAGAAACTAGGCCGGCTGTAGCTGCTCAGAGGGTTGATGAAGCTCTTCTGAAAGACTCTTTGTAGGCGAGGAGAACATCAGTGCTTATTTTCTACAGCTTGGGTCACAGCTGAGGCCCATCATGCTTGCTTAGCACAACAAAGCTTTCACAAAGGAATCACATCCATGTTAGAAGGAATTGAGTGTTTCTTGTCAGTTGAGCGGACAAAGAACGGTAGTTCAGTTCATTGAGTGAGTAGTTATGTCTCACACATGAAGTTCTGAGTCCCTTCTTCAGCACTGCATACAACTAGGCATGTTAGGGTATGTGTGCCATCCAAACACTGGCTGGGCAAGGGTAGAGGCAGGAGAATCAGGAGTACAAATTTAGCCTCAGCTACATATCAGCCTCGGCTACAAAATAGAGGCCAATTTGGAATAAATGAGTTCCTGGGGTTTGTGTATGTGTGTGTTTGTTTGCTTTTGTTTTAACTTTTATGTTTTGATATCATAGGATACAAGTGGCAGTGCCAGCCAATGTTTTTGTTTTTTGGGTTTCTAAGTAGATGGTTATTTTTTTTAGTAACTGAAAGGTAAACCTGAGACAAAGTTGAAGATGTCAGATGGCTGAAGGCAGAGGTGCCTCATGCTGAAAGTTTGGCAGCTGCCTTCAGCTCCGCAAAGCCCTGTTTATTGTTTTTCCTTCCTGTTTTGATTTTACTAGCTTTGCTGTTTTCCCTTCCGAATGAGACTTAAATATTAATCGAGGCAATATTAATTAAAATACTCTAAAAGCTTAATACCATGGCTAGAACATATACCGGCTGAACATATGTGCATGTAATAGTATCAATATTGAAAGCCCCTGCTGGGAAAAGCCATTGCAAAGGATTTTTAGCAGACTTACTTCTGGGATCACTAATGATTAATTAGTGTGTATCATAATGTAAAGCAAATGTCACCCTAGCTACCTGGGGTTGTTGTCATTTGAGAGTGGAACAATTTCCTCTTGATCACCAATAGTAAAATGAAAACTGCCTGCCATCTTGTGGAAGACAGTGGGTATCTCATGCTTAAAGAAAGCAAGTGAGTCTTCTAGGCATGTACTCTTGGGTTTTTCCTTCTCTTTCCCATGGATGTGTTGTTTTCTATAGAGAACTGTATTAACGATTAAAATGGAAATGAGCACGTCTCAATTAAAATTGCACAAGTGAATTTCCCTTCTCGTCACACATTTCAAAATCAAGGTATTTAGCTCAGAGTAACATGAACAGCACATTGCCATTGAGTGGTTGTTTCTTAAAGAATTGTGGGTTGGCTTGGTCCACGTCAGATTATTGGCTAGTCTCAAGAGAAATTATAGCTGGATGAGTATTTCAGTTCTTTAGCTCAGAAGCAGAGCGTTGGCTATGAAATGGTGGAATGAATGCCAAACTAGCAGCTCATGGAGTTTTAGATTGTGGCAGATTTCTTGGGATGCTCAGGAGTTTAATCTGCTCCTTGGGGACCTTCCAGTGATTCTGCCCAGGGCATCCATCAGCTCAGTCGATTACTGTAACTCACTCAATCCAAGGAAAATGTGTGTCCTGGGGAACAAATGGTTATTCCTTAGCTCCAATCACAATTGAGAAAACAATTGAACCAGTAAATGCTGCTTGGAGATGCCAACTGAGCAGAGCTGTAGAAAGGGAAAGTGTTTGGGGGGATCAGGAAAGCAAGGCTTTGCATAAGTGTCTTAACAGGTGGTTTTGGTCAAACAAAGGTGGCAGGGAGTCAAGTGCCTCCTTCATCAAATTCACTTGTGAATTTACGCAAACTAGTTTGCTAAGCTTGTAGGCACTGACTACAGGCACTGTGGCTTGATAGATGCTTTTTGAAAATCTGAATCTAATCCAGTTTGTATGTCTTGTCCCCAGCACTGTAGTTTATGACTTGTGTTTGTATCTCTCTCTCTTCTATATATGCATATGTAAATATGCATTTATCTATCATTAGTCTATTATTTCTATGAATATATGTATACATTTATCTACCTACCAACAACCTACTTATTGTTGTAGTTCAATAAACACTATGTTGTCACTTGCCATTCTGAAACTTTGGTTATCACCCATAAAACACCAAATTTGACATCTGGGTTTCAAGTATATGTATATGTTCTATAGGATGTAATCTTAGTGATACTAATATAGACAGAGGTTATGTATTGAAATAAAAACAATGCATATTTATTCATGTATAACTTGGACAGTTTTTATCAGAACTCAGAATGATTTTTTTGTATTTGTTTTTTGGGCCACATTTTTCTTCTGTAGTGTTTTGAAATTTCATATATGAATATTGTATTTAAGTGGTTTCTCTTCTCCCTCTCCTCTCTCCAGCTCTTCCTGTCTTCTCTCTTGTTCCTTCTCAAATTCGTGGCCTTTTTCTGTAAACACACACATAACACGCTAAGCCCATGTGGCATGGCTCCTATGGATATATTTTTAGTATGATTTTAGGGCTGACCACTTGGTTTTGGGGGCTCATCTTTGGGGATAATTCTCCATCTCGCAGCACTCATTGTCAGGATACATTTTATGTAGGGTTATCTATGAAATTTTTCTGCAAACATAATTACAGAATAACGAAGCAGAAGAGAACTCTCTTTCATAGTTCTTACTCCATCACTGGGTTAGAGATGAACAGACACCCCAGACTTGTATTTCTGTAATCATCAGACAGATACATGAAAGTATATGCTGCAATTTGGTCTAGTCTATAACACCATATTGCACCCACTTGCTAAGTAAACACTTGTTAAAGTACTCAGTTATGCTGCATATTGTCACAGTTTTACTACCAAAAATTAAAGGAATCAAATACGCGTCCATTCAGTCAAAAGTAGATCATCTGATGACATTTACTCCATGCTTATATAGTTACTTTCCTCAGGGAACTTTCAATATGTACCCATCCTTACAAATTCAAGCTCAAACATCTTTATTCCTCTTAGCCAGAAGTGAGAACTACAAATTGGATTATTCTGATAGAATAATACCAATGTTAAATAAAGCATCCTGTAGCAGTGCCATTCATTCTTTATAGATGTGGAACTAGAATATATTTTTGATAGACAGTAAATAAGAAACTTGATATGCAAGCCGAAAGCAAAGTAATGGAGGAACGTTTTCATTTTCAATTATACTCTTGACAAGGTGTGAATTTTATTTTATTTATTTTTCTCATTTATTTTTTTCTGGTTATGAATTTAAATGCACACTTCTGAAATATGAATGTAATTATGTATTTTACCTATAAGAATAAATGTCAACCATGAGCATTTCAGTTTTTAAAGGCACTTAGAATTGAGTAAAGAATTGGAGTTTTAGAAGCCAAAATAAGAATTCATGTTTTCCAGCTGAGATAAACCTTTCTGATGGATGGAATATATTATAGGTCCAAAAAGTGCAGTGGTGAGAATAAATAAAATAAATTGCTTCCAAATTGCTGAAACAGTGTAATACTCCTCAGTCTGATTGTTAACAAGCTGCTGTTAAGGTTGTTCTAGGACCATTCAAACTGTGAGTCTTGGCTTTCTCTCCCCCAGCGTTACTGGATATGCGTCCTTTAATGAGAGCAGGTTCATTAAATGTTTTGCTCTTTATAATTTCAGGCTGCTGGTGACAGGAAGAATTGTATT
>JANHMN010000005.1:13620266-13673722 GCA_030674055.1 Rhabdomys pumilio | reverse complement strand
TCTTTCTTTCTTTCTTTCTTTCTTTCTTTCTTTCTTTCTTTCTTTCTATTTTTGGCAAAAGATATTCCCAATTGAATAAAAAGCACTGCTCCTTTTCAAAGAGGAATAGAATGTGTACCAGAAGAACTGAAATACCTAGTCAATATTTATTAATGGGAGTCAAGAGTGTATATATTGGACTGGATCCTGAAATGCTAGATTAAGAGGAACAAAATATAAAGTAGTAAAAATTGGGAAGATGAGAGTTTAGTAATGCAAGATAACATCACAGGCTTATGTTACACAGTTTAACTTGCCAAGGACTCGGGAAGGAAAAGTGCTAATCTGCTGTCAGTAGAGTCAGTGAAAGAGCATACATTGGCATCCTGTAAAACCCACCAGGCAGACAGTTTCTATAGGAAGACATTTCAGTCATTTTACTATAGCAAAGAAAATGTTCGTGAGAAGGACAACACCATTATGGGGAAGTTTGCTGGCTATCCCACACTGACTAAGATGGGCAGTGGGAAATGCTGGTGCAGAACTTGGCTACTTGATGGCAGAGGTGATAAGATCTGGTAGTAATCGAGATTGGACGCTAGGGATTTCTTAGTAAGGAAATGTATGTGTGACTGATACAGTGAACAGTAAGGGCTGCCGTTCTGCAAACAGCTTTGGAGATTATTAGTAGGACATGCTATTCTGAGAATAAGATAAATAGGAATCAAACAGGAATAATTTTTACTGGCATAACCAAAAAAATTCACAGGCAGTGCTGAGAAAGGGCAGCCTCCCTATTAAAAATTATGGTCTCTTGACTAGTTTTGTCTCTGAGCCAATCGTATATCCAAAATCAAAGCAAATAGAACTCTTGAAGATTCTTTCAGTTCTTCTCTAAAGGAGTTTAAGGTCATCCATTTGGGAAACCACCCATTGGTTGGTACAAGTATCCATAGTACTATCCGAGCACTCTGAACTTGTTAGGATCAGTTGACAATGATATCTGGATAACAGAACTGTTGCCATGACATTTCTGTTTGGTAAGCAAATAAATGGAGCCCTGGCCTAGAATGAAATCAGAGTAGATCCACTATAAGTTTGCAATCTTCCTTGTAGTTCTGGTCACAACCCCAAATTTTCTAATTAGAATAGGTAGAAATACAGAGGGAAGGTTAAATGCAACCACTGAATCATTTTCTTCTTCCTTTATAAGTTCAGTTGATGCGGCACATCTAAATGAAATTGCATCTCTGAGAAATGATAAAGACTAATGCCACCTTAAAAACCTCTGAAGGATGCCAAGATCTGTGAGCTCTCATCATATACTTACTAATTTAACAGTTTTCCCCCTAAAAGAAATAGTTGCATGCTGAGGGATTATAGCGGACTCTAGAAAAAGTCTAGCAGTACCCACAATCGCACTAAAGCATGCTAATAACAGTTTAGGTACAAGTTGTGTGGCCATCTATATGACAAGTTCTTATCTATTCTTAGCAAGAAAGAGGCTCAAAAGAAGTTTGCATTTATGTGAGACAAGTGACAGTACAAGTTTAGACTCCTACTTTAGCCTGTGTAAACCCTCTCACCCTGTCCTTATGTGATCTGAGGAAATCAAGGCCATTTGAATGGCCTGCAAAATTCCACATTGAAACTATTAATCAGAAAGCAGGAAATGCAACAAGTTTATTGAACACACTGTGAAGATACCATACTATAGAAGGTATAAGGTAGAATATGAAATCTCAGAGACCTGTTTTACCTAACTTCCCTTTTTGCCAGTCTGATATTTAATACTGAGACATTACCTTCCAAGTTGACAACTAATTGCTGTATCTTGTATGCTCTACCACAATGAAGGAAGCAAAGTGCTTTGTGGGTCTTTTTGAGCTCTGCAGGCAGCGTATGCCATGGGTGGGAATAGAACTCTGGTTTATTAAGCATTTAACTCCGCAGACTTAATATTACTAGCTATCTCTGTTATAGAGCTGTAATTCCAGTACTCAGGAAGCCGAGTTGGAGGATCATAAGTTGGAGGTCAGTTTGGACTCTATAGTGAGGTCAAATCCAGCCTGAGCTACAAGTCTAAAAACAAATAAACCAAAAAGAAACAAGATAATATGTCAACAAAAATGGGTTGAGTGTTTCTTTCAGTGGTAGAGCACTTAGCTAGCATTTACAATGCCCTGAGTTCAACTTTAGCACAGAAGGACAATAAAGAGAAACAGGAAAGGAGAAGTAGTGTAAGATTAATAGCATGTCCAATAGTAACACCAACACACTAGCAATGACAAACTAAAATTCCTTCTCCTGTGTGTGGTTAACGGCTAGGGTTAAATACTTTCTCTTCATTTAGACACAGTGCATCCTGGATTGATCACAAACAGTGAGTTGTAAGAATTTATGGCTCTGAACTGCATGGCACACTTACTGGTGTTATATTGTGCCTTTTCCTCGATCATACCTGTCAGCCTCTAGAATAGTGAGGGACAGTTCTCCATATGAATACAAAATGAATATGGACTGTTGTTGCTTTAAAATCCCATAGAGAATTGTCAGTAAAAGAGAAAACCAGAGTAAATTTATACATATATTTCAAATTAGTGAATTTGAATGGCCACAAATGATACATATATAATATATTCATAATATACACATATATGTCACATGGGGAGAAATAGCCTAAGGCGGGAATATATGCAGTTTCATGGGCTAATGACTAAGCTAGTTACTTGGGGACTGTTAAGGAAATGATTAGAGTATAGGAAATTCTAGGGAAAGAGGCAATTGGATAAACTTTTAGGAATGGGCACTGTAGAAGGGGAAAGGTACAAAATCTTTCCTTACTCATCCTAAGGGCTATAGACTTCTATAATAAAATATACATTAATAAGAGAAACATAGTATAATTCATTGTATTCCATTTTATGTGGCATCTGAGCCTTTAGAAATAAAAGTTCAAAGCCATGGACTAAATCCTTAGTAGATGAAGAATATACATGAAAATACCATTGGACAAAAAATATGCTTTACTTGATATGCCATGGCTGGTTGATATCCATTGAGGCCAGTCCTTTTCTGAAGGGAACGGAAGAGGAATGGATGGTGAGGGAGAGGGGTGGTGGTGGTGAGGACTGGGAGGAGAAGAAGGAGTGGAAATTGTGGTTGAGATGTAAAAGAAATACAATAAAAATAAGTTATTTCTTGTCCAAAAAATAAAGAGAGAAAAAATGTACTTTGTATTAGTCACCTTTTTCCATTGCTGTGACTGAATACATCACAAGAAGTTGTATCTGAGGAAAAGGATTCCTTTTTGCTCATAGTCGAGGGAGTACAATCTTAGGTGATGGAGAGATCACAGTGGCAATAGGAGGCTGCTTCCTTACATTCATTTCAGTGTATGAGGAAGCAGACATAAAGGAATGTTTAGTGCTTAGTCAGTACTTTCTCACTCTGGCTTACCAACATTTGGAATGCTCTTATTCCTATCAAGATGGCTTCCCTCTTGACTGGATCCTCTTTGGAATCACCCTTTCAGGCATATTTTCTCAGTGATTCCAAGTTCAATCAGGTGACAACTAAGATAAATTATGACATAGCTAATGGTGATAGATTAAGGACTGGAACTAGGGACGATTGTTTCCTAGTTGTGGATGATGAATGGATACAGCATCAGTGTAGTTTCATAAATGCATATTTAGTAGGGGCTAGACCGTCAGAACATGAGGGTCTGGGTCATCCCACTAACACAATTACTTCAGTCACTAGAGGTACTAGCTAAGGATGAATAAAATAATAAGAAGCAGACGAGAGGAAAGCAGTGATGAATATTAGCTATGATCTTGAAATCAGTCTTTAGTTGATTCCCAATATAGTCAGGTTGAAAACCAAAATTAGTCATCACGCCTAGTAAAGCTGTTTTCAATATGTGAAATTAGTGAATTTGAATGGCCACAAATGATAGACTGAAGAGATGCTGAGGCGTTCAACTTAGGTGTCTCTTTCATGACAGGGAGGTTATATATTCTAAAGATGGTCATAGCAATAAGTATTCTATATATGCATTTCTTCCACACTGAAAGTTTGATGGAGTCTCTGTGTCATCCCTTTGTAACTGCCTCAGCAAATGTAATACATTGGATTCAGCACAGGTGACTTTGGAGGTTGCTTTAAAAAGCAATGGATTTTTCTATTACTACTCTTTTCTTCCTTCCTTTTCTCCGCCCCTCCTCTCCTTTCATGTATTCTTTTCCCCATCCTCTTCTTCTTATTTTTAATCTGTCTGTCACTTTGCCTCCCCACTTTCTCATTGTCAATGGTACACAAGTACCACACTCTGATCAAACTACTTAGTGCAGCCACATGTAGCTGTTGTGGGGTTAAAGAGATGTTCTTGATTCATCTTAAATAGAGTAAAGGCTCAACTCCAAGTGCAAGAAAAAAAAAAACCCCAGAGATTTAGAGTTAAAGAGCAAGGTGGAGGCAGAAAATTCTAAGAGATACAGTAATCATTGCAAAACTATCTTAACAGGACTTTTTTTTTTTTTTGAAGACCAGCAAGGGTGGTCAGCTAAATATTGGAAATGAAGACTTTGATGAACTAGCAAACATGAAAAGTCTTTACTACACTGACTCAGTAAGATTCTTACTATAACTGGGTGATGTAGAGATGAACACAGAAGCCTAGGAAATAGGGCTTTGTTGAGAAGAGATTTCACAGGAAATTAACTAGGGTTTGGTCAAATAAATAGTCTATATCTTTGGCCAACAGTATGAGGTAGCAAAACTGCCAAGACAAAGGCATGAGTGAAATTTCTGAAGATTTTAACAACCAGCCTTTGAATCTGAGTTTTGGCCTCAGGCTTCACTATGTTCCTTCTAAGTCTTAATACACAAAATTTTTGATGGAAAACAAATGAACATTGTTTTAAGACACTATGTTTTAGATTAATTTACTTCGTAGTAGTAGATAATTATCAGGATTGGACTCTCTATATAATCCTACTGTTTTGTGTCAAATATAGCAAATAAGCCATTTGTAAGCTTAGGGTTATTTTTAGAACTACCTTAATAAGTGTTCTCAAATGCTTCAATCACCTTTTCAGCCCAGAAGCTCTCTGTTTAGCTTCTCTTAACAAAGTGAAGATCAGTGAAGATCAGACAGAGATCAACAGAACATGGCACGGCTAGCTGTGCAAGCGACCTATCACTGTCACGTACTCTCTCTCCAAACATCACATGTGCTCCCATGGGTCTTGACTCAGCCAAACATCATGTGAGTCTACCTCAGCAAAATACCACATGAGTCTGCATCACAGGACACAACCAGAAACTTTTACTTCAGGCATTCATTTACCCAGATGTGAAAAAGTAAAAACGATTTCATCTCTAGGGATTTACATTGTATCAAAAGATGCTTAAATTTGGCTCCTTTCTAGGCCGGACCATATTAGATAACTGGTTAATATAGTTCTAAAAAAAACCAGATCCTTTACCTGTTGCCTTGTTCACAACAACCCCGATGGACCAGCTTAGCTTCTACTTAATAGCCTAAAATCGCCACTGAAAATTCATTCACTTTTTGTCCTCCCAGTCCTATTCCCCTCCTTATAGGTGGTCCTACATTAGTGGGTCTGGGACATCAGGATTTCTTCAGTAGATCCTATGTTGAGAAAGAGAAGATTCTGAAGCCTTTGGCAGTGCCAGGAGGAACTCCCGCCCCCCCCCCCCCGCCCCAGACTCCCACAGTTCCTGTCATCTGTCTTTCAGTCAAGTTTAAATACGCATATTTTCTGTTTTTGTTTAATCTCTTCTAAAAAATAAATGTAATATGTAGAGAAACTATGAACTCCTTACTTACTGGATCTTACCCAAACTGTAAAGAAACTGTTTTCCCTTTTATGAGCTCATTACAAGTCCCTCAGTAACAGTGCTCTTGAGAGCATGCCCCAATAAAGCTACTAGAGGGTAATTTTAGCCTCAGAGTCTATCTCCCAGGAAACCCGAATCAAGATAAGAGTGCAGGGGGAAAGGACCAGCGCAGCAACATGAAATGTGTTAGAGGTCCACTAGAACATGAGGGGATGGACTCATCCGCTATGAAGGACGGCTCTAGACAAACGCTACAGTACCTAAAATGGGGCTGTCTAAAACCAGGACAACGTTGTCACTTTTTCTTCACCACTGAAGACAGAATAAGATCTTGCACCCCACAGATCTGTCTTAATAAGGGAAGCTAAGAATTCCATTCAAAGTCTAGAGCAGGAGCACGTTATAGAGATGTTCGCTCTTGTCAAACATTCTTCTATCATTTGAGACTTTGAAATTGAAAAAGCAAAAATAAAAAAGGAGACATGCTTCAACCTGCACTAGCGTTTAAAACTTTTAAACTTAGGATCAGAGAACACTTGCCTACTATGGATGTAAAAGGACTAAAAATATGACCATCTGCACAAATACACAATGCAATTTCAATTTCTGAATAAAGGTACAGCTACTGAGAAAATGATAAAATTAGCATGCACTCCCTTATGTGATAATTTGAGATGATTTATTTCCCTTTAGAACACACGTACACACACACACACACACACAGAGAGAGAGAGAGAGAGAGAGAGAGAGAGAGATCACATCAATATCTAGGCTGGGTTCTGGTCAACATCAATGTTAGTGGACAGTTCTCCTTGAAGTGCTGCCAGGGGCAGTTACAAGTTCCAGGAATCTACTTTCTATGAAAATAACATGTGAGTATATAGAATAGGACATTAAAATGGATGGGCAATGCACATGGGGATACATTTTAGCCCCAAATAGAGTGGCTATAGTAAAATTGGGTTTCCCAGCTGGGCAGTGGTGGCACACGCCTTTAATCCCAGCACTTGGGAGGCAGAGGCAGGAGAATTTCTGAGTTCGAGGCCAGCCCAGTCTACAGAGTGAGTTCCAGGACAGCCAGAGCTACACAGAGAAACCCTGTCTCAAAAAACCAAAAAAAAAAAAAAAAAGGGTTTCCCCAAAGAAAGGCTTTCTGTTTTTCACATGTTAGTTTAAAGCTAGTACTTTCTGACACCTGTTTTCAGATAGTATTTTAAAATTTACTATTATTTACAAAAAAATGACTTCCTTCTATTTTCTAATAGAAGAAAAAATAAGGGTTTTCTTTACAAGGCTACCTGAAATTTGGTGGGTATAAATGAATATATTGATCTTCTTTGTTTTATTTTATATCTTTATAAAGAGGGCTGTGGGAATCCTCACAGACCTGTGGGCCTAGGCTGTCTGATTACAAGTTCTAGTTCAATATGCTAAATTTGTTTTATTTAATGTTAAATATGTAACTTTCAGAAGTTTCCAGAAAATTGTAGGAAAGAAAAGAAATACCCAAGCAGTCATTTTCAGAAATATGCATTTTTAAATGTCTTCTTCTCCTTTAAATGCTTTAGCTGACTTCACAAAATGGATGTAGTCACTTCAATTCTTTTCCTGGGATACTAAGACAATGCAGAAGGTTGATGGGAATGCTACTTTATTTTGTTTATTTGTTTGCTTGTTTTTGTCTAGAATTTGTTTTTTATTTTGTTTTTCTTCATAATTTATTTATTTTTTAATTTAATTTTATTTACTTATTCACTTTACATCCCAGTCACTGCCCCCTCCAGGTCAATTCCTCCCACAATCCTTCCCCAGCCTCTGAGTGGGTTGGGGTCTCCTGGGTATCCCCTCACCCTAGCACTTCAAGTCTCTGTGAGAGTAGGTGCTCCTCTCCCACTGAAACCATACAAGGCAGCCCAGCTAGAAGAACAGATCCCACAAATAGGCAACAACTTTGGGATAGCCAGCACTCCAGTTGCTTGGGACCCACATGAAGACCAAGCTGCACATCTGCTACATATGTGCAAGGAGGCCTAGGTTCAGCCCATTGTATGCTCTTTGGTTGATGGTTCAGACTCTGAGAGCCCCAAGAGTCCAGGTCAGTTGACTCTGTTGGTCTTCCTGTGGAGTTCCTATCCCCTTGGGGTCTTGCAATCCTTCCTTCTATTCTTCCATAAGGGTCCCAGGCTCCATCCACTGTTTGACTGTAGGTGTCTGCATCTGTCTGAGTCAGCTGCTGGGTGGAGCCTCTCAGAGGATAACTTGCTCCTGTCTGCAAACATAACAGAGTATCATTAATAGTGTTAGAGATTGGCGCTTGTCCATGGAATGGGTCTCAAGTTGGGCTGGTTATTAGTTGAACATTTCTTCAGTTCTCTGTTCCATCCTCCATGCCTGTAATGTCTTGTAGACAGGATAAATTTTGGGTCGAAAGTTTTATAGGTGGGTTAGTGTCTTTATTGCTCCACTGGGGTTCCTGCCTGGCTATAGGAGGTAGCCTCTTCAGGTTCCATATGCCCAGTGTAGTAAGTCACAGCTAAGTTCACCTCCATTGATTCTTGGGTGCCTCACTTATTCCAACTCCCTGTCTTGTCCTGGAGATGTCCTGCTGCATCCCCCTCCCATCAGTTACAGATTTCCTTTCATTCTCATGGCCATCTCTCCATCTCTCCTGTCCTTCCCCACACCTATCCCAATCGCACCACCCCTTTTCTCAGTCCCGCCCTTACAAAGCCCTGACCCCATTACCCTTGCCTCTTGGCACCTTCTCCTCAGAAAAAAGGAAGCCTCCCTTGGGTACCAACCAACCACAGGACATCAAGTCTCAGCAGAACTAATCACCTCCTTTTTCACTGAGGCCAAACCAGAAAATCCAGGTGGGAAAGGGCATCCAATGGGGCAGGCAACAGGGTCAGAGAAAGCCCTTGCTCCAATTGTTATGGGACTCACATGAAGATCAAGATATACATTTGCTACAAATGTGGAGGTAGCTAGGTCTAGCCCCTGCACCCTCTGAGGTTGGTGGCTCAGTCTCTGTGAGCCCTCATGGGCTCAGGTTAGTTGACCCTGTAGTTCTGCTTGTGGTGTACTTGACCTGTCTGGCTCCCTCAATCCTATCCTCCACTCTTTCACAAGACTCCTCAAGCTCCACCTGATATTTGACTATGGGCCTCTGCTTGTGTTTCCATCAACTGCTGAATAAAACTTCTCAGGAGACAGTCAGGGGTATTGAAGTCCCCCACTATTATTGTGTGAGGTGCAATTTGTGCTTTGAGCTTTTATAAGGTTTCTTTTATGAATGTGGGTGCCCTTACATTCAAAGCATAGATATTCAGAATTGAGAGTTCATCTTGGTAGATTTTTCCTTTGAGGAGTCATTCAAAGGAAGTGTCCTTCCTTATGTTTTTTGATAACTTTTGGTTGAAGGTTGATTTTATTCGATATTAGAATGGCTACTCCAGCTTGTTTCTTGGGACCATTTGCTTGGAAAAATTGTTTTCCAGTCTTTTACTCTGAGGAAGTGCCTGTCTTCATCACTGAGGTACATTTCCTGTATACAGCATAATTCTGGGTCCTGTTTACATATCCAGTCTATTAGTCTACATCGTTTTAATGGGGAATTGAGTCCATTGATGTTAAGAGATTTAAGGAAAAATGATTCCTGTTATTTTTGTTTTTAGAGGTGGAATTATCTTTGTATAGCTATCTTCTTTTGGGTTTGTCAGAAGATTACTTTCTTGCTTTTTCTAGGTTATAGTTTCCCTCCTTGTGTTGGGATTTTCCATCTATTATCCTTTGTAGGGCTGAATTTATGGAAAGATATTGTGTAAATTTGATTTTGTCATGGAATATCTTGGTTTCTCGATCAATAGTGATTGAGAGTTTTGCTGAATATAGTAGTCTGGACTGGCATTTGTGTTCTCTTAGGGTTTGCATGACATCTGTCCAGAATCTTCTGGCTTTTATAGTCTCTGGTGAGAAGTCTGATGTAATTCTGATAGGTCTGCCTTCATATGTTACTTGACCTTTTCCCCTTACTGTTTTTAATATTTTTTCTTTGTTTTGTGCATTTGATATTTCAATTATTATGTGACAGGAGAAATTTTTTTTCTGGTCTAGTCTATTTGGAGTTTTGTAGTCTTCTTGTATGTTCATGGGCATCTCTTTCTTTAGGTTAGAGGAGTTTTCTTCTATAATTTTGTTGAAGATATTTCCTGTCCCTTTAAGTTGGGAATCTTCACTCTCATCTATACCTATTATCCTTAGGTTTGGTCTTCTCATTGTGTCCTGAATTTCCTGGATATTTTGGGTTAGGAACTTTTTGCATTATGCATTTTCTTTGACAGTTGTGTCAATGTTTTCCATGGTATCTTCTGCACCTAAGATTCTCCTAGCTCTTGTATGCTGTTGGTGATGCTTATGTCTATGACTCATGATATCTTTCCTAGGTTTTCTATCTCCAGGGTAGTCTCCCTTTGTGATTTCTTTATTGTTTATACTTCCATTTTTAGATCCTGGTGGTTTTGTTTAATTCCTTCACCTGTTTGGTTGAGTTTTCCTGAAATTCTTTAAGAGATTTTTGTTTCCTCTTTAAGGGCTTCTACCTGTTTACCTGTGTTCCTCTCTATTTTTTTGAGAATGTTATGTCCTTCTTAAAGTCCTCTATCATCATCATTAGAAGTGATTTTAAATCTGAATCTTCCATTGTTGTGAGATCTGGTGCAGAGCTATGATCCTGGGTGTGTTAGAGCTCCTGGGAGTCCAGCTTCCTCAACTGCTCTGAGTGCAGTGAATTCTCCGCTGCTTTGAGTACAGTGGTTCCTCTATGATGAGTCAGGATATGGTGTCTTCACAGGAGCAGACCAGCTAGGAGTTGGCCTCAGCAACAAGGGCTAAGCAGAGGGGGCAGAAAGAGAGTGGTATTTGAAAAAGGCAGGGTTTTGGTGGTTGATGGGTCCTGAGTGCCCCAGACTCCCAGCTGCAGCTCTGGGTTGTGGTGGAGGATTCTTACCTGTTGCTCTGAGTTGGTTCTCCTATGGCTCATAGATTTGCAGCAATGTCATCAACCGGGAGCCCCATAATAAACAGAAATTTAGACCTCCATCTAAGGTCTACTGAATAATTGATTGAATTTTAATAGGTTCTTGAAGTAACTTACACATATGATCATGTTCCATAAGCTATTGTACAGAGCACTAAACAGTAGAAGTATCAGGGAGGAAATACCTGAATCTGGATTCTGAAGGCTGGATGATCTGATTCTCCCTATCACCTCCAAGTTGGTTTTTCTTTTATGAAAGGCATTTCTGATTTCCACAAGGCATGGGAAAGGTGTTCTGAAGATAGACAGTTGTTCCCCTGGCTTGAAGTATAGGGAGGGATTGAGGGAAGTGATATAATCAGCTGAAGAATGGCAGGAGAGAGAATAGAGACGAGAATGTGAGCATGTGCATGCTTGTTTGAGTAAGATCAGAAAGTTCCGAGTCTACCAATAGGAATAGAGAAGAGAATGATGTCACTGCACTTTTTCTCCCACTGCCCTGCTGTGATCACTCTCTCAGATTGTAGGCCTGAGACAGCCCGGTCTGTATGTCACGGAGTGTATAAGTACAGATTTATACTTTTACTTTGTGCCTTCTTTAATTCTATCAGTACAGTTGCTACTTATATATTTTAGTCATCACCCTTTTCAAGCAAACTCATACCATAGTAAAGCTGCATTTTTTTTTTTAGGAAAACTGAGCCACAACCTCTCTTTGGTAGAATCTGTATTTGGCTTAGGAACCAAGAACATTAACTGTCTTGCTCTTAACTGAGCACCATTCTAATTAGGAAAGAAAGGCTTTAGGAAGCCATGGTAGTGTCTGAGAGGGGCACATTCATTCCACAGTTTGATATTTTAAAATATAGTAGACTGCAAAAAATGCAGATTACGGAGGGGATATAGTGTTAAAATTGCTTTTGCCATTATAAAGATAAAAATAGCCCTTGGTTCAAATTTCCTGCTGCTTCTTTCTAAATGAAAGAGTTAAATACTGAAAGGCAGGTGGATGCTGACACTCCTTTAGAAACAGCTGAATAGAGTTGATGACAGGAACTACAGGGAAGCCATTGAGGCTGCAGATGCATATGCGGCACTTACTTTCCACAAAGTTCAGAGTGGGGTGAAGCTGCTCTGGTAATTGGCTATGAAACAGCAAACCCTCTGGATAAAAATGGCCTTATACTTAATTATCCATGTTCTGGGCAGCGGGTAGCCACCTGGGTGATTAGTTACACCACCCATTTTAACAGCCACCCAAGTTTAAGTGTAAGTGTGATTGTTCAGACCCTGGCACCAAGTTCAATTAAGGGCCTGGGAATTTCTATCAGTTTTGACCAGGTTTAGATCTTAAGCAGATGGTCCTAGAAATCCCCAAGGTGAAAGCCCCATTTTGCATCTAAACTGGATAAGGGCATAGATCTGTCAGGAATATATAATAACACCTTCAGTGACAAAGGAGCATTTTATTTGTTGATACATAGTGATTTGCCACACTTTTTTTTCCTTTTAGTATTCCTATTCTGATCTTCACAAAAGAGCTTATTGCAATCAATTTTCAGATATATTGCTTAGCATCAGTGTTGGTAAGTAAATTTCACAAGACAGCCCACTTTATTAAATGTTTGAATATAGGATATTATCATGTTGAGATAAAGGGAAGAAAAGCTGCTAAAGTAGAAAACAAAAGAAAACAAAACAAGAGCAAATCCTCCAAACACTAAAATCCCACCTCTTATGAGCATATATATGCTTTTGTGTGTCTATGTGCATGTGTGTATGTGTGTTTATGTGCCATGGCATATGTGTGGATTTCAGATGACAACTTATGGGAGTTGATTCTCTGCTTGCACCTGTGTTTCAAGGATCACACTCAAGTGATCAGGTGTAGCAGCCAGCACCTTTACCTGCTGACTCATCTCAGTGGCCCACATTTGGATCTTTTGATGAAAAGTTCATATCTCTCTTCACAGCACTATTTTACCCCCTCTCTGTCTTCTTTTGTGATTCTGCAGAACCTAATTTCTGTCTGTTGCAGTCACAGACTACTGCTAAAAGGGAGGTATCCATAGGTCACTCATAAAAGATTCCAGGCTGTGAATTGGCCAGCCACAATGAGGATCTTTATTCTTTAAGAGACAAGGGCCCCAGTCTTTTTTGAAGTAGTGACAATCGCTGACGTGATATGTACAGTATTGTACTAAGCACTTCACAGGTGTTGACTCAAAGGTGGCCTATCTCGCAGCAACCTTATGAGGTGCATATTGTTTTGAAGTTTCATTTTAGAGTTAAAGAAACAAAAGGGAAGAAAAGAATGAGGGAGGGAGAGAGAGGGAAGGAAGGAAAGAAAGGAAGAGAGGAAGACAGGCAGAGAGAGAAAGAGAGAGAGAGAGAGAGAGAGAGAGAGAGAGAGAGAGAGAGAATTTTATAATTTGTTATTTAGCAGCAGTTAGCAAAGCCAGGCAATAGGCAATGTGGACTGTCATCCTTTGTTTTTAACACACAAATTGCCTGGCTTTGGTAGAATTTAGACATATGCCCGTGGGTACAAGACATTTGTACTACAAAAATATTTCTAAATCACTTCTGGTAATGCCCAGAAGTCTGTATTCCTTTTATTTAATTTTGAGTGTGCAGCATGAAATTAGACATTCAGATATTGTCATGCTGAGGTGACAGAAAGAGACAAAATTAAAATAGACAAACCCCACTAAAGTTGGCTCCTCCATGCCAATTATTTTAGTCAGTTTACCTGTTTTCTTTCATATTTACATGAAATAGTATCAAATTCACTTTTTAGGCAAGAAGACTGAGATTCTATGTGGTTAAGTAAGTTGTCTAACACAGCATGCAAGTGGCAGATCCACAGATGCATCCTAGACTGCCCGATTTCAGAGTTACATAATGACAGCCATTCAACAACTCTACTTCCTGGGAGCATGCCAGGCTCTGCCTTGAATACTTTATACACAATAGGTCACTTAATCCTCACAGCAGCCCTAAGAGACTGGTCTTATTATCCTCATGGCAAAAATAAGGAAATAGACTGAGATCCAGTAAGTAGTGAGGGGAGGATTTGAACCCATTCCTGTTTGTTCCAAAGTCCTTTACATTAGAAGTATAGAGACAAGAATAGAGTTCAGATTTCAATCTTTCATTGTATTCCCTGTTGCAATTGGTCAGTGAGATGGCCCGTTCATACCCAGCTGATTTGGAGACCTTCTGGGTGAAATGCAAAGAGAATGCAAAAACAACAAAAATTCAAAGGTTGACCCATCATGATAACTTTCGTCTTGCCATACAGTGAGCTATCTGAGAAATGTTCTCATTCTTTTATATAATAAATCCCGTATATAAAGACAAATTAATGAAAGTGACATAATAATGCTTGCCCATTTTAAGACAGATCTACTAACAAGTTCTACTTATTAGTTATATTTTTATAATTAAAACAACCAAACATCTATGAAATAGAACAAAACAATATTTCATATGAAGTGAAGTCCTTTAGTTATCGAACTTGCTTTTGAAGACTAAACCCAGGGCATAAAATATGCTAGACAATCACCATAGATGTGAGCTTGAACCCTAGGTCTTGTTTTTGTAGATGGTAATGTTTATGTTTGGAGACGAACCAATACAAATACAGAAGCTGAAAATAAGAGTGTTTCCAGCAGATCACATGGTCTAGATGCAGAATGTGCAGCCTCAAGTTTCAGCTCTTCCTTGGGCTGGTTGATTAACTTGTATGTGTCTCAGTCATTCACCAGTAAGATGAGAGTAAGAATACTGGACTTATACCTTTATGATGGGGTACAAATAAAAAATACAGACAGGTGCTTTTTAATAGTACATCTGTGATGGATGCTCAGTATGTGTGTGCTAGGGTAGAGTTCACAGAAAAGAAGGATTTCAAAGGTGCAGAAGGACTAGGTTTATGATGCTTTGCTCTGGCAGAGGACAGGTGAAAGTGGGTAGTATCTTAAAATCAAAGAGGAGGGATGGGGAAAAATGAGTCTGGTTTCAGTTCATATGATCTGCAGTTAGCATCTTAGGTTGGACTAGAAATTTTTTGTTTGGTTGATTGTTTTTTGAGTTTGTTTTGTTTTGTTTTTGTCAAGACAGGAATTCAGGGAGTCTCTGTATAGCCCAGCTGTTTTGGAATGCAAACTCATCCTTCTGTAAGCCAGGCTGGTTTTGAATCCAGAGATCTGCCTGCTTCTGCCTCCCAAGTGCTGGGATTAAAGGTGTGTGCCAGTGCCCTTGGCTTGAGATTTTGAAAACTATAGACATAATTACAAAAAGATAAATGGAGAGGACTATTGTACACATCCAAGATGGCTAGCTGGGAGATTAAGAATTTTTGGCAAAATAATTCTGGGATGATAGTCACTGTCTAGGAAGAATGCCATGTTCTAAAAGAACTGAGTCAATTATAGACAGCACTGCTAGCCAGAAAATTATTAGATCTATGATCTAGCACAGATTCTAACATAGGTTAACTGCATATAAAATACCTAATGAGTTAGTATATGATATCTATAGTTCATTTAAACATATCATTTAATACATTATGATAGCAACAGGTCCAGACACTCTACGTCAAACCCCAGATTCAGTGTCAGTGTCCCATAGGTGTCTACACACTATTCATTTATATAATTTGAAATATTTTATTTATTTTTGAGCCAATAGAGTAGACTCCGCCTTCTGGTAATGCAAGCCAGAAAGACTAGTGTTAAAACTCCTGGAAACACTGTTCACAACACAGTAAACGGGGACTCAGTGCGATGCACCAGGACTACCTTGTCCTTCAGTTGGGATAATTCTATAGGACATTCTACCCTGCCTTTCATTGTTTTCCATAAGGACTGAACTCTACTAGGCATGGAGATGGCTGGTTTAATAAGGCAAAACTTTATGGTCTACCTTTCCTTTGCTATCTCACATGTTTGCTTGTCATGAGGACTTACTGGGTTTATTTCTCAATAGATATATTCATCCTGCAATCTTTATACTGTAGTATTCTCTTTCTCTTTCACGATGAACTCATGTCAATATAAAAAAGTAATGCATGCTTGAAAATACAGAAGACATTGAATTAATCTATGATGATAAACTTCCCGTCTCTACTTCTAAACTCCTCTCTCCAAAACCGAGTTGAAAAGATAATGTCATCTCTGCATGTCGTGTTACACTGCTGTTTTTATCTTTTCCTTGCGGTGTCATTCTTCAATAATGGATACAGCAAAACTCCAAAATTCCAGGCAGTTAGGTGGCAAGCTTTTGTTCTGTCCTACATACCACATCTTCTTTGTAAAAGCTATATGAAAGTACTATGCCATTTGAGTTCATTATTTCCATAGATAACCATTCTTTAAGCATGCTCAAGGCTCTCTTAGACAAAAACAATGAACTCTAAGTGTATCTCAAGAACAGAGTAGCCTATCACCAGTATATTTTCCCCAAATAGTCACCTGATTCTGGTACAAGAGTGATTTTGGGATTTGACCTAAAATCCATATGACTTGTTTTTTGAAGTTTATGAAGTTACTGAAGTTTTAAAAAAAATTAAGACTTTTTCCCATATATGAATGAACTATTTACTAACAGCAAAGGCCCAGACATGCATTTCTTCTTGGATACACCCAGAGCACAGGCTAGAGGCCAGTGGTCTTAGTGTGCTGACTGTGGACAGGAAGGCCCTCACAACTGGCATAGCCCACTGTGGGCTCTAATTTTCTTCAACTACTCCATGTCCTTAAGCACCTTCTTGTGTAGACTGTTGGCCAGAAGCTGGTTGTTTGTACTTTCTCTCCTTCACACCCTCTGTCTGTTTAAGAGCCAGTTTGAGATCTTGTAGTGTCAGGGATTCTGCATGACAGTGATCACACATTCCACCTCATCTTCCAAGAATTCCCTGGCCCTCTTGGTGAGGTCAATGTCTGCTTTTCTCAGCACCACAAGAGCATATCTCCACCCCATACCTTTAATGGCAGTGATGGTAAAGGCTATTTTCCACCACTCATTGGTGTTGGTGCTAAGTACTTCTGAAATGAACTGGAACTTCTCAGGGATCACTAGCGACATGGAGGCAGCACAAGTGACAGCCTGCCTGAAGGCCTCCCACAGAAGGAAAAAAGTCAGAGATTTTTAATGATGTAGACATTAATAAAGAACTATATTGTGGTCAGAGCATGCACACTGAGCTCATCCCAGCACACACAACAGGCAGAGTCCCTCACTCTGAGGCTTCCTCAAGAAGGCACTTTTCTCTGACGTAAGATGTAGACATTGAACAACAGTATAACATTCACATTTTCATTTTGTTCCATTTGTTTTCAGTGCAGCAGCTTTATATATTCTCCAGCATATGTGGAAATGGAGATTGATGGTCACCGTGGTGCTCCCCTTCTCCAGTGAGGTTCTCAGCTGGTTGGGAGTCTTAGCAGCCCATTATGTAATAGTGGAATCAGGAGTTTAGCTATGTGAGTGTCCCATAGAGAACTGTATTTCTCCCAAGGCCAGCATAAGGAAGAAAGAAAATACAAATGCATTTTAATCATTGAGCACATAGTTCTGAGACTATACACTGACAAAATTTCACTTGTGCTTGACTTTTTTGGGCTTCCAATAATCATTTTCATGTAACTCAGTGATTTTTTGGTAGGTCTTACTAATTAAAGTCAGAAGTTTCCAAAGGTGGTAAATCCTTTTAGTGAGCCAATCAATGTCTTATGAACTCCCAGGAAAGGATTTATATGGAAAGTCAAAGATATCACTAGCCATTTATGAAGTCTTTGTGATTCCCCCCCACCTAGAATTCTACATTTGTAGGTTACCTCCTCCCATTTCAATTTATCCAATCCGGAAGAATTCAATAATGCAAGAGAAAATGCTACTCCTTTTTCTCTGCTTTGCTTCAAAGCTAAAGATAACTGAGTATGGTTTTAGTCAGTCAGTAACCTCTGCTCATTTATAACCCTTTCTTATATGAGCTGAAGTATGGGATGCAGAAAAAGTCATTTTTTCCTATAGAAATTGGAAAATGCTTCTAAAACCAAGCAATTGAAAAGCAATTTAAAATGAAAGAAAACACATTATTAGACCATAAAAGAATGCAGGATTGCAGCAACTTAATATTGAAAAGAAACCTGGGAGTCCAGTCATACAGGTCAAATCCTAGCCAGTGCAGGTTCCCCCTGGATGCTCTGTGTAAATACTTGTAGGGATGGCATCTTTAGCACCTCTTCTTCGAGGCAACCTGCTCCATCTCTGGATCACTTCGGCAATTAAAAATTGTATTTTTATACTGAACTATTTTTTACTTTAGTGCACATGAAGATCACAGGATTAAAATCAAGAAATCATTTGTTCACAAAAGCTTCCAAGGCAATGCCTTTGTGATGAGCAAGTTACATTAAGCCAATGTAATTTCCTTCTGTGAAGACTTTCAACTCTTGAATAAAGAGGGAGCAATCAATGTAGGGCACATCTGGACTTCACTAAAGCTATGAGGATCTGCAAGGAATTTCCATTAAGGAGCTGGGGACACCGGGCCTGGATTGTACTATTATATGAGACTTACAGCACGGACATTAAGCAGCGCTTTGAGAAGAAGCTGGGGCAACATATCCCAGAGACCACATACATTTATCTTGGAACTTCTAATTTTTTTTTCCGGCAATGTCTGGAATGAAAGAAATAAGAAAATTTCTGTATGTTTGGAGAAGATGCAACGTTGAGAAACGAAGTTAGAATGGGAGGGGATGGAAACAAAAGCTGAAAATTCCTTGTGAAGCAAGAGTGAATCCAAGGTGACCTTGACCAATTAGAAAAATGGTCTGTCAAAGAGAAGCTGACATTTGATGTTCAACAGGACAGTGCTGGGCAATCCATGTGCTCCTGAAATCCAAAACACATGAATACCTGCTGAGGCACGACTGGAGAAGCCATCACTGTGAATCACACATTGAATAAATGGAAACAAGACAGGGCCATGGTTTAAAGGACTGCCATGGGTCTGGGTTTTGTGAACAAAACTATATTGTACAAAAACCAGGGTATCATTCTTCTATCTTGTATTCCACGCCAATAGTGACTTTATTAGTTACATTCTTGCATTTAGCATATTGGTCTTTCAAACATGGAGGTAAAATAACTGGAATAACTCTCAAGGTAAATGGAATGGAAAGCAGTCTTCATAGTGCATGTATGAGGAAAAAGGAAATGACTAAAATAACTGGTTGGGAGACTCAGTGTTAGCTTTTTACTTGCTTTTCTCTTGGTGGAGTTTTTCATACTCATTTTACCAACTAGCCTTTTCCTACATTGTTTAGAAATTCCACATAAAGATGTACCTGCTCATACTGGCTTATGACAACATTCTAAAACTGGCTTAAGCTGCTTCTTTTGTTTGACCATGTATGTGCTGTCAACCCAAATTAGGAGAAAACATTTGATTCTGGATGACAAACTTTGTCCATGACACTATCCTAGCCACTGTTGCTCTGTGGACTACCAAAGAGTAGACATCTAATGACAATATGCTATTAGATGGTGTGGTAATTTGAATGGGAATGGCCCTCATAGACTCATATACTTGAATGCTTGGTTCACAGTTGGTGGAACTATTTGGAAAGGATTTTGAAGTGTGGTCTTGTTGGAGGAGTGTGTCACTGGAAGTGAAACTTCAAAGCCTAGCTTAGTCTAAGACAGCATTCTCTCTGCCTCAAGGCTGTTTCTCAAGATGTGCTTACTCATCTTGAGTGCTACTCAGCTACTGCTCTAGTGCCATGCCTTCCTGTCTGCTGCTGTGCTCCATGAAAAGATGCCCGTGAACTCTAACACTCTGAAACGTAAGCATCAGATAAACACTTTTTAAAATAAGTTTCCTTGGTCTTAGTGTCTTATCACAGCAACAGAAAATAGGAGGAGCAATTTGACTTACTGGTATTCTAAATCTGGGATACTCTCTGTTAAGCTTAAATTAGTATGGGAGGAAGAATAAGATTAATTATAAGCCGTGATTTACATTCGAAGCATATTATTGAATGGCACTTGGAATGAAGAACTGGAAGACATAAATCCAGGGCAGCATGACTGTGTCTGTAACTGATCAAATGCTAATATGATTTCAAATGATTATTTGCATGGTTAACAACTCTCCTTAATTAACCTGTCTCAATGTGTCTGAATCATGTAGCATGGTATCTGATACATAATAGATTCCAGATACATGTTAGTGATTGTTTGGTGAATTTTACAGTGTTTCTCAACTTTGGGCAATTATACTGACACTGATTTCTCTGACTCAGCATTGACACTCCATGCTGTGCTTTGAATTTTCATGAAATACACTTGTAAGACTCTTACTTAAGCACCCTCCAAAGCATAGTTCAATGACTACTTGGTTTTTCCCTTGAGAATTTTTTCTTTTGAAAATCTGATGTTCTATCAGTCAACTTGAGTGTATCACTTCATCAATTCTTCTTAAGCTGTAACAGTCAGTATGCTCTTTATAATTCTAGTATTAGAAGACATTATACTTGGTTTTAGACAAAAGTCCAAGCAACGATAATAAAATTAGAAGACAGTAGAAGTCTGACATACTTTGTCTTTAACAAACTGAATGGTTAAACTTTCTATTTCTCTTATTGGGAGCTATCTATGGGCCTGTGATTACGATAGTCATTCAAGATACGATTTGGCATGAATTGTAATAGTATCAACCCATAAGTGGTATCGTTAGTGAAAAACATAAAGCTGAAATGTTCAATGATGTAAACTTAAGCTGTGTTAAGTCCTGTAACTTTGCTGATATGTTCTGGAAAAGTCCCTTAATTGTGTTTGTATGTTGGAAATGATGTATCTGTAAATAGGAAGTCAGTGCAATAAGACTTATTTTTTTTCTATTATCACATCCATCTAGATTTAGTAGGCTGGGTAAAACTCCCCTCTTTATTCCCAGTAAAAGGAAAGTTCTTTGATCAATGCTGGCAACTTGACTTGCCAATAGATTTTTCAGGGAGAAATAAGGGAGAGTTTCCTTCCTGTTAGGCCTCTGTTCTGAGGTAAGAAGCAAAACCTTTGGTTGTCACACGTTCTCAGATATTTGTAATTGATTACAAGCTCTGGAGATTTCTGGGCAGAATGAGTATGATATTAGTGAAAATTCATCAAAAAGACACCTTCAGTGTACACCCTTAAGAAGGTCCTTCCAACAGAATGCTCGTGTGTTATTATTAGAACAGCCACACCTTTGGGTTCTACATGCTTTTCTAGATTTATAACTGAAATTTCCAGTTCCCAAGACAGTTCTCAGTCCCAGAAAACCTTAGATAAGTAAGATGAACTTGTATGAGCCACTTCTCCCTGGCTTTAGCATTCACATGCTTGAAATTAATGTATAGTACAGGAAAGTCTCTGGGATCCCTCATAAATCTCAAGTCCCATGGAAGTGTCCTCTGGTTTAACTTAGGACTAGGGTTTAGAAATGGATGTAAGATACAGAGACTCATAACTAGACAATGTACAGAGAATGAGAAATCTTGAAACACTCAATCCTAAATGGACTGTCTTCATCAAATCCCTCCCCTCAAGGCACAGGGTTCCTGACAGAAAAGAAGGTAGAAAGATTGTAAGATGCAGAGAAGATGGAGAAATAAACAAAATAACAAAGAAAACAAGATCCTTTTAAACACAAGAGGCTTAACATACATAAGAACTCACAGGGACAGTGGCATCATACACAGGATTTACATAGTCTGGGTTCTAGAATGGAGAGGGGAAGTAAAAAGGAGCACCCATCCCCAAGCTAGAAGCCAACTCCAATTAACAACCACTTGCAGAGAAAATGTTAATTTTCTCCACCAGACTCTCACTAGTGTAAAAAGCATCATTATGGGAAGGCTCTGCAGCCAACACAAAATAAACAAAATAACAAAAAAAACAAAATTCAGTGGTATTTTTTGATTTTTTTCTATTGTCTTGTCTTATCTGAGCACTTTAAAATTACAGATATTTTGTAATTTTAATTCCCCTCCCATTGATGCCAGATAAGGCCATCCTCTGCTACATATGTAGCTGGAGCCATGGGTCCCTACACATGTTCTCCTTGGTTGGTGGTTTAGTCCCTAGGAGCTCTGAGGAGTCTGGTTGGTTGATATTGTTGTTTTTCTTATGGGGTTGTAAACCCCACCAGCTCCTTCAGTCCTTCACCTTACTCCTTCAATGCAGTCCCCATGCTCAGTCCGATGTTCGGCTGTGAGCATTCACATCTGTATTTGGACAGGCAGGGAAGTGGGGAGGATCTGTAGGATGTGAGGGAGGGAACCCATAATCAGAATATATCCTATGAAAAAATATTTTTCAGTTAAAAAATAAATTAATTTAAAAAAGAAAGATGTAAGAGCTATTTGCAAAGCCTAAGTTGTCACCCTCTTCTTCTAAAGGTACAAAATGTTCACAGTCACTACTACTTTCCTTCCATATGAAGGCAAATGTTTTTTCACCCAGACATTTCTGTTGATTTGCATGTCATACAAATGCCTTTATTTTTAGCCCATACCACTATATTCATATCAAATTCCAGGATATTGTTAGCTATCTTATTAAGTATCATATCTACTGAATTCTAAACTCAATGCTTTCTTCTTTAGGATTTAAAGTATTCTCCTTAGTTCTCTGATTCTTACCTTTAAAGAGCAAATCTAGGGACATAGTACCTGTTAAGTTCATGATGCCATAGATCCAAGTCAGGGCATACTACACTACCTTGCCATACTGGAAAATAGGCTTGAAGAAATTTAGAAGTCACAGATAAAAAAAAAATCGGTCCTTTTTTTTCTCCTCTGCAACATGTCACCCACAAGTGAGGCATGCCCTTACTATGACAAAAGAAAGGCACCTATGACACTGAGAGGATACTTAGGTAATTGAAGCTAACAGGTCTTGCTAAGTCCTACCACCCCCAGCAGCTGACTACCATCACCTCATTCCTTTATCCTATTACCATAATTTTCTACTCTTCCCCCAACCTACAATAAAAACATTTATGTTGAACTGTTTTTTCAGACCTTCTTTCCAAATGAAGGCTCCTATGTTACTCAAAGCATAGGTTGAACACATTTGTATGTTTTACTCACGGGAATCTGTCAGTTAAATTATCAGGCCTAATCAGGCACTCTAAGAAGAAAGCAGTAAAAGTTTCCATCTATCTTGTTATCAAGTTTATCAAATCCCTTTCAGCCACTGAATGACACGTTGTCAGTTGACCCTTAAGGCATTTCAATAGCTCTGTGTCATCCTCTCTTCCTCTCCCCCCACTTCCTCTGTCTCATCTCCCCTTCCCCCACTTCCCTCTCCACTCCCCATCAGAGAAGGAGAAGCCTCCCACAGACATCAACCTGCCACTGGCACATCAAGCTACAGTAGGACCAGGCACCTCCCCTTGGTCTGAGCCTAGACAAGGCAGCACAGCTAGGGGAAAGAGGTCCAAAGTCAGGCAACAGAGTCAGAAATAACCCCTGCTCCAGTTGCTAGGGGTCCTGCATGAAGATCAAGCTGCCCATTTGCCACACATGTGTAGGGGGCCCAGGTCTGTCCTGCAAGCATGCTCTTTGGTTGGAGGTTCAGTCTCTATGAGCCCTTATGGGCCCAGGTTAGTCAAGTCTATAGATTATTTTGTGGTTTCTTTGACCCCTTTGGCTTCTCCAATTCTTCTTCCCCCTCTTCCATAACATTCCCTGGGCATGGGTCCCAAGTTTGAGCACTTATGGGCTGGCCACTCCCTCAACCCCTGTTTCATCTTCATTCCTGAATATCTTGTATGCAAGACAAATTGTGGGTCAAAGGCCTTGTGAATGGGTTGATGTCCCCATCCCACCACTGGACGTTTCTAGGCAAATTCTTTTAGAAGGAGTGTAAATATAGTGGGTATGTCTTATTCGTTTCACTTCTGGCCTTAGTTTTGTTGTATTCTACCTTTATGTGTGGGAGCTGAGGAAGCCCCCCAGTGAATGAATGCTTAAGGAATGAATGAGGTTCTAAGTGAATGTGTATTGTTTGAGATGAGACAGCCATAACAAGGACCAAGACCTTGGACTCATGAGAATTTGGCAATATCTTTCCCATAGGTCAGACTCAGAAAGGCAAAACCTTCCTTTTATCCAAATATTAGTGTTTACAAAGGATTAATCAGTGTATGCAAAAACTAGTAACTGCAGCTTCCTCCTCCCCACAATCACAGCCTAAGACTGCTCACCTACAGGTACTTTCTACCAAGACTAGCTAAGTCCTACCCCTGTGCTTTACATAATAAGCACATTACCCTGAAGTTCCACGTTGTGCAATAATTGGTGCCTCTACATCAGTGTACACACGTCATATCTGACCCCAGCTTTTCTGTGTCTGTTGTTTCTTCAGTGTTTGTCCTTTCTTTATTCCCTCACTATCTCTGGTCAGATAGCTTAGTTGCAATATCTATGACCTTGCACAGGTAGCTGCTAATTTTTTGACTGTAAGCTACATGAGGGGAGGGATAATAACTTCTTGTTTGATGTTGCTGTTCCAAATGTCTGCTTTCTTGGTTCTAATTGATTCTGTAAGTTGGTTATAGTGAATGGCGCTACAACAGACATAGATAAGCAGGTATCTTTTTGTTGTTGTTGGATCAAATGGTAGTTCTATTTTTAATTTTTTAAAGGACTCTTTATACCAATTTCCATAGTGGCTGAGCAAGTTTTTATTCCTGCCAGCCGTGTATAGGGTTCCTATTTCCCTACATCTTTACCCACATTCGTTGTCTTAGATTTTCTCGATGATAGCCATTTTGCACGGGGTAAGGTGGACTCTAAAGGTAGTTTTCACTTCACACAACTTCATCTTTGCGCTTTGATTAGGCGTGGCCTCCTGTAATGGTTTCCAACTGTTGCAAAGAGACAGCTTCTTGATCTGGGGTGAGGACTCCATGTATCTTTGGGATAAACAAATATTTAGGATGTGGCTAAGAATTATACTTGTTTAGAAAAGTAGCAGTACATATATTTATGTAACAACAATTAATGAAAAATGGAGGCTACACATTTGAAAAAGAGCAAGATAAAGAATATGAGGGCAGAGATGGAGAGAGGAAAGTAAAGAGGGAAATACTGTAATTATATTATAATATCGAAAAATAAAAATAATTTTAAAAGATCAATATTACAGTCATCTCATTTATTCCTCTTTACCACTGCTCTTTGTTTGACCTTATCTTTATTTCTTATCATCACCAGTAATTTATGTTGCAGACAGCCTTTCCTCTAATATCTTCTTAAGGATCATGAAAGAAATCGTATTAAAAGTAACTTTCTGAAATGATTATTGTTGCATATGTTCTAATTTTTTTTTAAAGTGGAAAAACAAACAGAATTCAAGGAGTGGAAATAATCAAAGAGTTCCACTTTCAGATGACCTGTCTGTGTTTGTTCTTAATGTTGGTTTCTACAACAACTTAGATTTGAATTGGTGACAGCACACATCAAATAAAGTATACAGAGACAGAAGCTCAGAGAAAGATTATGTTAACAGCAATTTCCAACACTATGGGAAAGTGCATAAATTCATGGGCTGGCAAAGAAAATTGTCTCCCTTGACTCTCTTGTAGTATAATGAAGACCTTCTACATATTTTTTAAAATGGAGCCTTTAGAAGCTAGCAACAAAAAGAGATGATTTCTATCTTTTACAAATGGATGTTTTAAATCATTTTTCCAAGTTATGGAAGATTTTAATATTTCTACAGCTTCGTTTTTTTTCAATCTTTTCTGGAGGAGATGTGCTGTTTTTTTGAATTAAAGGGAGGTATAGAAATGCAAATGTTGTAGATTATAAAATTGTACAAAAGGAGTGCCTGCTAAATTGATTTCAAGGCTGTATAGGACATTGTATGCTGGGACAAAGAAGAGCTGGAACTTAACAAAAAAAGAGGAGAGATTTAGGTAAAGAACTTAATACACAGATCTTGGCATAGATGTGTACGTTAATAAAAATAGATTTATGTAGAAGTCACATATCAGATTATTCAATTTAATTGTCTACCATTCTTGGTAACTTTTGGCTCTTAAATTGCACCAGCTATATAAAATGCGATTCTTTATTTCCAGTGTGAAACAGCACAAGGGATACTGACACAGGATAGCATATAAGAAAGAATCCACAGCTTGCATATAACACTAAGAGCAGATTCAGTGTCCATCAGTTAAATTATTAAGTTAATGCTGACAGAGATGATCATTTATAAACTTGTCAGAGCTCTCATTTGAAGAGAGAAAATACAGGTGACAACATTGATTCTAAGGAAGAGAGATTTGTTTTTAAAAAATGATGATAAGAAAAGACAGTAGGTGCCATTTTTCCCCAAACTATGGATGTTAATGTTTAAGGACCTACTCTCCCTCATCATTTTTCTGGAAAATGATAGTTTACTCATTCATACCCTTTATAAATTGGAACCCAAAATGTGCTCTAGGCTTGAAGCATTTCAGAATAGGAGTTACATTTTTAATTAAAGACCAGTAACAAGGTATTTCTCCTGATAGCAGATTACATACCTGACTTAAAGCCATCATAAGTGAAGAGTTCGTGGTAAGAGAATGCATATGTCTAAGTACTGATGCTCTGCACAAATCGAAGTGGCCTGATTTCATGTCCACAGATGAATCTGTAGTACCAGCATAAGTAATGATTACAGTGAAAAGTGATTATGTGAAAGTCACAATACCAGGTGCTATGCAGCACAGGAAACTGAATGACCTAGACAGCCACCTTCAAAGGCATTTACAATATATGTGGAGGAAGACACATTTCATATTGTTAGTATAGAATGAACTAAGTTGGAGGAGTGGAGAGATGGGCAAGGCAAGTGGTAAGTATAAACATTTGTGGCACTCCAGTTATCTAACACCTTAAATGGAATATAGGTTATATGATCTTCTTTAAAGGTTGATCATATCATTATTCTAATCCTTCCCCATGTGGATATTAGCTGGATGTACACTGAGATGTTTAGCAGCAATACTGACAAACCAATCCCTTCAACAAACTAAACACAATCGCTGATTGGTTGGGAGTGAAGTATAATTGAGTCCATCTCTGAAACAATGGGAATGTACTAGAAGCTCTGTGCTAATATTTGCCCTTTTCCATCCCAAGTGCCTGGTTAATAGTCAAAGTGTTTTTTCTTCAAAACAAAAGTCAATTCTTTGAAATTCCATTACACGAATACAAGGTATTTTGATAATATCTACCACCCTTACCCCTTCCAAATTTGGCTAGAATCCACACCATCATATCTCCCTCCTAACTCCATGTTCTCCTTTTTCTGTATAGCCACTGTATAGTTAGTGTTGTCTATAAAGCACATGGATGTGAGGCCCACCACTGGAGCACAGGCATCCTACCAGATTTTGGTAACATCTTCAAAGAAAACGGACTCTTTCTTCTTCAGCAGCTATTAGCTACCCAGAGCTTCTTAGATAGCAGTGAGGACTAGTGAGGTCCTCACTTCTCAGTGCTGGAATATTAAGTGGCTTGGTCTTGTGCAGGTCTTGTACAAGGAACTCCAGCTGCCACGAGTTCATGTATATACAGCAGTGCTTTCTTTTTATATCATTCCTTGCCAAATACAATGTCAGTGATCACAGATTTTTTTTTTTTGTGGCTTATTTTTTTGGATATTTTATTTACATTTCAGATGCCAATCCCTTTCCCCATTTCCCCTCCCTAGAAAACCCCTTATCCCTTGCCCCCTTTTCCATTTGGCTTTTATACAATTTTTTAAATGTTAATCAAGGGCTTTGTAAGTATGGTAATGCTCAATCAGAAGTGTAACCTAATACCCAACCTAGCTATGTAAACTATCTTTGACTAGTGGAGACACGTGAACTTCTGCCTCCATGCCCCCTCTCTCTTACTCTCTCTTTTTTCTCTCTCATTACCTAGCTTCTCATCTACTTCATCTTCTCCTCTCCTTACTCCATCTTTTCCTCTCGGTGCTCCTTTCCCCTTAGTTCCTCCTACATATTACCCTTCCTGTTAAAATAAAGCTTTTCTCTCAGAATTCCTTGTGGCTTTATATTCCATTAGTGTTGGTACCCATTTTGTAGCCAGTAATAGAAGAGAGGTTGAAATCACATTCATTAGCTCACTAAACCTATGAAACCTCAAGAGCAAACACATTGTTCTCAAATATAGATACTCCTCTAAGCTTTGGTGGCCTACAGAATGCTCCATAAAATTCCCATCTGTCAGCTAATGACACTATAAATATTGCTGAAAATATCTTTTTAAAAAAGAGCAGCATTAACAGCTCAATCAACTAGCTGAAAGCATAAGTGATAGACTATGTGACTCCGTGAAGTCTCGAAGCTTTGCACAGCCGTTCCTAGAACACCTTTCATAAGGACTGAAGTGTCAGTCTCTAATAGCTGGTTGGCTTGGATGAGATAATCAGAAACGAAGTAGTTAAAAGGATTGTTAATTAAAAAAAAAACCTTGATTAGAGGTCAGGCAGAGACTTGGAAGACATAGGTAATGACAGTGTGCTTTGGGGACAGTGTACTTGCTTAACACATTGGCCACCATTGTCATACTTCCTTTGGTGTCAGAAGTGCATAGTGACTTCAATATCTGAAAACCAGAAGGATACTATTTGTGAATGGGAGCACAGGCAGTCTTCTTTTGGTATTAAATTCAGAGGTATTTGTATGGATTGAAGGAAGCTGCTCCTGAGTATACCTGCTTATTAACTTTCCTATCCAGTTTAACATATTTTTCTGAAACCCTGTAGTACTTAAGCCACTTTTAACTAGAAAGAGAGATGACAAGGAGAGGCTTTTTACTATTTATCAAGAATGATTTCTGCAGTTATCTACAGGAGAGAATGGGAAAAGGACTGTGTCTACTTATATTCTCATTCAGCAAAGTTTGATGAAAGTAACTTTTTAAAGTGTACTTTAAATTATTTTTGTTACTTTAAAATTACATTCATATGGGTGTTTGTGTGGAGATAGGTCCCTGTGAGTATAAGTCCCCCCCCCCCAGAGTCTAGCAAAAAACCACTGACTGAATCCTCTGGCACTGGAATTGACAGGCAGTTTGTGAGATGCCCAGCATGGGTGCTAGGATCCTAATTCAGGTCCTCTGAAAAAGCAGTGTGTACTCTTAACCACTTAGCCAGCTTGTCTTGTCTTGATTTTCCAAATCTATCTTTAGGAAGAGTTTATTTAAAGCTGAACCTAACAGAGGGCATGCCACACAGCAGAATCTCGAGGATAATGTGCTGAGAAATGGACCTAAGGTAATGTATAAAAACCCGAAGGGTCCATGGGCTTCTTTCAAGTGGTGAGCATAAATGGGAAGCTTCACAGGCTCTCATCCTGCATTAATACATTCTCAAGAAATCTATAAACAGTGGTGCTAACCTGAAAATGCTACAATCCAGTTATGCTACATATGTTGTCAATCACCATTGTCAACAGAACTATTTATTTGAGCAGTGTGTACTTTTGGACCATGTGGGGTAGTATGCTGATTGTGAATTAGCTCATCTTGTGCCTATTTAAATTTTGGGCAATTGTTCTGTCTTAGAAACATATGGGTTAAAATACATAGTTTCAAATCATGAGGTTTCTGATATAGATATTTGGTGGTAGGCACTTTGTGAGTTAATGAGGTTTAGCTGAATTCATGGAAGTAGGAGACATGAAGGTATTAGTGGCTTTATAAGATACATAAAGAGACACTTAATAAATCATGTTTGTTCTGTGTTTTTCATGTGATGCTTTCTGACATGTTATGATGCAGGAAAATGGCCCTCAGTGATGCAGAAAACATACAAGCATCATACTCTTAGTCCAGTCTCCAGAATTATGAGTTAGAAAATATTTACTATAAAATGACTGGTCTCAACATTTTGTGATAGGAAGAGAAGATGGACCAAGATATAGGTACAATAAAAATTCAAACCATCTCTCCCTGTATCAATTCATCTATCCCTTCAGTCACTCAACATCTACTGGGCAGATGTAATAGACAAATTATCATACAGAGAACACTGATATAGATTGTCTATAGTCTTGTTTAATTTTTGGCATTTCATCTACAGCACCTAGCATAACACTAAGAACATATAACAGGTTTATGTGATGCTTGTTGACAAGCAAATGGATAATAAGGAATCACTACACAGAAGAATAGTGATGTGTAAGTAAAATGAGTAATATAAGCTAACTGCCATGGGCAGAAAAGGAAGGATGCAATGAACTCCACTTTAGATAAAGTTAGTTAAGAAAGGTACCAGGATTTGGGGGCGGGGCCTGAAAAGATGGCTCAGCAGTTATGAGCTCTGACTGCTTCCAGAGGTTCTGAGTTCAATTCCCAGCAACCACATGCTGGCTCAAAACCATCTGTAATGGGATACGTTGCCCTCTTCGGGTGTATCTGATGACAGCTATAGTATACACTATAGTGTACTCATATACATTGGGGGCAGGGGGCAGAAAGGGGAGCAGCATTTGGGATGGAAACAAATAAATAAATAAATTTAAAAATAGAAAGATTTTGGAGAAAACAACATAGTATTTGAATTAATCTTTTTTAAAATGAGTAAGATAAGGCACAGACATATTGCAGACTATGATATTATCAAAGACCAATGTTTATAGCAGGGTAAAAATGCTTGGTGTACTTCAGGAATGGTAAGCAATCAAGATGGTTAGAAGATGTGATGGTGGATGTGGTTGAAGGGGAAAAAAGAGTCCAATTTAGATGCATAAAAGACTTTGAATGTCCTAAGAGAGCTGTGCATGTGCACCACTTAAGGTTTTGGAAGGGAGGAGTAATAAGATTTAACCCATCACTTCTTAAAGTACCCATTAACCACCTATCTCATACTATAAGGAGGTCTTGCCCTCCCATAATCTGGAGTTTACCTGTGTATGTCAATTTCCATTGGGCAGTATATCCTGACTCAAGCACACAGCCCAAACTTTTCTTCTCATAACATGTGCACAGTGTAGACTAATTACTTATTTCATTTTTAGTTTCTTCCACTTGACTGAGACCTCAGAGAGGGCTGGAACAATGTCTACCTTGTTCATAATTATAATTATAATCCAAGTGCTTAGAACAGTCCCTGTCATGTAGTAGACACTCAAGAAACACATGCTGGGTAAAAAAAAAATGAACTATTGTATGAATCAAATGATTAACTTTGTATATCTACAAAATGCAGAAGTACCCTTTCTAGAAAATGTCTCTGCTAGATGGAAAGAATTCACTTATTAATTAGAGAGTCAGTGGAGGTTAGAAATGAAAAGCCCTGAAAATTGGTAAGTGATTGTTAGGTACAGGGGACTTAGTTAAAAGTTGAATATTTTCATTTAAGTGATGGGACTTTCCCAGTATGCCTTGAGGCTCTAACATGACAGAGGAAACATCAGTGGACATTTGCTTATCTCTGAGATGGCAAGATGCCTTCATGAGAATAACACTTGCAGTCTCAAGGGAAACTGTGAAGGCAGATTTGCTTAGTAAGTTTCAAGGAACAACTTAGTTGACCTAGACTTTTGAGCTATAGTGCTCTAGTACTATGCAAAGTACAGAGGCCCAGCAGGTATTTGTAGAGCCATGAAAGTATTTATTGAAGGCTAATATTCTTCTGTTATGTCATAGTGCACGTCTTAGGATTGTCTCACACATATATTTGATCCATCATTTTAGCTATAAAGAAGTGGAGTTACACTTTTTTTTTAAAATCTTCAAACAGTTTTTGTAACTGCCATTACCAAGAAAATACAGTAGAAGGGAAGCTATGAGAATTTTGGATAGATTAGAAAAAGTGATATGGCCTTTGTCTAGTTCTCTCCTTTTATCCTTGCTTCTTTCGCTCCTTCCCTCATCCCCATTTTCCCTCTCTCTCTTGTTACCTATTGTGGAAGCATTGGAAGCAAGCCACCGAGCTGTGAGGAAGCAAAATTCGTCTCATAAAGACACTACATGGGGTAAGACATGTGGAGCAGAATCAAGACCCCTTGTTGATAGTCAGCGTGAATCAAGAAACAGGCAAATGAATAAACCTTGAGATGATCTCTGCTCTGAGCCATTGAGCCTTCCAACTGAGTCCCCAGACAAGGGAGGCTGAATACAAATTTCTCTTCACATGCCCTGATTGAATTCCTGAGCCATAGAAATTATAAGAATGACGACGTGATTATTATTGCTGTTTTTGAAACATTTTCATTTTATTGAAAATAGTTTTAAAGTATTTTTACATTAACTTATTTGTGTGTATGTGTATGGGTGTACATGTGTGTGGGCGTGTGCCTACATACATGTGGAAGTCAGAGGACAACTCACGGAACTCAGTTCTCTTCTTATACCATGTGGACTCCTGAGATTATTGTCAGGCTTAATGGCAAATGCCTTCAGCCACTGTGTCATCTCACTAGTCCAATTTGTTGTTTTAAACCACTAATTTTTGTTTAACTTTATTTTTAAATCAGCAACAAATCATGAATATGCTAGATCTCTGTTTACCAGACTAGTAACCTAAAAAGTCCATTTAAAAATCATAACAGCCATGGTGACCTCAAAGTCTCTCTTCTGTTGCTTTTCCCATGTATAATCTTTTCCCCTTAAGCATGGGTAGGACATTTGATTAGCTCATAATCAATACATTGTGGCTGGTGGGATTATGTCCTTATCTAAAGATTTCCTTACAAGCAGGCTCACTCTGTAGTCTCATGGCCCTTGTTGATTTTGATGAACCACACTCTCAGGAATCCCATGATCCGGAGGAAATAAATATTCCCCCAAAATACAGTAAACCTGAAGACTTTTCCCAAGCCAAGCATGATGATTACAGCAGAACCTAGGCCCACACCTCAACAGCACCCTTACAGGGGACTCTCCTTAGACTCTAGACTCACAAAAAAGTTTGAGAGCATTAATAAGTATATTTTTTAAAGGAAAACCAGGATCACCAAAAAGACTTCAGGAACCACTAGACAAGCAGGAAGAGCAGAGGGTGATACTTAGGTTAGTTATTCACAACATTAGTGAAAACAATTTGTAACGTGGGTTACACTTTTCCACTTTTCATTGGGAAGTTAAATTTAAGATACATTTTTTCTTTTGATCACCATTAAAATACAATGCAAATAAAAATATCTTTTCTTACTTCACTATTTAAATTTTTCTTTATGCCTTTATTAATAACTGACATATACATGAATACAATTGGATGATGTTGAAAATAATACTATGAATTCTGTACCACTGTCATGCAAACATTTTCATTAAAGACAGTGACCAATGTTTTGTTTAGATAAATGTCTATGACTCCCGGTTATTGTTTTTTTTTCTGTATTATCCATTTCTTTGGTAAAGAGGCACAATCAAGTTCTGACAGTTCCAATCCCCACTTTAGATGTTACCAATATGAAATGGGAGGCCCTTCAGGAGCCTCATGGAGTTAGAGGTGAGGTTCCGAGATACATAGCCACACAGGACACAAGGACTTTTGGAGCTTCCTTCCTCTTAAGCTGTGTTGGGAGTTTTGAACCCAGGAAAAGCAGCATGCAAGTTCTTGCATGATTCTTTGGAAACAATTCTGCAGGAGGAAGATCTGGCTTATGAAGATGTCTTGCTTGCCCCACACTGGGTAGCTCAGCCCCTGTCTGCATCTGGATCAACCTCTGATTGCATGGAACAGTCTTCTTGTTAGCTTCATAAACAACAGTGATGCAAGTTGCACCCAGGCATATAGATTGACTTAATCTTTCTCTACTTTCCCAATCACAAACAATTTGGCTTTGCTATTGATTTTGTAGATACCATTAAAAGGAATACCATTGCTAATGTTATATCAGACCCCATTACGCTAGTGAACTGCTTCTATTTTTTTTTCTTTCATGCTGTGGCATTTCCTTTCCCCTGAAAACACTCTTTCACTCAGTCTAGCAATTAACTGCTTGAACAGTATAATAAGGAAGCAATTAAGAGGTGACAGAGAAAAATTAACACTCCATTTCACATTAAAGGCTAAGTGAGTATCCTTGCCATTGTGAGTTAAACGTGTCTTTGAAAACCTGTAGTTTGGATGTATTTTCCTTTTGAATAAGGAGCCCAGCTCCATGTTTTTTGTCTAGCATCCCAATCTGAAAATGGATGATAACTAATTGGGTGCTGTCTGCTTAAACAGGCTATATTAATTGCAGTTTGTTCTCCTCTAAGTGTCAAGGAAAACAAAATCTTTGTAATGTGTAGGCATAATGTACGGCTGCCTTCATTTGAATATGCAGGCCATGTCCTGGTGCAAATAAAGCAAACTCCTGGATGCAATGTTGCCATGGCAGGCAGCATTTGCATAATAAATAACAGCTATCATGAGACTTTCTTTATGAAGTTCTCTGTTGTGTTGTCAGCTGTAAGGGCCTCCACTAAAGCAGCCAATATTGAGGAAGTAGAGTGTGTTTTGCTTGCAAATGCAACACACCAACTGGAGTCACTGTCAAGAATACATTATTTTAGTGTTGCTGGCTAAATGGGATGGAGTGTGCTAAATATGTACATGCAATACACAGTGAATTGTATCAACACACAGCCACAAGATGACAAGAATACAACTTAACTCCAAGCTGGTGGTTGGATTAAGTCAGGAACATACCATTAGCTTACTCTCTGTGCCAAAGTCTTTCAGCACAATAAGATTGTGCATGATTTCTTCATCTATTGCTTAAGCCTGAGTCAAACAAGTTAGAAGTTCCTCTTATTTTTTGATTATAGAGATTTAAATGCCATTTAAAAGACAAGGAGGTCTCAATTGCTTTATCTTCCTTTGAGACCCTAGTCTCAATATATTAAGACTATCCAAACTTTCCCAATCCTTATTGGGGACTTTCCATGTAAGCACTTTGTAAGTTTACTTGATAGCAAACTGGAAAAAAACCAATCAACTGGTTTTACTACTAAGTTTAAGTTCTTTCGTTCACTATTTGTCCACCCTTTTTGTTCATTGTGTATTCCCTGGACCTTAGTTAGACAGAAGTTTAATTGTACATAAAGTTTTCCAACAGTAACTGAACTGCGAGGACAAGCAGTAGCAAAGCCCTGTTCCACCTGGACTTCAATGCTCTGCATTTGGTTTTGGTCCAGATCAGGTTCCATTGTTTGGTGCCTGATGAAGAGCTGGCTACTTCTATAAACACAGCAGCTTGCAATGCTGAGCATTGTAAGTGGAAGAGACCGGAGGAAGCAGAGAGTGTAATAAGAACTTCCCCTGCAGCAGGTCATAATGGACAAGTGTCTACCATGAACCTGTAAGAAGAAAACACCTGCATCTCCCGAGATGGAAGAGCACCTAACAGAATTTGAAAAAACAGGCATTGCTTACTTTCTCCCATTCAACTATGCCTAGTTAACATGCCCTTTTATTTGATCTAAATGTTTTCTTGTTTTTTTTCTGCTCTTTATCAAACCACAGGTGACACTTACGTTCAACTCTTTCCTCAGGCTCTTCTTTTCTTTTTGAAGCTGTGTGTCATCAAAAACTTGTGTTAAGTGCATTTGGATATTCTTCTCTTGGTAATCAGTTTTTTTTTTTTTTTTTTTTTTTAGTAGAAATCCAACACAGATCACAGATCTAAATTGTTGGGGTTTTTGTTGTTGTTGTTGTTTTGCTTTTCTTTGTTTTGTTTTGTTTTTTTGTACCTGACTCTGGGTTTAAGTAACTCTGTGGACTTCATCTCACTTAATCCTCATAATGTCCCCAGTCTCCTGTAGGCCTGAGAAAATCCAGTCTCTGCCTGGCGCCTTCTTTGACTTAGCACAAGTTACACATTTTGGCAGAAGCAGGATTTGAATATTGTGCTGTTTCACTCAAAGATCCGGCTCTTTTCACTACATGGTGCCCCAGGGCTAGAATTCTCAGAACTGACCCTTAATGAGACTACCCTGAACAATGGCTAATTTACTCACTACAAGCAGCACATCAGGTTTTGCCCTGTTGAATCAACGAAATTGGCTAGATTCATGGCTCTCGGAAAGAAAAAAAAATTGGACAAATCTGGAGCTGATTCTCACCTTTTTATAGCCTGATTTATAATAGCAGAAAAAAAGTTAGAAAGAAGTCTGATCTAGATGGAAGCCTTGTACATTGTCTTTTATTTTCAAATGACAAAAAGAAAAAGGGAGGGGAATCACAGAAAGATAAAAAGAAAAAAAAGACCTTTCGTGAAATTTCAACAACTCAATTTTTACTTTGAAGAGCTCAGCAAGATAGTCTAAGCTATTAAAGACTATTTATTATCCCCACCACCCCCCCTTTTTAACATTTCAACATCTTAAAATTCTCTTGTTCATGTGAGAACTTGCTGTTCAGGTGTCTTTATAGAGCAATTTTCTGTAGCCAAGTTACACGTCTTAAAATAATGACTTCTAATGGAAATTGGGCATGAGGCGGCTGCAGCGTTAGCTAAAGAGCATATTCTAATAAACACTTGGGTGCTTCAGCTTTTAAAATGAAATCCTTAAAAGCAACACTTCTGCCTCCAATGCAGTAATAATATTTAATAATGATGGAGAAAGCGGCAAAAGGTGACCAAACAGTTGGCAAAAGTGGAAGAGTTGGAGTGTTAAGGTGTATCTCCTGCCTTGCAGGGGGCTTGAGTCTCAAAAAATTTTTTCTTAAAACTTTTCTCTTCTTTTTCTTCTTCTTCATGTTTTCCATCATTCCTGATCTGATATGACATGAATCATGGTTTGAGAGGCATGACCGTTTTCTTTTTTCTTTCTTTAATGTTTTTTTCAAATAAGCCTATTCAATTTACATCATGGATCCACTTAGACATTTTTCAATTATCAATGTTTTTTCTCCCTTGATCATCAATCAAGTTTTATTAGAAATAAATCATTGCAAAACTAAAATCAATATCTCTTTATATTACTTTGATAACATCAGTGAGAGTCAGGAAGAAAGGGCCATGATTTATTGTTAGGAAGCAGTTGAACAGCGACTTATTCTTAGTCACTATATACATAGTGTCTGTGCTCCTGGCTTACCCAGAGCCACCTTTCAGTGAATCCTTTGACAAGTAATAACAGTGCTCATTTGGTACAAACTCCCCCCCCCCCCGGGGCCTCCGAGCCCCCATCCATCTAGAAACTTGCATGAGCATGCCCTTTATCTAAACAGCAATAGGATGAGTAGAACAGGAGGGGGAAGGTGATTCTTTTTGAAATGCAATTCAGGGCATTCCTTGCCCAGGTGTGTGTCTGTCTCTGTGTGTATGTGTGTGTGTGTACATATATATATACAGATAGAGGTACAAGTACAGGTACAGATATGAGAGAGAGAGAGAGAGAGAGAGAGAGAGAGAGAGAGAGAGAGAGAAAGCTTAAGGCAGGATTGCTTGTTTGTTTGTGCTGTATATGCCAAGTTAGTTGGCCTGAGTGCTTCTAAGTATTCTCCAGTCTGCATTTGTTCTTGCAATAGGAGCACTGGGACTACAGATGCTTACCACGTAAGTTCTAGGGAACCAAACTTAAGTCCTTATATTTCATGGGCAAGTACTTTACTTGCTGAGCCTTCTCTCCAGCCTGACACTTTAGGTATTGCATATAGATGAATATATGAATATAGGGATATTTCTTTATAAAGCATGAATACTGTGTAAAATGTTTAAGGGAGAGAAAGGTCACAATTCTGTGGCACAATTGCCTGAATAAACACCAAATGATGGAAGCTACTAGGCTCTTAACATTTTGTACCTCATTGCTCTCAATAGAGATGGAATTCCAGTTTGGACAGCACTTGATTTTCTCCTGTTTGTGGTTCGCTGTGCATATCAATGCAGAAAGGTGCCATTGTCAACTCCTTTTCTTCTCTACCTAACTTTGGAAACAGCAGCATCTCTTAAAGTCATCATATTGATCAGTCGAGAAGAAAAAAAAATCAAGCTTTTCAAGAAATTAGTAGTATATTCCCCAAATTTTTATGAGTCTGTCAAACATCTTGTCACCGGCACACTAAGTGCATCACTTGCAGGACCTTTTCTGCCAAACTGTTTCCTTGCCGTTCCCCCAGATGTAAATAAAGATACTTTGCAAACGCTCACTGTCCGAATGAGGTTAGGCAGCTACACGTACTCTGATCATTGAAAATGTATAAAACAAAAGAACATGTTATAAATGTGTTGAGTTGCATTCTTGTTTTATGACTTGCCAAAGGATCAGCATTCATTAAAGAAATGTAAAGCAGAAAATAGGGGTGTCTAATCTATGAGATATGTACCGCATAACTTCCTTTATAAAATGTAAAATGAGTTTTTGTTTCAAAGTCCAAGATCTTCAGACTGGCGATCAGTAAATTCAAAGGTTTTGCATTTTACACACACACACACACACACACACACACACACACACACACACACACTCCAGATCTGGAGGCTTTCTTAGCTTTGTGCTAAATTCCTCACCTCGGTAGTGGTTCGTATGCATCACGCCTCTCCAGTCACTGACAAAATGAACTGTAGTTCAGGGCAAGGTGACAGACAGTTCTTAGCATCAACTATCATGTAGATGAATGCGTTTGTAATTTAGCTCTTTAAAATACTACAGTACAATTTACTGTGGATTAGGTAGGGTGGAGTGGAAAGGACTCAGTTCTCCTTTGTAAGCTCACCACTGAGAGTTTCACCATGCTCCAGAGTAACTTTTGCCTACTGGTAAAAAGGAATGTAATTACATCTCACATATAATTGAAAACTGGATTGTTCATTACACATCTGCAAACCTCAATCAGTTGTTTGTAATTTGCCTTTGGACGTCACACCAGCACCTTGCTGGAGACCTGTATAAAATGTGAACGTTATTTACCTTGTCTTCTTTTTTGGTGATGCTTTGTTTAATTATGTAATCATTGGACCGGTGTCAGATATTTAACATGCTAATTCTGATGCTTTCAGTGAAGCCTCATGGGGAGCTGAAGCAAAATTAAATATATGAGGAGTGGAGACTTCAAACAAAAATAAGAATAGCTGAGAGTATGAGTCACTTTTTGTCACTGTGTCAAAACATCTAAGTAAATACCTTAAGGGACTTTGGCTTATAGTTTCAGAGACATCAGTGCATGGCCACTTGACCTCATTAGTTCAGAGTCCATGCATGATGAGGCAGGATACCATGGCAGGAAACATGTATCAGAGCAAAACAGCTCAGGTCATGGCAGATAAGACTTACAGAGACAGTCAGATAAAGACCAAAACCAAAATATTCCCTTCAAAGACATGCTACCAGTGACCTACTTCTTCTGATCAGGCCCCACTCCCTATAGTTCATTCATTTATAAGTTTATCAATGGATATCAATGAGTGAAATAACAGACCCTGTGGTGCAATCACCTCTAAAGAGCACCACCAACCTGGGACTGAGTCTTCAACACAGAGACCCTTGGGGAGATGCATTTAAACCACAACCCTGACTTCCTCTGTGTACTTGCAGAGTCCTGCAGGTTTTTTTTTTATGATAGAACTTGAGAATATAATAACATTTAGACCTGGATGATCGATCCTTAGAAATACCTAGTTTAAAAGTTCAGTTTTGTGCATAGGGAAATTGAGGGCCAGAAATTCACTTTGGGTTGTATACTAACTAGTCAGTGGCAAAGAAAGTATAATATTCCCAGACACTAATTTCTCTTTCTTGGAATATAGGGGCCTTCCTCTGTATGCTGCAAAGAGATGGAGCAAGCATAAACAGCTAAAAGGTAGCATTTAAGTTGTGGTCTACCTTACACAATTCACTTTAACGTGCATGTTTCCCTAATACAGCAAAAACAATGAGCATAAAAGGAACAAAATGTGAAGAGCAGGTTTGGTACTCACTGTCATGAGCACTTGATTCTTGTATAAAAGTGTTTCCTTCGATTTGTGACCCCAGATCAAATCCAGAAGCACAGCATGTGTCAGTTCACACTGTGTCATGTGACATCTAGCTACTTAATATAACCTGACACAGAGCGACATTTCCATTGCACTGCATTGCAACAGAAGGAAATAACACTCTCTTTCACAAGTGGGTAATTATCTCTGCCAGCTGATATTGTTTTGCTATTTGCAGGTAGAAATGGTAAGCAGGTATGATCTTGAGCGTACATCCTTAAAAGAAATACCTGCTGGGGTGAGGAATTTATGTGAAGCCTATTTGATAGGGTTACAGGAGTTCACACACCAGGAATGAAAGAAAATATCATGTTTAAAGAAAGATGTATGCAGGCTTTGAGAAGTAGTCTGCCTGGAAGGCAACGCATGGAAACGTACACAGGAAACAATCTCAATGAAGTGTGATAGCCACTGCAAGCTGAGAGGAACCTCTTGAAAGTCTACACCTTCCATCCAGAGAGAGCCCTTAAGAAGTTATTACAAGAAAGAAGATGAATGGTTTCACAGGAAAAAAAACTACCCACAATATTAGGACCTCACTCTCTTTCTTGCCAAACTTTACTCCAAGCTCTTTATTGGTTTCAAGACTTACTCATCACAATTCCTATGTAAACTATCTATTAAGATGCTCACTTTATTGGAATGTTTGTTTGCCGGAAATGCCATACTAAAGTACCATAAACTAGGTGGCTTAATCAACACAAATGTACTATCTTGCAGTTTAGGAGTCTAGGAGTTTAGAAGTCTAGGATTCTAGAAGTCTGAGAGCATGGTGCATGTATGATGGCTTCTGTTTGAGACAAGCAAGAGAGGGCTTCTTCTAGATAACTCTCCTTAAAAACTTTCCAGTCAGCCGAGGGGGTTTGCAGCCCCACTGGGGGAAGTAACTGTGTCAACCTGTCAGAATCCACCCCCCCCCCCGACCCCCGAGCTCTCGGGGACTGGATCACCAACCAAAGAGTACACATGGAGGGAGCTATGGCTCCAGCTGCATATGTAGCAGAGGATGGCCTTGTTGGACATTAAGGGGAGGAGAGGCTCTTGATCTTGTGGGGGTTCGATGCCCCATTGTAGGGTAATGCCAGGGCTGGAAGGTGGGAGTGGGTAGGTGGGTGGGGGAGCACCCTCATAAAGGCAGGGGGAGGGGGGATGGGATAGGGAGTTTCCAGAGGGGAGACCTGGAGAGAAAATAACATTTGAAATGTAAATAAAGAAAATTTAAAAAAAGAAAAGAAACTTTCCTGTCATTCTCTCTCTCTCTCTCTCTCTCTCTCTCTCTCTCTCTCTCTCTCTCTTTAGATTATCTTCTTTCTATGAGTATCTGTCTCTGGACACAAATTCCTCCTCTGTATAAAAACATCAGTGCCACTGAATTAGGACCCACTGTACTTTTGACTTGGTTCCTTTTGTAAGACTCTTTCTCCAAGTACTGCCATACTCCAAGGTACTGAAGGCCAATGATGTGTGAATCTTGAGATGGAGAAGCAGTTTAACCCATGAGATCATACTACATAATGAGACTCACTGATAAGAAAGACAGTCTTCTCTCACCAACCACTTTAAAGCAGCTCTCGATTTTTGACACCAATAGGAAAAATACACTTTAGACTTGGAGGGGAGAATGTCTTCTCCTGAGATGAGGAAACTCAGGCCTTTTAATTATTTCCTACTTGATTTGTATCTTGCAAGTCTTAAAGCTACCTGGGGGGGGGGAATGATGCTATATATTAAAAAAAAATAGTGTCACAATGATTATTTCCCCTCAGGTTCCAAGAACAGGACCTTACATATAACAAATGTGTATAATTTGCATATAAATGTTGGTTGGATGAAATTGAAATATAGTTTCTCATAAAAGGATCTTTAAGATGATGTGCTGAAAAAATCTTAATTGTGTCTATTTTGTAAATAGACTGGCTTACATTTTTAGTTACATGCTATGACAGTATAGTAGGATAAAAATAACAACTCAATATGCTTATAACTGAGAAGGTTCTTGATTAAATAACTCATGTTTGAATCTGGGCCAAGTTATGAACCACAATAACCACTTGTATTTAAATTCATGAGTTAAGCCTGGACTGGACATTTATCATACTGTAAGAACATCTTCCAGAAAGATGAGTGCAGACTGGTTGTATATAGCTACAGGCATATGGTCCTTGGCTCACAAGAATACCTTTGCTTAAACCAATGGTTAAATGATTCTCAAGCAGCTGAGGGTATATGGGGATAGAAATGAGATTATGAGTGAGTCGTCAAAACCATCTCTAGAACATTTCAAACCATACACACATCTGGATATGTTCTATCTTTTGAAGATATACCCTAGTTCTTTCAGAAAATTACCTCAAAATTCAAATAGTAAGAGCTGAGTATAAGAGCTTATATTTATAAACTGAAGACTACCCATGTTCTGATACCAATATCACTCTTGATCCATCATTGAGAAGAAGTGGTATAAATTAAGATGATATGTGAATTCTAGACCAACAAATTATTCATTTTGATTCATCCATAAGTAGCTACAAGCAAGATAGGTACATATATTTGCGTGGATTGTCTAATATTACATGAGCGTTCCAGGCCATGGTGCCGAACGGAAACTGAGGTCTGCCCACATTCATTTTGCGGTTGGATCTATATTTGTTGATCCCCAAACTAGTACGGTGTAACTTGCCCCTAAGAGGAATTAGCAAGGTTCCTATGTTTGTTTACAACTTCTGTATTTCCAGAAATTATGTGAAGTTCAACAACTTCTCATCATAGTACTTTGAAATTCCTCAGTAAAGGGCATGTTTTCAGTAGATCTAAATATACACTAGTCCTAAGTTAAACTTTGAGGGTCAGACATGGGTAGAAAAAAGTTCTTGCTCTCAAAGACCTTCTAGAGCAAAAAAGAAAGCAGAGAAATAATCACACCATCACAGGAAGTTTGACAGGTGTCATGATAAAGATATTTTGGAGGAATTTAGGGCATTGTGGAGGAGCCTCAACTCTCTCTGTTATTTGTATGCACATGAATGGGTATGAGGATACACACACACACACACACACACACACACACACACACACACACACACACATGCATATTGGAGAAAAGATTATGAAACATGCAGAGAGGAGGGGAAATTGAGGTTTGAAAGATGAGCTACTCAAATACTCAAATAGCCTCTCAAATATGCAAGCAAATAAAGAGGGGCTTTTGAGGTGAAAATATTGTGTAAAAGTATAACCTGAGAATCCCCACTGTCTGTGGCGTGTGTGTGTCTGTGTGAATGGATGATGAAGGTCAAAATTGAAGAGGCACTAAGGCACTAAGGGTGAGAGGGTGATTGATGGGGGACCTACTGCAGACTTCTAAACAGGGAGGGAAAGCTCTCTTCTACTGCTGCTCTATAGAGGATGCTTGCAATGGGGCAGGGCCTAAGACGAAGAAGAAAGGTTTAGAGGCCAATTAGAATATTCCACATCACAGACTGACAGATGCTAACAGCTTTAATTAGAGGAGTCAGCTCATGGCTAAATCTAGATTGCAAGTTGTTTTTGTTAATAATGTTTGGTCAAAACAGGATCATGTTCAGCCTTTAAGAATTGCTAGGGATTGCTTTTGTGTACAATACCAGAGTAGAGAAGTTGTTACCGAAAATAAACTACTCACTGGCCTTTACAGAAGGAATGTGCTAGCCTATAGGCTATGGCAATGACTGGATTTGAAAAGAGGTGGAAAATTCTGAATATGATACATTTTCCATCTTTGTTATTCACTAAAATTTTCAACTATATAGTAAACAGAAGCATATAGTGAATACAGTCATCTATATTTAGGATTTGTTAGTACTTTGCTCTGTATGTCCTGCTTAATTTTTCCTTGAATTATATGAACTACAGGTATTTAAACTGTAGACATATCTATCTGATTAAAAATTTAATTACTTGTATGCCTTTTGAAGCTAACAAATTAATATAAATTCAATAACATTAAGAGAAATCATTTTTCAATTTTCTTATTTTCACTAATGCTTTTCTTAGCTTTGGAGGTGAAAATATTGTCTAAAAGTATAATCTTACACATAACAAATGTATATAATTTGCATAAATGTTGGTTGGATGCAATTGAAATATGGTTAAGGATTTAGTTTAATAAGAGTAACCTTTATAAATTTCTTATTGGTCTTTTTTTGTTGGAATTATATCACAAGTAAACTCCAAAAAAATATTTCCTTGAAAATGCCTATCAACCTGAAGAAGTCTATATTATTACCCACTTTACTTAATATACACCACACACACACACACACACACACACACACACACACAAACACACACACACACACACACACACATCACTATTCAGAAAAATTTCTTTGCCTAAGTTACAATTCTGTAAATAACAGATCTGGCCTTGGTGGAGAGAGCACTGGTCAAAAACAAAGACTCTATAGTTTTGGACTAGAGAACTGAGATATATTTCCTAATAGAGAAAATATGAAAAGGAACAAGTTTTTGGTTAATCAACAGTTCAGTTTTGAAACTTTTGAATGTGATATGCTGATGTAACATAAATACAAATTTTAGAAAAAGCTCTATAATAGCGGCAAGATGAAAATTGTGCAAAGACAAGGTTAGAGACCAGAAGACTAGCTAGTGTGTTAGAATTGTGGATGTGGAGAGCCATGTCGGCTCTGATCTATTGCTGTTGGGAAGGCACTTGAGCTCCATTAGCTGCAGTTGAGGAGAGTGAGGGAAGACAATCGAAGGAAGCCTAGAGTTCCCAGGACATGCGTGGAAGGCAGAGAAAAATAGAGAGGGATTGAGAAGCTTTAAGGAAGGCCGTTTATATTTTTCAAATTCACACTGATTTCTCTATGACAAGCACATAACTGGTCAGGCGTGGAGGCAGAGACAACTATTTAAGAAAATAGTTCACTGTTCCAGATGGGAAAACTATAGCAGAAGATGAGTTGGGACAGTAGAAAGTAGTGAGTTAGATTGACAAGGTGGCTACATTTTTAAGAAAGTTTTTCTTTTTTATTTATGTATTTTATGTACATGAGTACTCTATTTGCATGTGTTCCTTTAATGAGGTCATCAGATCTCATTAAAGATGACTGTGAGTCATCACATAGTTGCTGGGAATTGAATTTGGACCTCTCTGAGAGCAGACAGTGCTCTTAACCACTAAGCCATCTCTCTAGCCCAACTCAAGATGGCTATAATTGAGGCACTCATCTCATTGCTGGCTCTGCCCCATTCATTCTCGGTAGGCTTGTAGTTTCTTTGAACAATAAAGTATGAGAGAAAAGACACTGTGAGTACTAAGATTTGGTCATCTTGTCTGGACCACTGGCCCTTGGAGCTCTGAGATGTTCTATAAGGAGGCAAATTACCCACATGTCTGTATAGTGAAGAGGGTCCAGATAGCTATTCCTGTAGAATGTCTCAGATGAAGCCCTTTCTGCTGTCCCTCTGAGGCACAAAGCATAGAACTGATAAAGCCATCTTAGCAGCACATGTCTCCAGCACAGTTACTGAAGCCTGGCTGGTCTTGCCACTGCACCAGTCAGTCATGATGTTGATCTGAAAGGTTCCAGCTGTTCAGAAGAAGAAATGTGCTGAAAATGTAGGAATACAAGAAAAGGTCCGCTTAATATCACCAGGTGTAAGATGGCTTTGCGGTACAGCCATTGAGAATCAGAGTTAGGCTGATTGGAGAGACATAGAGGGATCTTTTGCCTTCAAAGATCCCAATAGTTTACATTCTAAGGAAAGACAGGCGAAAAACAACCAGAAAGATGAAAGACAAAACAAACAAAACCCAAACCAGAAAAATGTTAATAGTTGTACTATGAAAATGGTGAGCAAAAGCAGTTAATAATAAAGATGGCTAACTTATTCCAATTACTCCTATAGTATTTCCATACTCAGTGAAAAAAACTGCAGAGATGTGTGAAGCACCACAGACCTAAGAGACACAAAAGTACACTGAGCCCAGTTTTAGATGACAAAATTAAGACATCAACAAATAGTAATATTTCAAGTCTCAAGATTTTGATTTTGAGCATATAAATTGGATTTCTGAAGTCCGTGCCTAGCACCTGTAAGATGTAGCACTTCATTTAATTATGGACTGAAGATTGGAGGAGCTGAGACTATGTACCATACAAGTTATCTTCCTTCTTCAGGAAATGATTGGTTTTCAATGGCAAGGGAATCACAGCAAAAATCAATGTTCCTTATAATCTTATAAATGACAGCAAGTATACCCTTTCTTTTCTGTTACAGTGATTTCCTCTTCAGTTTTGTTTTGGTTTAGATTCCCTATTTGTGTTCAAAGCAAAGTTCATCTAGCAGCTGTAATTCTACACACATGGAAAAAACAAATAGAGTACTCTGAGACCAGTATCCCACAGCGACAAAGCAGCAGCAGCATCTTGTGGATTGTAAAGAGAAAGGCACTTTGGGATTTTTCTATGCTCCATCCTTTTCAACAGATAATTCGAAGCATAATGAGCCTGCCTTCTTGGAATGCTTCCTCCTCATCTTGAACTTGATTACATTCTTGACCTAAAGATATTGCTTGCTGTGGATGCGCAGACTTGCTTTCCTTTCACTGTGACCCAGCAGCCTCCATTTATTAATTTGCATTTCATAGGATACTCCAGCCAGAAACTGTTCCTAATTCTGTTGCTCTCTTTGCACCTGTGGTTGGGCCCTCACTTTTGCTTGTGTGATAAGCTTCTTCTCTTTCCTCATCAGCACATATCTCTGTAGGGACCTGCCCCCCTTCCACCAGCTTCTCAACTCATCCCAGAGGGGGACATGTTACTTGTCTTTGAGGCTATGTATCTTCTGTGTGCTCCTGCTTTGAGTCTGCTACATTACTCTAAAAAAAAAAATCTACTTAACTAATTTCATTGTCAGCTGTCTGTATTCTCTCCTCAAACAACAACTGAAAAAAAAATATGTCTCCTGAGTCTTGCAAAGTATAGCGCTACTTTTTTGTTCTACTCCATGCTGTACGTGTCCTTAGATATCTTCCAGTAGACCTTACTTTCTTATAATGTCTCACCAGCTTCCTACAACTCTTGAAACTTTCTCCTGAATATTCTTTCCTTCCTTGCAAATCTCAGAGTCTGCCAAAGCCTGACTCCGGTAGTTCAATGCTCCAGCCTCCAGTGGTTCCTTTCCTTTGTCCTGTTTCCAGACACTCTGACTTGTGCCCAAGCCCAGATACTTCTGTCTAGGTCATCCATGGAAAATAACGACTGGATGGCTTTCATGGAGTTGTTTCTCCTGTCTCAACTTGAAATGAACACATTTGGAGCATGAAGCATGAGCCTCCCTTAAAGCTGTTCCCTTTCCTGACCATGACTGTGCTTTGGGGTTGCCTTTGACTTCTCCTTTCTGTCACCAATTATGTGCTTGAGGCACCGAAATACACACTAATATTAGCATAAGAAAAAGTAATTAGGAGTGCACACCTGCCACATATACACATAAATCACATAGTACGTTCTCGGAACCAAATCTGAGTGATTTTTGGATTATTTATTGATTGAGCACAATACATGCTCAGCCTCAGATTGCCGAGAGTATACATTAAGAACCCTTTTTGGAGTTGTTGTCTGGCATCCTAATAGAGGCTACATTGTGGAGCAGCCATCTTATTTAATAGCATAAAATTTGGGATACTCCTTTCTTCTCACCCAGAAGAAAGCAATGTTCAGGCCCCGCTAATTGATGTGTTTTGATCAAGAAGAAGCCAAGGTTAGCACGAGGCTTATTTTCACAGTGACTAAGTGGAAGAGTCAACACATCAGTCTTTTTGAGCCCACCACAGAACTCTCATTTCCATTCTTCTATCCCACAACTGACACCCTAAGTAGCTCAGATTCAAATGCAAATGCAAACACAAGAATCCAGACACACTTTGAAATCAATAACATCGTTTTGTCAGGCAATTCATTTAGTATTTCTAAAAAACCAGTGAAGTTTAAAAAACAAGGGAGTTGAAAGCTTGCTTTCCTGTTCCTTGAGTTTTAATGAGCCTATGCCTCACTCTGGGACAGAGAAGCCCTCATTATAACTTGTCAATAAAGCATTAGCACCCAAGATGGACGGAGCTCCATCATTCAGGCTAATTTTCTTTCCTTTTTTCCCCATCTGGACATAGTTGAAAAGTCTTCCAATGGGAAACCTAGCCATTTATTTGAACTCCTTTCTAAATCATAGACTTAGCTACTTAAGAATAGCATACGACTCTCATCATGTCAGTAAAGACATTTCAGGCTAAGACGTTTTATGCTGGGATATTATGTGCTCATAACCCTGATGCTGCCTGTCCTCTCTCCCAAATAAACTCCACACGACTGTGCCAAGAGGTGAAAAGAGCCCAGAGAGAGGGCATTCTTTACTGCCTGATCACTTTTGTCCTCCCTCTCTTACTAATACTTTGCAGTCGCCTGTAAAATGGTAAAATCAGAGACAGCTTTCTATTTTGAGAGGGGCTTTGAGCTAAAGATGAGTGTGGAGCTGGTGGGGAGAGCAATGCACCTGGACTTTTGTATTACAGCATCTGTTTCATTTGATACCACTGCCCTTGAAATCGTGGGCAAATGTGAGACAAAGCAGAGTGCTAGTTACACTGTGTTCCCTGGCTATGTCTGATAAGGTGGTTTCACGTACTGTGATATTATACAGGTTAATTTTCATTGTTTTGGATTCCTAAATCTCATTGATCATTATATATTTCAATGATGTAAGATTCTAGAAAACAGTATGTCTACCCCTCCTTACTCCAATCTGCTGTATAGTCCTAGATTCAGTCTAATCTACTACATGCAATGAACATGCAGCCTCAGCACACTTTCCAGTCCACAGATTCTCCATGATGTCCCAAATGGGGTCCAGTAGTAAGATTTCACTCTCTTTAAGTGGATCTGGTCATTTCTAAGAGCTGTTTATAGTAGTGTAATAGAATCAGAAGTAGAAACATTCATGGCTTTTCAGATTTTACCAAATATATGGTCTACATGATACAAATATATCCATTTAGCAAGTAGATATTTAATTTCCTGGCCCTTGTTATGAACAAGTGCTGCATATCAGACACTGTGTTTGGCAACCAATGCATAAAGGAGAATATACAAACCCCTTAGCTTTAGGAAGACAAACAGAAAATTTGTAAATTGTATTAAATTTTTCAAATAGGAAATGAAAAAAAGAAGTGCTAAGGGAAATGATTAAGAATTCTGGGTTGTCTTGACTAAACTAATTTTCTGTTCTCTTTGTTTATATGAATTGTACATAATCACATATGTCAGGGTTCACAAAGTGATGCCCAGCACACTGCCATATTAAGTGTTTTGAGCAAAAGGAGATTGGAAGCTTCAGAGGTAGCCTCAGATCAGAGCCATTCATAGGAAGTAGAGTTGCCATTCCCCAGTGTGCATCACAGAGAGTAGTAGAATTTGACCTTGCCTTTCTTTTCTGTCTAGGAGCTGGCCACAAAATAGTTGTCTTATCTACTTTATATGATAACAGATGTTAGGACCTTCATAATAGTGGGCCCTGCATTATACACAGAAAGGCAAAAAAGGCCAAACATATAGGCCTAGCTAGTTTTCCTTCTTCAGTTGATTAGCATTAAGCCAAACTTTTTTTTTAAAAAAATAAAATTTTATGTCTACATACTTTTGTATCCTTTACTAAATAGAAGTGTAAAAATACAATTATAATTCCCAGGATCTTTATGTCTTCATTTGCTTGAGAATTTGTGTGTGGGAATGCTCATAGTGTGTATGTGTGTGGAGGTCTATGAAGGTATACCCTCCAAGTGTCTCTATGTGTGCACAGAGCCCAGAGGATTAGCACTGGGTATCTTCTACATTTATCGCCCCCACCTTCTTTTTTTGAGGCAGGTTCTCTCAGTGAACCCAGAGCTCACTAATTCAGCTATATTAGATGGGCAGCAGACTCCTGGGGTCCACTAGTCACCTCCCTACTGTCATGCACCAGCATATTGGAATTTTTAAATAGATACTGAGAATACAAACTCAGGACCACATGCTTGTGTGGCAAGCACTTGATCAAGTTAGCCATCCTATTGTTTCTTTATTTCTGAAAATATCTATATCATGTGGAACCTTGATTCAATCAAAATATCATACTCTTTTCTCTTGTTAACGTATCATTTTTTCCTAGGGACTTTGGTTGGGTACCTTTTGATGGATGATGAGAGAGGTCACACATTTTCTAACTGCACAAGTCAGACCACTTTGCATGGACAACACAGTTTCTTTGCAACAGACACTGTTTCATACCAAAGTACTTATGTATTTAATGTCAATGTTTTTTACTTAATCATACAGTACATACCACCACAAAATTTGATTACATTTATCAGAGTTGGAGAGTGTATTTGATTGCAAAAGACTCAAAATTCAGCAAATTCTTTTCTGTTAACTTTGAAGCACCATCCCGGCAGGATACTTTCTTGGTTTGGGGCTTTCTGCTTTACTTCATTATAGAAGCAGTGGGTTTTCTAGTCAAGCAGGTCTGTGTTAAGATTCTGAGTCAGATTCTTGCTAGTGTTCAGCCATGAAGACATTACTTTCCTTATTATTATTTTTGAAATCTGCAAAACAGAAAAAAAAAAAAACCTAATTCCCAAGAATATCTTGAAATTTAAAGTGACTAATACAAATGGAGAGCCTCATGTAATGCCCAGGGAACAATAAATAATCAGCAAATTTCAGAGATTCCTTTTTATCATATTCGCTCTCTGCTTAAGAAAACATGCAAATGAAAATATCCAGGTTCTTGTCCTAGCTATGAAACTAGCCCCATAATTTTGTGTAAGCTGCTAGAGCCTACATTTCCACCTGAACAGTAATGGCAATTACCTACAAGACTTCAATATCCCTTTCTCCTCTAGCAGTCTATGGTTGACTTAGCTGCTTGGAATGACTTTGTGAGCTCTTGGGCATGACAGTCACTATGGATGTCCCGCAGGGTCTAGACGCAACCTACTTCCTGTGCAATATCAAGATAATGCTGTGCTTCCAAAAAGGGGTTCCAAAGGCTGTAAAAATGATGTCCCAGAAGGTCTGGTAATGATTTGTTACCCAGAGTTTTAAATGGAATATGTAACTGCTGAGGAGGCAAAGTCTTCTATTAACCCCATAGGGGTTCTCTTAACTATGTAGAACTAAAGAGATTGTCAGTCAAAAGAGATCTTAATTCTAGGGTTTATTCAGTTATGCTTCTTTTTTTTTTCCTCTCGAAGACGCTGAAATAAAAAAGAAAAGATCAAGCATCTTGCCATTACTGCTCAAAATTTCTGTGAACTTGTTAACCCTGTGGTATTCTCAGAAGCATTTGAAGCGCTCATTACAAAACTACCTTGAACATAAGCACTTCAAAACTCCTTAAAGGCATCATAAAATCACACACAATTTCAGTTATTTTTCTGCAAAGAAGCGTCATGTCAGACATGAGTCAAATTAACCAGCACATTCTACTAGCCACAGAGGCTTGCATCCCCATAACTCCTCTCAGTTCTCAATGCTCTTTAATGCTGTTTGCATTTTCATGATGTCTGAGGGAAAGGGTCTCACGCATTAGGGATCTATTGCATGAAATTCCCCGGGCTGGTTCTTTGTATTTTTTATGTTAAAAGTGAGCTGATATTCTTTTGGATTTTCCTAAAATGAACAAGAATCAAGAGCAGGATAAGATCTGTGAACCCCTATGGAATTTTTTTTTAAATCATACTTTCAAAATTCATCCCACAAAGATCGCCTCTATACAGTACTATCTGGGCAGGTGCACAGAGTCAAAAAGCAACTGACTGGTTACGCAAGAAGAGTTGTCCACAATGCTGCCATGGTCTCCGTTTATCAGCGCCAAGACAAACTTCATCTTCAGTGGATGCCTAAAATCCTAGGAAATAACACATCCTCTATTAACTGCTCTCCTCCCTATACATAGGCATTTGTTATTTCTGTCACTATTGTGACAGAATACATGACAGAACAACGGAAGTAAAGGAGGATTTTTACTGGCTCATGATTTAAGCAAGGTATCTCATTCTTTATCAACAGGAGTGTGAGGTGGCTGGCCACTTCATGGCAGCAGAGAAAGAAGTAGTGGAGAACAAGACCAAAAGTGGGGCTAGGTCCCTTATCAATGGTCCAACCCTGGTGGACCACCTCTACCAGATAGGCCACACCTCCTTAAAGGTTCTACAACCTTTCCACAGAATCACATGATAAAGGCCAGTCATAGAAACACACATGCTTTTCAGGGGCATTTTAGATTTAAAGTTATAGTAGCATGCATACCTATAATAAAGTTTGCTTTATAAATTAATAATGGTAAAAGATTAAGAAATTACTACTAATAAATTATAACTTTAGGAAAGTGTGGGCTAATAAAAGTTACATGGATATGTTCTCTTTCTCTAAAAGTATCTCACTAAACTCTTATTTACTAATTTCCTTCTCCTCTTCCTTCTCCTTCTCATCCTGCTGCTTCTCTTTTTTCTTCCTTTTGTGGCTCCTCCTTTTCCTTCTTCTTCTTCTCCTCCTTTCTCCTCTTCTTCCTTTTCCTCCTCCTCCTCCTCCTCTTCCTCCTCCTCCTCCCCCCTCTTCCTCCTCCTCCTCTTCTCTTCTTGATATGATATCCCTTGACTCATCTGTGCATGATTATATAAAGTGTGGTGAATGTTAAGGGCATTGAGATATTGCATTAGGCTACCACTTGAGGGTCACTTGCACATAGGTCTTCTCCAACTGTGACAGTTGATTAGATAACTGACAAAGCTACTAAGGGATAGGTGGCCTGGTGTGCATACTGTAAACATGTTGAGTCAAGAGATTAGCTCTATCCTAGATGAACTGGAGTGCAAGAGTGAGATCTCATCATACTTCTGTTAAGCTTTGAGTGAAAAATGTTCCCCCATAGGTTTATGTGTTTCACCACTTCTCTTCATAGTGCTTTTTTTTTTTTAAATCTGTAGTAATTGTAAGAGGTAAGGACTAGTTAAAGGAGTAGACTGTTGAGCAGTGAAATTCAAAGGTGTTATACCTGGCTTTACTTCTGACATTCTCTCTCTCTCGCTCCCCCTCCTCTTTCTCTCTAGTGTGTGTGTGTGTGTGTGTGCGTGTGCGTGTGCATGTGCGTGTGCGTGTGCGTGTGTGTGTATGTGTGTGTGTGTGTGTGTGCGTGTGTGGTGTGCATTGCATGAATATCTATTCCTGTCTGTCTCTGTTGTCTCTCTCTCTCTGTTTTCAATGTCCAATATAGGAGGTGTCACATGCTCTTACTACCATGAATTCTACCATGCTTTTTCTGATGTGATAGACTATATCTCACAAACTATAAATCAAAATAAATTCTTACCTTTCAAATTACTATGTCTTGATTGTTTAGTCATAGTTATAAGGAAAGTAACTTACACAATGACCTAGAACTACTCAATCCACATCTCGTGATTTCTTTCTAGGTCTCTTGGCCTCTCGGTCTCTCGGTCTCTCTGGAGAGAGAGAGAGAGAGAGAGAGAGAGAGAGAGAGAGAGAGAGAGAG
>JANHMN010000005.1:13597524-13620256 GCA_030674055.1 Rhabdomys pumilio | reverse complement strand
GAGAGAGAGAGAGAGAGAGAGAGAGAGAGAGAGAGAGAGAGAGAGAGGGAGTTTTCCTGACAATTTGTTTTAGGACACCCATTGACTACAAATGATTGACACCATAGAAAGTGACAGTACAGGTGCACACTGGATCATTGTAGTTTACAACAGATTATTACCAGTCTGTTTCCTGAGTATACATTCAGTCTAACTGAATTCAAGATAGATTTGTTTTTCTTCTAACCAACAACTGTGCTATGATGCTGTGACAGTATTGACTAGTTTGTTATTACAAACTTGAAAGAAAAACAGAGTTAGTTGGAAAGAAAGAACCTCAAATGAGGAATTAGTTAGATCAGATTGGATTGTGGGCAAATCTGTAGAGCACTGTTTTGATTGTTGGTGGGTGTAGCAGAACTCAGCCTACTGGGGAAAATATCATTCCTAGTCAGGTAGTTATGAACTGTATGAAAGAGCTAGCTGAGCATAAGCCAGGGAGCAAGCAAAGAAGCAAGCCAGCAAGCAACATTCCTTCATAGTTTCTGCTTCTTTCTTCTGCCTTGAGTTCCTGCCAAGTCTCCTCTAGATAATGGAATGTGGCATACAAAATTAAATAAAGCCTTGTACTCCTCTACATTGCTCTTGCTTAGAGTGTTTTGTCACAGCAACAGAAAGCAAACTAGAAGAGAAGTTGGTGCCACAGGTAGGGTATTGCTGTAATAGACCTGATCATGAACTAGAACCGGTATTGATTTTCCCAGAACTTAATGGTTTATTCTGTGGGATTTTGAAAGAAATGCATGTTTAAATAAATGCAGACAATGGAAGATACTAAATAAATGGAGACAATGCATTTGCTATTTCAGAAAGAAGAAAAGACTCTTTTGGGGGGCATTTTATAATATTATGACTTAATAATATATAGAAGTGAAATCTACTATGTTTGACTGGGACAATGCACTTGTGATGAGAAATCACTTATGAGTAAATAGAAGACTAGAATCATGGAAGCAAAATGTTCTGGGAAATATTTCTTGGGGTCAGCACATGTTGTGCTCCAAATAGGGCCATTGCTCAATCTCATGTTGGCACTGATTTTGGTGAACTATGTATTCAGTCCTCCCATATACTACTGGGTTTGAAGGCTTGAGAGGGCCCTGGAAAGCAGATGAAGTTTGGAACCATGTGGCAGGGTTTGAGTCCCTACAAAGAGGCACTGAATTTCTATTGGTGAAGGTGAAGCCTCAGTTGCAGTATAGAATCCATAATTGAAGAAGTCATGGGAAGAAGCTCAGATTTGGCATTGTGTGCCAGGTTGGGGTCAAGGGAGACCACTTGTACAGATTCACCCTCAGATGATGTGGATGCTCTAGAATGATGGAGATGCCAGTACAATGGGGTGTCTACCAAGGACAGCAGCAGATGTGAAGTGGAACTCGTGTGAATCTACTAGACAAGCTATATGCGTTGAGGATGGCAGAGTTGAAGAGGTGCAGCTACATAAGCTATTTAGCACCCAGAAGATCATGAGTTAGTCTAAGATGCCAGACACTGAACTTTTTATACTGTTGGACTTTGGTTTTGTTTAAATCTGATGATAAATGTACCCCGGTTTTTCCTTTTTGGAATAAGAGAGCATTATACTTGTTTTGCTATTTCATAGGGTCCCAGAATTTAAACTTAGTCTTTTAAAGAGACTCTGAACTTTTAAAGGCTTGTAATGTTGAAAGATTTTTTTTTAAGGACTTTCACAGTTGTAGGCTGCTTTATATAATACTATTAACACAGAATCTTGGAGACAAACAAATATCATGGTTTACCAGTGATGTCTTTATGTGTCAAGATGACAAAGGTTAGATTGTGCTAATTAGTTTTTAATGTTGAAGTTTCTCAAACTAGGGAAGAAGTTTCTCACAAGGGAAGAGGTAATCTTGACTGAGGAATAGCTTAGATCAGATCAGCCTGTGGGCATGTCTTTTGGGGCATACTCTTGATTTCAGGTTGATGTTGCAGAGTCCACCCCACCGTGAGCAGTACCATACTTAGGCAGGTAGGTATGGGCTGTATAAACATCTATCTCAGCATGAGCTAGGGAGTGTCTGTTAAGCAGCACTCTTCTATGGGCTATGCTTTGTTCCTCCCTTAGAGTTTCTGCCTTGAGCTTCTGCTCTGAGTTCCCCCAATGATGACTGTGACCTTAAAGTATAAGGCAAAAATACATCATTTCCTGCCCAAGTTGCTTTTGATTGTTGTGTTTATTACAGCAACAGAAAGTGAACTAGTACAGTGACTAAGTTCTCAAAGCCTCCTGAGTGGACCTGTGCTATCATCCCTCTGTAGTCACATATCCTACATGCATCCCAAGTGCTGAAATTACAGGTAGGTGCTATCACACACCGTACTGAAATTTTCATCCATTTTATTCAGGGCTCCAGCAGGGTAACTGTAATGTCCATAAACTGGTCTTGTATGTAGTATACATTTCATCTATCTTGCCATGAAACTCATAGAAATTAGCTACCAAATGCCATGCCCCTACAGAAGGAGTGAATATGAACATTAACAGGGTCTCTACTTTATTACTGTGAACCCTTCATGCCACTTGATAAATATAAAGATGTCTGTAGCTGTATGAAAAGTAAAGCATATTAGTTATTGGTTTTGTTGCTTTCAGCCTTTCTAGAATGAAGATACATAGAACATATCCCCAAATCTCAGGAATAAATATATCTACTCAAAAATAGTTTGTTATATTTGTGCTCATAAATATCACAAAATGTATAATATTAGTTTAATGAAATGTAAGTAAGAGGAAAACAAATTATAATCTCGGAACCATATCATTTTCTATGTAAATCATTCTAATAGGGGATATATCTGTATCATGAAGCCTACACAATTGTACCACCAGTCCTGAACTCCTTTATCTATTGATGCTCACTTGTATCTTTTGATATTCTAGCCCCCTTTCCCTTAAATGTAACCACACAGGCAATAAATCCTCTCAATGGCCACCTGTAACGAGTAAGTTTGTTCTAGAGAGGAATGCTGAGATTTCCTAATTCAATGGTTTTTATCCTTTGCAACATCTTAAAATCACACAGGGAGTTCATAGAAAATTCACAAATCTTGGTTCTCAAATAAAGTTAATTAAATCAAAATCTTCATGTTAGAGGGACAGACTGGACATTAGAATATTTCGGTATGCCATGGAGGCAAGATTGATAGTCACATTGCCCAAAGTACAGAGTGGCTAGAACATGGAAGGTGAGGGTTAATCATGGTAGCACGGGAGAAAGACTGGGAACTTTGATAAACCTGCTGTAGGTTCTTATAATCCCTATCAATGAGTTTGACCTCTGTTCTAGTGGCTAGTCAAATAGTAAGCAAGAAGTAATACAATCCATTCAAGAAATTAAAGTTCCTTCTGAACTTTCTTTTCTCATCCATTCAATGTAGTAAGTAGGGTAGGTGATTTTCAATATCATTTTTTTTTCTTACAGAAAATAAACTGTTGGTAGAGCAATCATTTCTACTCTACAAGTGTCAGAACTAATAGCTACCCAACTCTATCATTGTCACCTAAATGGAGTCTTTTGTAGAATATAGTCATTTTTAAAAGAGGACCTGTTCTTTTAGGGGATGTTTAAAAGCTGACAATCAGCTTCTGTCTCACTAAGGTATTGACCTCAGTAAATGGCCAAAGCTATAGACAGGGCTTTCCTTACTTTGGAAACAGAGACTGGCAACTATGGAAAGCTAGGTTTAGACCTAGCCCCGTCCTTACAAGAATGGGTCAGGAGTACAGTATGGTTATGTGTTGAGTTGAATTGGACACTGCTTGTTAAAATTTTTACTTCAAATAATTATTAAAAAGTACGACTTAATTTCTAGTCTAATTTTAGGCCATATTGTGGGTGTACCTTCCATTGATGTGACCTCTAAATGTAATGTTGTATGTGCATGTGCATAAAGGCACCTATAGAGACATTTATTTATCTATCACTGTGATCTCTTGAAGGGCAAAGGAATATTACATGTTGAAATTGGGTGAACTGCATTTGGCAAATCTCTTTTCAGGACCACTGCTGATCACTTTTCTTAATAGTAACAATGCCTATCATTTACATGGGTTTGAGAAAAGAGTCTGATAGGCATCAGTTGGTCTCATAAGCAGCTGCATGGGTATAGACAGATTTCTTCCAAGTGCAAGGGAGGCCACACATGTGGATCTAGTTCAGAATATATTCCAAAAACCCATGTGCTGTGTATTTAAGGGCCAGAGTCTTATCTCCCCCATGTCCAGCCAATGTCAGCTTCCTTTTCATCTTTCTGATGCACAGAGAAGCATCACATCTGTCTGAAATTCTATTGGCTTTTCCATTGTCATCTGGAAAAAAAGGCTGCTGCTAATGAAGGTGGCAAATTAATATGGATTACTCACGACTAAATATGATGGATACTCTCAACAAACACCTGCACCATTACAGGCAATTTTCTGAGACCAAATGCTGTTTTAGGGAAGATATAAGCTACTGTAATTGAAGTCTTGGGGGGAAATGTGACCCTTTATGCCTTCCCTGGAGCAGAAATTATCACATGTTGTTATGTTGAGGTAAGCATAAAATTTCAATTACATATTGGGATTTGAAACTGAGAATGCCCTACTTTGCCCTGGTTTAATTCTCTGGCGATGTCAGCTGTTTATCCCTTCCCTTGCTGGGTAAGAAAGGATTAGGGATTTAAAAAAAAAAGATAAAAGAAAGAAATCAATAAAACCAAGAAATGTTAATCCATGTAATTACTCTAATTGGCTAATGGGAGTCTTTTCTCAATAGGAGACAGTTCCACACAGTTTATGGACATGTGTTTATGTTTTGAAAGGATTTGGTGAGTATGGTTCACTTTTCTGTCTTTCACTACATGGGTGTGTAGAAAACATGGCTCAGACACTTGGAAAACTGGTGCAGCCCTTGCATTTTCCTCTACATCTCTTCTTTTCCTTGAGTTTCCACCCCACTTGTTTGTTGAGATAATGCCTAATGAAGTATTCATTGATGACAGCCTCGTCACTAATAAAACATAAATCAAATTGGGCTCTCTACATACCATTCATATGCTTGAAGAAGGCAGCAGTGTGCACTGGTGCTTGTTTCCAGCTGTTTTCTTGTCATTAGCTTTTAATTTCAACAGCTACCTACTTGGGCTGCCCCTCGCTTTTCTCAGCTCAGGTATTTGTGCTGTTATGGTGATTGTCAGTTCTGTTCTGCTTGAAAGGTTTTCGTGTACGTTGCTATGGTTACAAGTGCCGGAATTGGAAAGAAATGAAAGGGGTATCAAGGGTTTGACGTAGCTGTGATGAAGGCTTAGTACTGAAATGTTAGCTATTACTTTGGCAGAATCTATGTTATTTGACAATGAATCCATTTTAATAGAATATTTAAATGCATTTGTGAATATATGGCACATCAGGTTGGAAATATCGGTAACCAGATTTAAAGCAAATGAATATTTTAAAACAGTTTTGAATGTATACCCTATGGGACACTTGGGAACTAAATGAGCACTGTAAGTGTAATATGTAGAATCACCTAAGTAATATGAGCAATTTTATTAGCTCTCTGCAGCTCCTTAGAATGCCAGCCTTCTCTTATTTTCTTTGTTTGTTTTCTCCTTTTCCTCTCCGACAGAATGGAATTCTGTGAAGTTGCTGTTAAGGAGATGAGCACTTTAGTCATTAAGGTGTCTGGGGAGATAGAACTGACGGTGAAGCTTCCCCAAAGTCCACTTGTTTCCTGCTGGAAATGTTAAAGAGATGCCTGGGGATTGGTTGCTTCTGTCTTTCCAATTGGGGGGAACCTGAGGAATTCTGAAGGCTCCGATGCCTTCTCTATAGTTATTCAAGACACTGATCTCTTTCTAGAACAGCTGAAGGGGCTGCAGCTTCCCGTTGCAAAGACTACCTTTAAGCTCCCTTCTCTTTGCATCTGTGATCTCCAAAGGCTTCTTCTGCTGTCCCAACTCTTTCAGTACTTCCTCCACCTCTTAGTTTGCTACTCCTTTTATTAGTAGACTCAATAGAATGAAGGCACTTGTTCCTCTTCTTTAAAATATATTTGATTTTGAAATGCCTCCAACAAATTTTTCTGCCTTCTTCCCGCTATGTTTACAATTGTCTACTAAGTATGTGCTCTACCATGAAACCACAGTTCTAGCCCCCTTTCTGTTTTCTTACTGCTATCTACAAAGGAAAGCCTCTCCATTCTCATTCCTAATAACATGTCAACAGAATTCCAGACTCAGATCCTAACTAGTTCTGCCTTCTTCGGGATATTATTACTTAAAAGCTGTGGGTCAGTGTCTTCATCATAAGCTAAATTGATTAATTATAACTAGCCTAAAGAGGTTTTCTCAGTCACGTAAAATGCATCATATGATAAGTAGATCAAGAGAGGCAGATCTCACAAATTCTCTGTGAAGCACTTGCAATTCATAGATGTCAACAGTCTCCAGGTCTTAGGCAAGCACATGTGTTACGTGGTGTACAAATCTTTGCTTTTACCAAACAAATGTTTGTTTTCTACTATGTGCTAAGCTCTGGGGGGGCAGGGCATAGAACAAAAGAAGCATGGTTCTTGTTCTTATAGTGTACATATAAAGGGAAAGCAAGCAGCAAGGAAGGTATTATAATGATGGGTGATGAGAGTTAGCAGTTCTTGCAGCCCACCGTTTCCAGAACTGTCTAAACATGTCATCTCATGGAAACCACCTGTATAGCCATAGCGGGGATGTCTCTGCTTTCTGAAGTGTTTTGGGTCTACCCAGACAGCTCTGGAAATGAGGAAAGGTAGTTGGCCTTTCAAGAAGGACTCCCACAGAGGGCTCAGGCTAGAGGGGTCATGTGACTGACAGCAATAAAAGTTTTACTTAAGCCAGAGTCTGGCTGGGACTTTCTTGCTTTTACAAACAACACAAAGGATCTAATTCTCTCTAATAAGCAGAGCTACCAACAGCGGTCTGTACAATAACTTTTCGAAACCTGACCTTGTGACCCACAGGCCATCCTGAAACCACTGCAACCTACTTCCCCTTTCTTCTCCATCATTCAATAAACACCCAGTCTGATCTATTGTCCTGGGGAAGAGAAAGCCCAAGAAATAATTAGCAATCCCTTCTCTGTTCTGCAAAACTTACTCAAAACATTGAGCTTTCAGAGTCTCTGGAAAGACTAAGTGAAGATGATGTCCTAACCAGGGCGATTAGATGACAAAGAGCCTGCCAGAGCACCCTTGAATGCAGACCAGCCCTCAGCATTCCTGGAAGTAGGTTATTAAGCAATTCGTTAAAGAACCAACTTCTTTCCACACTAGAGGGTTGTCTGGTTATAACAGGACTACTAAAAAGTTAATGGGACATGGAAACACTTCCACTGAAAGATTTTGAACTAGGTTGTGCTAGTGTTTCTACTGGGAAAGGAAAGATTTAAAAGTCAGTATGTCACTGTGTCAACATTGTTCAAAAGCCCCATCATGTAGCCTGGTGCAAGTTCTTGCTTTTAACCTGTTCTTTCAGTGATCTGGACTAAAGGGAAACAGGAAGTGCTGAGCATTAGACAAATGGCATAACTATGACTAGAGTAAGAGACAAAGGCAGCGTTGGGTTGGATTGAATTGGAGAATAATCTGGAGCAAAATATGTCTTCACAGAAGCAGAACATCAGCTCCTGGGATAGCAAGGGATACTTCTACCCTGAACAGCAATAGCTGAGTGGAAGGCTATGGAGAACAGTTTAAACCAGAGGTCAGAAGGTGAAACTATGAAGACAAAGACACAGGAATTTAACGAAACAAAACAGACAAGCAAACCACAACACCATCTCCAGTGCTAGAGAGATTGCTCAGCAGTTAAGAGAACTGGAAGCTCTTCCGAAGGACCTGAGTTCAATTCTCAGCACTACATGGTGGCATTCAACCATCTGTTTACTCTAATTCCAGAGGATCTGGCACCCTTTCTGGCCTCCACAGGCACTGCATGTACACAGTACACAGACATACATACAGGCAAAGGACCCATATACATTTTTCAAAAGATTAAAACACAGTCTCCAAAGACAGGATACCTGGATGGGCATTCGTGACTTCACTATTTCCTAGCTATGTAATAAAAATCAATGCAATAGTAGTTTGTTTACCTAACATACACAAATTATTATTATTTTAATATATCAATACTTTAAAATGCTAAGGACACACAGAGTATATATGTTAAATTATTTTCTCTTGTTAGTATTTGAAATATAGTGTGTGTTTTCCATGCTTATAGTTCATCTCAATGAGGATTAGTAGCTCTAGTTTTGTACCCTGCCATACTACTGCCTGTCATTGTACTCCTTAATATAGGTGAAGTTGAGCTTCCTGCTACTGATAGCTAATCAGTATTGGAACAAATGCAGTGCCCCATGCCTAGTGGTATTTAAACAGTAAGGGTCTGAATAGGCAGTGTTAGGCAGCTGGATGGTTTGAATACGATAGAAATAGACACTGAAACTTCAGTGACGTCATTGTCATAACTACCCCTAGGATTGTGTCCAAATAGCAATCTGGGCAGATATTTCCACAGCCTGCTTGGCTCCCTTTCTGTTGCTGCTGTGTAGAACAGAGTCTGAGGAGAGAGGATGAGACAGCTGTCTCAAATCTTCAGCTTCTGTAAGTAAAGGCTTTTTTGCTTTCACTTTGCTCTGTCACACGAAGATCTCATAGATAATCAGAAAACATTTCAAGTACAGCTAGACATGTGCTGTAAACTAAGTATGCGAGGTACTGCTGAGTGAAGACTGTGGGTTTTTAAGCAGGAAAACACAGGCCCAAAATGCCTGCACTGCCACTCATTGGGCATACAATCATTAAAGCATCACAGATGCTGTCTGTGCTTCAACAGCAAGAAGGCAAGTAACCAATCCAAAAATAAGATAAAGCTATCAAAGAGCATTTTGTCTTTAAGATGAGTGGTGGCCATACTTAAGAGATAGTGTGAGGATTAAGTAAAACATGCAAGTAGCACATCACCGGGCTTAGAATCAGTGCTTAATAAAAGTTAGCATTTATTCTTACCTGTTTTAGATAAACTACAGGTGTTTTTATGACATTGTGTGTCTCAAATTATTGAACTTGGGCTAAAATAAGATTCGTTTCCTTTAACCTTTCTATGGATTTATATGTTAGTGGCTTAACCTTCCTTGCTAGATGATCTCCTTGTCCAGGACAGGGATGTTCAGAACATCCATTTCTACCTTTACTAAAAGACAGTCCTGTTCTCTCCATGGAATGGCTGAGTACAATGTAATTTATCATGGACAGAGAGCAAAAGTATGTTTTATCTTTATCCTGACCTGTGTTACTGTCCAGTGAGATACAGTACAACATAGAAGCATGAGTTCCAGGTACTGTTGCTGCTCAGAATAGGATGAGTGAGCAGAAAAGTGGAACAAGCTGATGTGATTTATCTGAAGCAGGGTCCTAGGTAAGCTAGATTAGGCTCTGACCCCTAGGTAGAGGTGACAACAAAGACATGGTTAGAGGTCAGATAGGCCACACTTCCCAACAGGACTCTAGTGAATCTTCTACCCTACAAAAGTTATAACTGGAGCTTTGCAAAGGAAAGGGTGTCTTCTTTTCAGTCAGTAGATGTCTAACCATACATTAGCAGCTGTGGAGAAATGTGTGGTCAAGGTAGTATGTTCTAACATGAAGGTCCATTGTCATCTGAAATAAAAAGACAAATCACACTGTCTTTTACTTGTTGGGTCTTTTGCCACTTCAAATTCTGGTTCTTGGTGTTCCCTTTAGTCTGCGTGTTAGGAACCTAATAACGCTGTATAGATCATTCTACATAATGAGATCCTGATTTGCCAATAATGTTCTTGTTGTATATAGCTGTCGTAGGCTAGTGACTAGCTTAATGAAAGACTGATTTCATACCAAGTATCTACCTGCTCTTCAGTAACCTGTGGTATCTGAGTGTGGAAAGAAGAAAAGATGAAATTATGTACATGTGGCAAAAAATCATGCTAACACAGCTGATTGTTGTAAGACAAAGTAGCTTATAAGCAGATTGGGCTATGAATCCATTCGGCAGAAATTGATCATTCAGTATGGAAGTTAAATGAATGAATGACTATATAAATGAATCTTAAATGTACAGTAGCTATTACTCAACCTTCATACAAAGTAAAATATTGTTAATTATAACAACATTGATGAACTCAGAGAACATTATTTTAAGTAAACCAGAATCATGAAGAAAAGCACTGTATTATCTAATCTATCTGTGGAAGGGATATGGACAAAAAATAGATCTCATAGAAGTAGAGAGACTAAAAGAAGGTGAGAAAGGGGAAAGACAGTCAAGGAGTAAAAAGCCTTAGTTAAAAGAACTAAATTCTGTCTCACCTAGAAGAGGGAATAAAATAGTCATGGGATAGAGGGAGGGAACTAGGTGGCAGAAGAGATGGAGGGTGGAAGGGGGAATCAGGATCAGGTATGGGGAGATATAGGAAAGATAGACAGAAGGCAATGAGAATGAATGGAAATCTGCAACTGATGGGGGTGGGGAGGAGGGCATCTCAAAGATGTGCCTGAGGCTTGGGATAAGGGAGGCATCCAAGAATCAATGGGGGTGACCTTAGCTGGGACTCACAGTATTGGGAATATGGAACCTGAAGAGGCTACCTCCTGCAGTCAGGTAGGAGCCTCAGTGGAGCAATAGGAACACCAACCCACCCACTAAACTTTAGATCCCAAATTTATCCTGTCTACAAGAAATGTAGGGACAGAGGATGGAGCAGAGACTAAGGGAATAGCCAACCAATAACCAGCCCAACTTGAGACCCATCTCATGGGCAAGCACCAATCCCTGACACTATTAATGATATACTGTTATGCTTGCAGACAGGAATCCAGCATGGCTGTCAGCTGAGAGACTCCACCCAGCAGCTGACGTAGACAAATACAGGCACCCATAGCCAAACAGTGAATGAAGCTTGGGGAGTCATACAGAAGAATAGGAGGAAGGATCGCAGCCCCTAAGGAAATAAGAACTCTACAGAAAGACCAACAGGGTCAACTATCCTAGACCCTTGGTGATCACAGAGACTGAACCATCAACCAGAGGACATACACAGGCTGTGCCTATCCCCTCCACACACATATGTAGCAGATGTGCAGCTCAGTCTTCATGTGGGTCTCGAACAGTGAGGGCAGGGGCTATCCCAACAGTTGTTTCCCATACTTAGGATATATTTTTCTAGTTGGGATGCCTTGTCTTGCCTCAGTGGGAGAGGATATGTTTAATCTGGCAGAGACTTGCCAGGGTAGAATATACTCAGGATGTTTCCACCTTCTTAGAGGAGAAAGGGAGGGTAAAGCGGAAAGATTGTGGGAGGAGGTGGACGGGAGGAGGAACAATGAGCAGGTTGTAAAGTGAATTAATTTATAAAATTTAAAATAAAATTTAAAAAGAACTAAATTCTGAAGATCAATTGCACGTATGGGAACTATAGTAAATATACCATAAATTTAAAAATTGTTGAAAGAATAAATTTCAAGTAGATCACCTTAGCAAGTGGTGATGGCTATGTTAACTAGATTAATTTAATCAGTTCACAATGTAAACATATATCAAGACATCAATTATACTCTATAACCATGTATAGCTATTAATAGATTAATTGAAATAACATTGAGCATTTGTCCGCAGCTTTGTAAGTACATATATCATGCATGAAGTCCTCAGACTTAGACTTTCTCCCATAGACTTGGCCTCACTGGTTAGTGGAACATATTATTTGGTCTTGCTACCCGAATCCAGGTACTGTATGCTTGAATACCACCCACTACTATTTATTCTCATTCTATAAATGCATAGAATTGCATAGAGACAGCATGTTCTCCCAGAATCCCCCAAAGCATGGAAAATAGTTTCCTTCAAGACCAAAGACTAGTATTTCTGTATATCCAGCTAGGAATGTTCTCCTTCAGCATTCTGTCAGCCTGGGTTACATGGGTCTGAGATGTGTTCACTTACTGGGGAGAAATAAAGAAGGAAAAAAATCTTAAATCAGATGCCCTTATGTGGACCTATTTTAATTCCATGGTGGTATTCAGAGTCCCTCTCCTGTGTCCCAGTTCTGTGAAACAGACCAGCCCTGGATTGGTAGGAGAAAGGAGAGGAGGGAAAGGACCACGTGGCACACTGTAATCAACGATCCCAGAATATAATAATTCTTAACATTTTTGAAGATGCTAAAAGTTTTACTTTCAAAAATTTAAAACCAATATCAATTTAGTCCTTCATTTGTGAAAAGTCAACAAAAAGAACAGCCAATATAACCCAGAGGTTAAAAGGTGAAGAAAATGGGCAGGCTTATCATGGAGGTCCATCGAGAAATATTAGAAGTATGTCTTCTTTAACATTTTCTTTAATATTTCTGGTCCTATTACTTAAAAGTGAAATAGAAATATTCTACATTGACTTTTCTAAGATATTTTTGTTCTTATAGTCAAACAGCATCTTGCAACACAATGTTTTCCCCAATAAACTCTTTCCCGTTCTCACAACAGAGCTGTCCTACTTCAATCAGTTATGTATCTCACGTGAACATAAGGATGCCTTCAAGTCACTGCGCAATCCTCAATACAGCCCAGTCTTACGGTAGCAGAAACAACACTTACGAGGATTTCTCATGTCCTCTTTAAGGGTACCAGAGATAAACTTAGATGAGCCTCCAGCCAAATCGGACCACCTTAGCATTTGTTTTATGAAAGCTTGGTGCTGTGATGAGGCCCTACTTGAGGCTTTTGGAAATTGGTCAACGTCCTTAAATGGCTATAGCAGGCTAAGCCAGAAATGGCAGGAACCAAATACCAAGTCTAAAGGGGCAGGAGAAAGAAAGGACCGCAAGCCAGAAACCAAACTGAATCAAGATATTTATAATACTAAAACCAGAATAAGATCAGCCTGGCCTGGAAGTAGGAAGTAGCCTGGCAAGTCTTGACATTGATTTATACATTTCTTCATGTAATCTCAATATTAATTAGTAAGTATCTAGTAAATTCCAAGAATTGCATGTAATTTTGTCAGTTGATTCTTATATGTTTACCTTCAGTGGAAATTGTATACAAAAGAATACAAACTGAATATTCTAATGCTGCTGCTACTCTCAGAAATGACAAAACCATAAGTGGCAGCTGAAGCTGTAGGTGTGAGATGGTTTCTTAAGAGTACTCAACACAGGCAAGAGACTGGAGAGATGAAGAAAGATACCTAGGACCACAGATTTTCAAAGATAGGCAAATGAATACTAACAGAAGCAAAAGGCATGTTTGTGGCACTGTTCTGATTGTTTTTTTTTTTTTTATCTTTTCCAAGGTATTTTATTTCACAGTAACTGTATGAAGTACATGACAGGAATTTCTCTATTTTACAGAAGAAGTAACTGGAAGACAGACAAATTAAATAATTCATCATAACTAGCAAATAGCATAAATGTGATTGAAATGCAGGCAACACGACTTTCAAGGCCTACTGTTTTAAATACTGAATTGCTTTATCCACATGTCCCCTGGAGCATATCATTTTTGGTTGTCTCTCTCACTCTGATTTACCATAACATATCTTTTGAAATCCCCCGTGGACCTAGCAAACTATTCTGTATATGTATTGATGCATTGATGTATTAGACAAGTACTTATTGAGTGACTGACAAGTCCATTGGAAAGCCATGGAGTTACTACAAGTGGTTTTTGACCCACCATGAAAAAGCAGTGAGCATTGTCGCAAATACAGTGTTCCTATTATTAGTCATAAAACACAAATTCATTTCAAGATATCAGACTTCTAATGGCTTGTGTTGTTGTGACTTACAAATCAGTGGAAACTTGAGGCAAAATGCACTAATTTCTGATTTAAGATTTTTAGTGTTTGTGTGTGTGTGTGTGTGTGTGAAATATATATGGCAGTGTGCATAGAATCCTGAAGATAGAGTTCCAAAATATTGTATTCCATCATTTAGATTGCCTTTTTACATTTATTGATTTTGTTCTTTGAGGTATTTACCTTTGTTTGAGTACCATGTAGGAGTGGGGAGGAAGAAGAAGAGGGAGAGGAAAAATGAAGACGAGGAAGTAGAGAAATAGAATAGGAGGAAAAAGAGGAAGAAATTGGGGAAGAAGAGTGGGAGAAATAAAAGGAAGACTGTTGGCAAGTTTGGGCTAGTTTACTTTTCACTAAATCTAACAATCTCCCAGAGGTGAAGGTAGTACAATTTGAATATGGATACTGTTTTATTGAGAGATGATTGGGATGTGAGGATGCTGACTTTATAAACTGATCAATGCATTGATGAGTTCCTAGTTGAAACAACATCTTAGGCAGTGGGACCTAGCTGGAGAAAGTCAGTCACTGGGGATGTGCCTATATTATACTGCGTGTATCTTAGTCCTCACCCTTCTCTTTCTTCCTTTCATCTTAGCTTTTACAGAGTGAACATTTTTCCTTTTCTATGCCTTTCTGCCACAATAATCTGCCTTATCACAAGTTCAGAAGCATGTAGTCAAGTAGCCATGAACTAAAGCTGTGAGTAAAAGAAGAAAATCAACTTCCTTGCTTTCTTCCATTGCTATTCTCTATCACTTTGTCACAGACACAAACAGGGAGTAACCCAGGTTTCCTGATGGCTTTTCTGAGGATACAACTTTCCCTTAGGATGCTTGTGTCTTTCTAAATTCCCCAGTGTGCACTGGCACATTTGGTACCATCATGTCTCCCCCAAAACTCTCTCATTTATTTCTCTCAGGTGTCGCGACTATAATATATTGCTCTGGGTAGCAGTAGTGACTTTATTTGAGAATTTTCAAGTATCCATGGCTTTGTAACCCTGTATAAATTAGTTTGGTGAAAAGAAGTCAAAATCCTTCTGTTAGTACTTGAAGCTCCTTCTGGAGCCAAAGATCAGAGTTTCATCTTGAAGGCTGACAATCTATGTGGGATAAAGAGTAGCAAAGGTGTCAGAAAGTGCCCAAATCTTGTCAACTTGCCTTTTAAATGATTCAGTGTTTTCCTGATTGCTGCACGTTGGGTTGTATTGAAGAGTGTTCCCAAGCTTGATTTAGATAGCTTTTATTTAAATTTTTGTTTGTTTTATGAGCATGTTTTTATTCTGGGTTGTGTTTAATTTGTGCTTGTGTATGTGTGTATCTGTAGTGTTTCTGTGTGTGTGTGTGCGTGTGTGTGAATGCTGTATACATGTGTCCGTGTGGGTTGTGTGTGGGTTGTATATATGTGTGATTATGCTGTGTGAGTGTGCACATGTCTGTGGTGTGTGGTGTGTGTGCATTTGCATGCATGTGTGTCACTGATTTATACTTTTGATTACATTTTTATATATTAAAACATGTAGGGGAATATGGGTAGAAATGGGAACTTCAGTCCAAGAAAAATTTTAGGCCTTTTTGGTAGAGGCCAATTTATTAGTAAATGTGAATAAGAAAGAAATGATAAGATTGTATCTTTTATCTTGTCTCATTTTCCAAAACCATTGCTCTGATTAGTAACATTAGACAGGAAGACATTATCAAATGGCAGTCAAGAATAGGGCCTTCAATTAAAAGGTAAAAGATTTCATCTTGATTTTGCTATTTACCAGTATTGTGACCTTTGGAAAGTAATTTAATCCTCAATCTGGTTAAGCCTGTGTTCCCTTATCTGTAAAATGGGAAAACAATTTCTTCCTCCCTAGGTTTTAGGGGAGATTAAGTGAATGAATCCAATCCACATGAAAGACATTCAGTACATATCAAGTTGTGCTTGGCGGGCCCCATATTCATGCTTGATATAATGCAAGCCCTTCCCTGTCCTCCTTTGTGGTTTAGAGATCAGACTACGTTGGGCTACAGCAGTAGGTCCTTTACTGCCCAGTAGGCTTCATTTGGGTTTAGCCCAAATGGATACTATCAATACATTCAGCGTAGGGGAAAGAAAGAAAGAAGGAAGAGTTTAGAATATTTGTTCCTCTGCTCCCTGCCCTACTGGAGAGCAGGTTATCAAAAACAGTATTCTCTTATGCAAAATAATAGCTGTTGTCAGCTGCCCTGACCTATTTTCTTTTTTTCTAACTCTCTTCATCTCTGGGTATGTTTTTTTTTCTTTCTTGCTTGATCACTGCACCAATCAGTGGGTTTATTCTCTTCAAATATTCCTTTTAAGTTTTCTGTTTACTTGCCCGAGTCTTACATGTTCACATAGATGCACAAAAAATTTTTATTTGTTTGTTTGTTTGTTAGTTTATTATTTTTAAATATAATTACATTATTTTCCTCATCCCCTTTCCCCCTTCAAACTCTCCTATGTACCTCCACTTGCTCTCTTTCAAATGACATCGTCTTGCAATATGTATCCCTAAAACACATACATACAGCCTGCTCAGCCCATATTCTGTCCATATTTTCTGTCCATATATTCTGTATATATTTTCATGGTTATTTGGTATTGGATAACCAGTGTGCTACTCTTCTATAAAGAAGACTATTTCTCCTGCTCTCAGTAGATTTTAGTTGCCTATAGCTCTTTGTCTAGGGCTGAGGCCTCCTGAGGGCTTCTTGCCTGTCCACGTTAGCATGTCTATTGTTCTCCTTGTCCAGCCCATGCTTAGGTAGTCATGTTGATGAGAACTATTTAGATGTGGCTCATGCCATCACTAAGAGTAAATTCCCTGATCCTGTGGCTCTTGCAGTCTTTCTGCTCCTTCTTCCACATGATCCCTGAACCATAAGTGTGGGAATTGTGTTGTAGACATATCAGTTGGAACTGGACTGCACTCTGTACTTTGATTAGTTGTGGATTTCTGTAACTGTCTTTGTTATAAAAAGAATCTTCCTCAATGAGGGGTGAGAATGACACTTGTTTTGATTATAAGGACAATTATTTATAATGTATTTAGAGATTTTGATGAATCAGTTAAGTGGCAGTTGCAGGCCCTTCTCCAAGTTCCTTGACTTTACTAGCCCTGGAGAGATGGTTAGTTTTCCTGTCCCAGGAACACTTTCAGTCCACATCTTGAGTAACTGCATAAACCAGGAAAGTCTAAATGGGAGATTGATAAGGGTAGGGGGTTGGGTATCAATGGAGAGGGGAATAATACAAGTGATCTGATGGGGGAGATGGAAAAATGGGGCCCTAATTAGCAGGGGGAAGGCAGAATAGAAATACAGAAGAAGATACACATCTTTATAATAATAAAGATGCCTGAAAAATCATAATAAATAATATTATTAACTATCTAGCTAAAATAGCCCTATAAACACATGCTATTCTCTATATAAAATCATGTACATAGTTTAAATGAAATTGTCCCATTTGGGCTGACAATGCTCCCTCTAAATGCCAAAGGCTATATAACAAAAGTCCAACAGCAGGTATGAGAGGCCTTCTTTTGAGTTGTTGTCCAGGGCAGTTTAAGAGACTCCCAAAACATTACAATCCATTGCTATTGCCCTTGGTTGGCCCCAAGATGTGGGAAGTAAATTTCTATTGATGAATACACCATGCATTTTAGACACAAATTCTCAAACCCTAAAACTTGGAACTGATCTGAAAATCTCCTCCATGAAGACTAATTTTCATGGGACCAAAAGGAGGGAAGTAATCAATAGTCCTAGCCAGACTTGACACCTATGAACCACAACAACTAGCATGGCACCATAACCTCAAGAGTACAGTAGTGTTCCTCTTACCCTGGCAGCAATAAGTAGCAGTTTACTCAAGAATTATATTTGTAGCTGGACTGTAGTAGCAAACATTTTTAAGCCTAGAACTCAGAAGATAGAGGCAGGTGGATCTCTGTGACTTTAAGGCCAGCCTGGTCTACAAAGCTAGTTCCGAGACAGGCAAAGCTACATAAAGAAACTCTGTCTCAGAAAACCACTAGGAAAGAATTTTATTTTTTAAAATACTTTTCAAAGCAAAATAATTGATGTAATCATTGTTCAGTGTGATCACCATGAGACTAGTGGTGGCTGATATCGGAAAGGTGGAAGTGGAAATTAAGGTCTTGTGTGGTTCAGTAAGACTAGTAGTATCCATCAAGAGAATGATATGGGATCAAGTGCCAAGGGATGCATACACATGAGAGAAAAGTTACACTTCAAATTCATGGTGAAGCTGAGCTTGGAGGTCAACTTAAATACCAGTGAGTATAGAGGAATCTAATACAGTGATGAAGACTGCAAGAAAAAGGTGCTTTAGGTTGGAATTTTGTCTCAGTTACCCAGTAACTCTGTGATTTCTAGAAAATAAGAATAATAGCACCTACTCAGAGGGTTGGAATGAGCATTCACTGAATGAACTCACGTAAAGCACTCAGAAGAGTTCTAACACCTAATAAACGAAGTGTGATTCCTGACTGAAATATAGTTTTTTCTCTAGTTCTGATGAAGTTATGTCCTAGTAAACCGGGTATAAATTGAAAATATTGTAGGTGGACATACAGAAAGCTAAGTCCTTTTAGAATTGGAATTATGTGGTTCAGAACCATTCTGGAGATCATGGGCTCTGGATAAGAAGGATGAAGTCCTTCAGTGTTCACAAGTTTTTGCATCAGTATCTTCTGGGACATAGTACCATAACTGTGGAGTTTGGATAGGTATGCAATGATGCATTACACTTTGAAAAAGAGGACCTAGAATCTTCTTAGGTGACTCATTGGTCTAGTATTCATATTTTATTTCTACTTTGCATTGAGTGCTAGGCTCTTAGACGTCCTGACAAATGAGGTGATGGCCCTTACAAAGTTTAGTGTGTCCACCAAGGGATTTTGTAGCACAGGGTCCTAGAGCATAGCTCTTACAAAAGGAATACAGAGGTGATGTGATGACCCACTTTGGTGTAGTTCCAATGGAAAAGAAGTCAACAAAGTACTTCCTGGGCTTGGGAAGGGATATTTGCTGAGATTTCTAGGTTAAATGGACACTCATTTTTGTTCTACAGCATCCCATAAGTCATGTGGGTATGGCAGGTATTGTTAGTCTTATTTTTTAAACAAAATAACTGGTGCTCATAATGATAGATGGAGACAACAGAGGAGCACAGAATGTAAGCCAGATTCATTTAACTGTTAGTCTCAATTTCTTTGGACCACAAAATACTGCTCAATTAGAGTAAATTGTCTTTTTGAGATATGGCTTTCTGTTTGGTAGAGAATAAAGCACTTGTAAAGCATTTGCCAAGAGGGAAAAACAACTGGAAATAGTTTAATTATACTTTGCAGAAAGTAGAGATGAACCTTTTTATGAATGAGTTATGGAGAATCAGTCTATTTCCCCCCCCCCCCTCTTTTGGTTTTTCGAGACAGGGTTTCTCTGTGTAGCCCTGGCTGTCTTGGAACTCACTCTATAGACCAGGCTGGCCTTGAACTCAGAAATCTGCCTGCCTCTGCCTCTCAAGTGCTGGGATCAAAGGCGTGCGCCACCACCGCCCGGCCCTCCCTCTCTCTTATGCACACATAAGCATAATAGTTATTGTGATCACTGTATACTAGCATGATACTCATGACCAATAACAGTATGGCATATTTGGCTAATATGTGGGAAACATGAGGGTAGGGAATGGCAGAATTGGGTCTAAGAACACAGTATTAAGATGTTGGGCAAGCTACATTTCTACAATTAAGGTGATATTACCATGCTCTACAGGATGTTTGTAGGCTGTGTTCAAACATGACAGAGTCTGCAGACCGGCAGAAAATCCTATTTCTACACTTCCTTGGCCCTTGACCCTCATCTGATAACCTAGTTGGACTGATGATCTAGAATTTACAGAGAGCCTTGTTGACTACAGCCAATCAAGTCCCTACACATAGTTGTCAGACTTAAGACGTTTGGAAATAGTTCATCATTTTCATAACTGTATGCTACATGAATTAAACTGTACTTTTAGAACAAGTTGCATATTCATTTATTCAACAAATATGAATTGTGTCCTAGTATAAGGTGATCACAATAACTATTATGCTTGTGTGTGCATACAAGAGAGGGAGGATAAACTGATTCTCCTTGTGCATAGTATTATTTTAACTACAAAGTTTGAAAGTCATTCTTTTGCTATTGTTTATAATATAGACCGTATACTTTGTTAGGGACTAGGAATCTAATCGATAAAAAAACACTAAGAATCTCCTTCAAAGAACTTAGTTCTAGATAGAGAAAAAGGAATTAAGAAACCATCTGACTTCTGTTTCCCATACTTATTTGAAAGCTATGGCTCTTGCGTCATGTCAACCCCTTTTGATTAGGCCTTTAGATACTACATTCTTTAGGGATACAGATAGAATATTTGGTGCCAGTCTCCTTTGAACCAGGAACTTTTCCAGACCCTTTCCTTACACTACTTAGCTATTTCTCCTAATAAACATACTGAGAAGGCATTATCTATTGCACTCTTTTAGATAAGGCAGGGGAAGACCAGACAAGTTAGCTACTTGTCCAAAGTCAGGCAGCACCAAAAAAGGTAAGAATGACGTTCGTTTCCAGATTTTATTGTATAACACAGTCTTTTTATTAAAAATACTTCCTGAAACATTTTCAAGTAATTACTGACTCTATATCATAATAGCTCAGAGAATAAATGATTCTGACAGAAGTTCTTAAATCTCTATTATGAGTTCAGAATTTAATTCATTATAGTAAATTATACTTTACTTAAAATTCAGTCATTGTATTTTGCCCTCGAGAGCTTACCACAGGTACACCTTTTAATGATAACTTATCATCCTCTGTTTCTCAGTATTTGTTTAAACCTTGAACAAATGTTGACAGTATTCTCAAAGTGAACAAAGACCTTTGAAAAAATAGGAACAGAAAGTGGGCAACAACTTTTCATGAAGAGAAATCGTGTTATTTCTCTTAGGAACAAAGCACTGTTTTGTTGTTTTGGTTTGTGATTAGCCATCAAGCAGTGCTCCTCTGCTATAAATATAATCTTCAGGAGTAATGTAAGTTTAGCTGTTTCCAACTTTGTTATTCTAAGTATGATTGACATAAACATTTATTAGCTTGTTATATGCTGAATAAATAAGCATATTGTAGAAAGACTGTGAATATGGTAATTTTGATTTCATTTTTCCATTCACGCTGTCTTTTGCCTCATTATCAAACCAGCTTTAAAAGCTCAACAGTGCCCACTAGTGGACAAGTAAATGTATAACAATGGGATGACAAAAACCAAGCACTCAAAATGTGGATGATTTCTGCTACAAACTACTGTATATGCTGTTAAAATAACACCTTCATATAGTGCAGATAGTGTTCAGCTTTTGTAATGTTATAGAATAAGGTTTGGCACAAAATGTCCTTTCAATACTTGCTTAGTGAACAAAACTCTATTTCCACCTATAATTCAAGTGACATAATTTTAAATCTCTTAAAACTTGATTTTCGTTGCTTGATTGTTATTGAAAGCCAAAGGTGTCTCCACTCTGAAAAACTCATTTGATCGTCAGTCCTCCATTGGAATTCCCATAGAGAGACAGACTTTAATGAGAATGGAGGCAAACACAGAGTTGATCTCCAGGGCTGTTATTTTCAAGCATTAGCATGCTTCAGAATGATTATGAGGGGTGAATGGAGGTATAGAACCCAATGATCCTCTTCTGCCACCACTGGCATCACCTTCTGGACACTAAAGCTTTTTTCTGTAGACACTGGGCTGCTCGTCACTGACAGGTCATGGCTGACAGTTCTAGAGGAATTTCCTTCAGTCACAGACTTCATCAAGATCCACACCATATTCTCAGGATGGGAAGTCTGAGTTGATACACTACTTAAAAACTTTAAAAATTGATTATCAATACTGGAGGGGATGAGAGAGAGAGGTACAGAGAGAGGGTCAGGAAATAGAATAAAAATATGTAGGAAGGGGTGGATGAAGAACTGGGGATAACCACTGGAGGGTTCCAGACACCAGAGAAGTGAGAGACTCCCAGGACCCAGTGGGAATGACTTTAGAGGAAATGCATAGTGAAGGGGAGGGAGATAGAACCTGTGGAGACCACCTCCAGTAGATAGGCACAACTTCCAGTCAAGGAATGGGGCCACCTATCCATCTAAAAGTTTTTAACCCAGAAATGTTCCTGTCCAAAGGAAAGACAGGGACAAAAAATGGAGCAGAGCCTGAAGGGAAGGACCATCGGTGACTGCCCCACCTGGGGATCCATCCTGTCTGCAGACCAAACCCAGATACTGTTGCTGCTGCCAAGAGGTGCTTGCTAACAGGAGCCTGGTGTGGCTGCTCCTTGGAAGGTTCAGCCAGCAACTGACAATGCAGATGTGGATGCTTAGAGTCAACCATCAGACTGAGCTCAGACCCTGGTAGGGGAGCTAGCAGAAGGACTGGAGGAGCAGAGGGGGATTGCAACCCCATAGGAAGAACAATGTCAGCTGGTCAGACCAACAATGCCAGGTGGCTAATCCCACCCAGGGACTAGACCACCAACCAAAGAGTGTACAGACAGGGATCCATGGCTTCAAATACATAGGTAGCAGAGGATGGCCTTGTCTGACATCAGTGAGAGGAAAGGTTCTTGGTCCTATGGAGGTTTGATGTCCCAGGGTAGGGGTATGCTGGAGCGGTGAAGTGGGAGAGGGTGGGTGGGTGGGTGAGCACCCTAATAGGAGATGTAATCAAATCAAATGAATAATAAAAA
>JANHMN010000005.1:13505145-13592524 GCA_030674055.1 Rhabdomys pumilio | reverse complement strand
CAACATGCAAGTGTCTATCAGAGGACAACTTTCAGGGTGGGTTCTCTCTTTCCACCACATAGTATCCAGGAATCCAATTTAGGTCATAAGACTTGACCTGATGAACCATCACTTTGGCCTCAACACAGTAGATTTCTTGAAGTATTCCTTTTTTTCTTTAGCTTCTCAATGTGAGGAATAACTTATATGCATTTGTCTTTCTGGGCCAAGATTATTTCAATTAATGTCTTCCATGTTTATCCTTGCAGTCACAACCATAGAATATCTCTGCTCATGTGTCTGACTACTATTTTATTATGTACACATAATATATTGTCTCTCTTTATCCATAATTTGATTTCATAACTTGATTATCATAAATAGTAATGGAGTGAACATGTGAGAGCAACTATCTCTTAAACAATACAAATTCATTCTTTTTAACTTGTATCCGAATGTGGAATATTTTTTTGTTTTCTAAGTGAACAAGAGCAAAAGCCACTCGTACTATTTTCTATATGGCTTTACTAATTCACCAAAAGTATAAAATGATTCCTTTCCCTCACATCTGAACCAATACCTATTGTTATTTGAATTTTTAAATTTTGTTTTTTAAACAGGGTCTCTGAAGCTTTATCTGGTATCAAATTCACTATGTAGACAGGCTGGCTTTGAACTCACAGAGATCCACCGGTCCTCCCAAGTTCTAGGATTAAAAGTGTATACCAGCATATTGTATTTTTTCAAAGAATTATTTATTTATTTTATGTATACAAGTGCCCCGGCCTGTGAGGCAGTGAACTAGGATCCGGAGGACCTAGAAGAGATAACTGGAGGATAGGAGTACTCGAAGAATGATGGCTTGTCTATAGTCTGATCAAACCGTAATTTTTATTTTTTTACACAGGGGTTATATACACATAGAGGCAGGATGTGGGGAAGGGGATGACACAGGAGTGTAGGTGTCCTCAGGGGGAGTACAAATATCTTCCAGAACAGGGTTTTGGCTGGGTAAAAGTTCACAGAAGAAGCAGGGAACAGGTCACTATGACTCTGTCTATGATTCATTTGTTCTTATTTAAGCTGGTACTTCCCACCAAGGCTACCTATCCACAAAGTCTATGACTATTTGTTCTTATCCAGGCTGGTAATTTTCTGCTAAGGCTACCTGTCTACGAGGTCTGTTGTTATCTGTTCTAGAGTCAGTGTTTTTCCACAGAGACCAAGATTTTGTTAGCAGGCATGTATGGCTGACTTAGGCCTATGGCTGATTTTAGGCCTTCAGTGTATAAGCAAGGTTCCTACATGCAAGTACACTGTAGCTGTCTTTAAACACACCAGAAGAGGGTATCGGATCCTATTACAGATGTGAGCCACCATATGATTGCTGGGAATTGAATTGAGGACCTCTTAACTGCTGAGCCATCTCTCTAGCTCCTATCTTTTGTATTTTTGATGACAGTCATTTTTACTGGAGTCAGGTGACATGACGTTATGGTACTAATTTATACTTTCTGGCAATTAGTAGCATTGTTTTTCATATACTTCTTTCCTCTTTATATGTCTATTCATTCTGTTGATTAATTTATTTTTGTTGCAAAAGGTTTTTAGTTCGATGTAAACCCAAATGTCTATATTGTTTTTATTGTCTGTTTTTTGGAGTATTGATAAAAAATGTTGCTGTATCCAATGACATGGATGTATCTTCTTTCTTTGAGCAGTGTAATTATTTCAAATCTTCCATTTAAGAGTTACCTCTTTTTAATGGACATTTCTATATACTGAAACATAAGGATCCAGTTTCATTCTTTGGAATGTGTCTATACAGTATCTTTATTAAAAATACTCTCCATTCAACGTTTTATGTTTTTGACAGTTTAGTTGAAAATAAATTGATGAGAAATGTATACACATACTTCTCTGTTCTTTCCTCTATTTCATTGGACTTTGTGTCTATTTTTATTCCCTCACCATGCTGTTTTCATAACTATAACTTTGTAGTATACTTTGAAATTCAGCGCTGTGAGATCTCCAGCTTTACAATTTTGGTTCAATATTCCTTTGGATATTTTTGGCCTTTTCTATTTCTATATGAGTTTGGGGTTGTTTTTCTATCCTCTATGGGGGAAACATTGAAATTTTTATTCCAATTGTATTACATTTGTTGTAGAAGAGTCACATTGTGCTAAAATTACAACTGATTCCTGTGCACACTGGAATTCTGTACCAAGAATCAACAGGAAGAAAAAGATTCATCCTTTAGACAGGGGTAATTGATTGGTCAGTAGGAGAGGAGATGGGATATTGTTACAAAATCTGGATGTGGAAGAATTCATGTAAGACCCAGATGATCCATGTGTTCATCTCTTAGAATTGTGTTAAGAAGCTGTGTTGGTTAGTTTTTTGTCAGTGTGACACAAGTTAAGGTCATCTAAAAAGAGGGGACCTCAATTAAGAAAATGCTTCCATAACATTGGTCTATGGGCAAGCCAATAGGAGATTTTCTTGAATAATGATTGATATGGAGAAATACTAGCTCACTGTAGTTTAGTGGCATTCCTGAACAAGTGTTGCTAAAGTTTATAATAAAAGTCAACTGAGAAAGCATTGGTTCCTGACTCCAGTCTCCTTCCATGAGTTTATGTCCTGACTTCCCTTTATGATGAACTGTACTGTGGATGCTGAAATGAATCTTTCACTCCCCTAAACTGGTTTTAGTCTCAGTGATCATCACAGTGACAACAAAGTTAAGACAAAACACCAATACTGAAGGCTAATGGAAACATCATGAGCTAGCTAATGCCTGGGGAAGGCCAGTGTATCATTCAAGGATGGAGTATGGATCAAAACACTGCTAAACCATCTAGACAGGCAGAGTTGCTATTTGTAGCTGAGAGAACATAATGGCAAGAGAGAGAGAGAGAGAGAGAGAGAGAGAGAGAGAGAGAGAGAGAGAGAGAGAGAACATCACTGTTCAGGGGCATTGGTTATAGTTTACCACACTCTCTGTTTGTGCTTTTTTCAAGAACAAAATCCTAGCAGAATCCTAGAGAAGTGGTTCCTAGAACTTATACAAAGAAATACGTCTGAGAATCATAAAACTGTTTGGAGGAAAGAATATGCTACTGAGCCCAAACACAAAGATTAAGGACTAGTACTCACAGTGGCAGAGAATGTTGTTTACTTGTCAACTCTGTCTAGAAATTGTCCTCATCTTTCAAAATATGTCTCATTCGAGGTCAGAAATACAATCGTGACAGCTGAAAAGACTAAGCATTATTTGCCAAGTTCTGGCCACTGTACAGAGTCATCTCTCAGAGTTCACATGCTAAGCTTTTCCCTAACACTGAGCCCTGGTAAACCTTCTGTTTCTCATCTGTTCTCCATCCTTATCTTTGCACTTGTGCAGATTTTGTTCTCATGAAAACGTCTCATAAAATTCCTACTTGACTGAGAATCCGTTTTCTTTTCTTTTTCATTTATGTATTTATTTATTTACTTTACATCTTGATCACTGCCCCTTCTTTCTCTTTTCTCAGTTCCACCCTCACAAGTACCTCGGCATATTAGCCCCCCCTTCTCGTCAGACACGTATAGTATATACTCACAAATGGACATTAGACATAAGATACAAGATAACCATGTTACAATCCATACACCCAAAGAAACTAAGTAACAAGAAGGCCCAAAGGAGGATTATGAATCTCACTCAGAAGGGGAAATAAAATAAATGTCTGACGTGGACAGAGGAAGGAAACTGGATGCTAGAAGGGGTGAGGACACAATAAGAAGAATCTGTTTTCTAGAGAAGCTAACTAATAAGACTTACAACCATGTTCTCATTCTCAGAGTTCCCCTGTAAGTTTGAAGTGATATAAAGCCCTGTGATATACTCCACAATGCTTTGGGTTGCTTTTTAACATTCTCTGAGACCTTCAACAGATCTGGGAGGAATAAAGACATTGGTGTTTAGAAAGGTTGTCAGTTAATTCCATCCAGTGGTTTTCAACTGGAATTAGCAAGGGATGCTACCTTGTATTCTGAAGTTGTGATTAGTAAGGGAGTTGCATGAGATTAGGATTTCACAGTTGGAGAAGTTACTAATGAGAACAGAACCATGGGAGAGGTACACAGGCTAGTTGAACTAAAAGAAAAATAATGATTGTCAACTATACATCAACAACTACCTGTAAATAGAGATACTTTGACTTCTTCTTTTCCAATTTGTATCCACTTGATCTCATTTAGTTGTCTTATTCCTCTAACTAAAGCCCCAAGCACTATATTGAATAGATACAGAGAAAGTAGAGAGCTGTGTCTTGTCCCCGATTTTAGTGGATTATTGATTGCTTTAAGTTTCTCTCCATTTAAATTGATGTTGGCTATTGGCTCACTGTATATTGCCTTAACTGTGGAGCTTCTCAAATCTCCTTTGCCTATAATGACAAAAACTCCTCTAGTCACCAAGTAGAACTTTGATATTATCTTGCTGTTTTCTACATGCTTAAGATAAACAGCTTGTTTCACTGCTTGTGCTAATACATATGTGAACTTGATTATTTCAGTCATCTGTATTGCTACAAAATTCTCTGAAATATTATAAGGAGCACTAGGAGCTTGTGTTTTGTTTGAGCAATGGTCTTATTCTCACCATTTTGTTAACAACACATGCTCTGCTTTCAAAGCCTTCCTCCATTCCATGTGGTTGCTACAAAGATGTTAGCCACGGTCTCATGCCCCTACGAACTAACCCAAGCTGTGAGCCGTGAATGTGACCTAGGTGTAGATCGAGTACTTTAGACACAGTGAATGCTTCATGGATGAGTTCATCATAATTTCTTACCAAGAGTTTACTGAGGGAGCTAGTAGGGAAGAAGATTTTCTTTTGCTTAGAGAGTGCTGGCCTAATGTCAGGACAGCCATCTTTTCTTCTGTGTGAAAAAAGCTTATTTGAAGAATAGAGTCTGTGAAAACAGAAGAAGAATGACTAGATACAGCTAGAGATGTAGAGAAACCCCTGGAACTCAATACCCAGGTCTGCTTGAAGCAGCTCCACTTTATGTTTGTGAAGGTAGGTATGTCACTTTCAGAGCCATGCAAGCATAAGTACCATGAGTTATAGAGAGGTAATATTGTCGGATGTAGTTCTGAGTACAAAGAACCAATGCTTCAAATCCAATCTGTATGGGACAGCATTTAATGAAAAGAAGATGCCACAAACATGAAAGAGAGCAAGGAGAGATGCATAGAAGGATTTAGACAGAGGAAAGAGAAGGGGGAAATGATGTAATTGTATTATAATCAGAAAAAGTCAGAAAATGAGCAGCCAGAGAGAGGCGATCTCCAAAGTTGGAACTCAGAGAAGGCTTTTTAGAAGGAAGGGGAATTTAAGATGGAAGTATGCTTATAGGTAGGTAGCTACAAACAATGTGGAAAAGGAATACAAACAAAAAGAACAGAAAGAAGGGTGAATAGAAATGCTTCTATGGCTCAAGTTAATTAAAGACTGGATATGGAAAAAATACTCAGCCCAAGAGATTCAACTCATTTTCAGAGTAGAGCATTTGCTGCATTATGCGAGTTGAATGGAGTTTGGAAAAGAGAGTGATATGGACTCATCAGAGACAAATGTAGCTCTCTGTAGCATCTAATGAGAACTATTGATTATAAACAACAGAAACTAACAATTACTGGTTTAAGGGTGAAATGGTTTATGGGAAAGAGGTTAAGAATCAATGTAATGCTGGTAAACCCGGCTGGGACAAGAGCCAAGTAAAGCCCACTGGTCAGAATTGCATCCAGTGTAGAATTGAAGTGTAAAATTTTGCCAGTTCATAACTCATGCTGCCCAAAGCACAGAAAAGTACAGAATTCTGTTTATGTCCAGGCATGGCCACAGGTGACAGGGAATGTTTGTGGTGAATAATCAGTCATTTTTTATTTGCTCAACTACATAAGGAGACAGTTGGTTTCCGAAATACCCAGGCTTCTCTGTAACATTTGATTAAGAGATTTTAAAACTTGATTTGCTTAGTGGAGGTCACAAGTTCATATTTTAACTTCCTGATATGAAGAATATTTCTTTTTATATTCTTTTACAAAATCTAAAATACTGCCTCTCACCAAGGTTTTTTTTTTTAAATGTGCAATTCCCCAAACATAGAAACTGAATGAAAAATTTTGAGTACTCAGATGTTCCTTGTTTGACCATGTTGAGATTCTCCTTCACTAATAGTTGAAATGTCATAAGTAAAGATGAATTTAATAAATCTGTTCTATTGGGCATCACATCATAGCCTACTTAGAGTGTGCTCAAGAATCTTATAGCATTAAGTAACATAAAGCCTATGTTATAGCAAAGCATTGGATAGCTCATGTTATTTCTTGAATATCTATGTTAAATATGTTGTCATCACAGTGTACAGTGGAGGGTTTACTGTTTGCTTGCCCAATGGGATGACTGACTGAGGCCAGCAACTATGCTCAGTGTCATAAAAAATTATTGTGCTGTATATCACGAGCCTTGAAAGGACTGACCATCAAAATTCCAAGTATAGGACTGGGTATAATGGTTAGTTGTACAGAGATGCAATTCTAGCATTTGTGAGGCTGATCCAGGAGGAAAGTCATAAGCTTAAGGACAGCCTAGGCTACATAGTAATACCCAACCTAGCCTGGGCTGCAAAGTGACACTGTGTCTCAAACAAATAGAAACATTGAAATATTTACATTCACTTGTAGTGAAAGGATGACATAAACCCAATTTGGCTGCATTTGTGAACCAGGCCTGATTTAGAAAACAAGGCCATAAGACATCCACTCCAGGAATAGACCATAAAATCCAGAAACAATGTCATAAAAGCCTCTCCCAAAGAACAGCCTGGGGATAACCACAAAAAAAGGGGAAACATCTTAGAATGTGCCATCTGTGCTGGGCAGCCCTATCTCATCCTATAGTTAAGTGTTCATGACATAGGAATGCAGACCAATGACAATTTGTGACCCCCTAGCACCCAACAATGAAATTTCAGATTACCTAATCCTTCTAGAAAGTTTCCCCACTTTTCCCAGTTTCCTATAAGGAAGGCCTGTGTGCCTTTGTCTGGTGACACCGTTGGAGAATGGTTGACCTCTGCATGCTGGTTGTTTCAACAGAATAAATGTTCTTTGTTTTTGCATATTATTTGAGTCTTCTGTTTTCCTTCAACAATTTTCAGACCCTTACAGTACTGTCACAGTATGAAAGAAATCATTAAATCAAACCCATATAAGTCAGCAAGAAATTAAAACCCACCAGACATATATGGTTATGAAAGATAATGGCCATATATGGTCAAGAAAATGTGAGTGGTGGTACCATTTACTCTTTAGGGTCCCTCAGGCTGGTGATTAACATCTTTCCCAGAAAAGTGTTTATCTACTCTGTTTCCCTATGAGAACAAGCTTGGGCTAAACTGGACCAGGAAACTGGGTAGTTCCCAAATACTATAGTAAAATTTATCCGTTCTTTCTGTAACTGGCATGTGGACTGGCATATGGCAAGTAGAACCAGGCTAGATTAAGGACATAAGTACCCTGTTGGCTTGGATCTGGGTGATTGTAACTAGGTTGTATGCCCCAGGTGGCAAGTTTTACATGGTATTTTAAAACACCTATATTTCAAATAGGGCATGACCTTCCCCTTTTATAAATTGTTTTCTTTGTTAGCGTCATCACGTGCCTCCCAAGTATGACAGAAGTCATCTAGGAAAGACACTGACAAGCAAGTGAGTTTCCTGATGATGGCCCACTGTTTTGCATGGCTGAAATGGGTATGCACTCTGGAGAGGCACAGCCTAGAGACATTGTCCAAAAACCACTCTCGTGCTGATATGCCTTTCCTGCCACTATTACATAGCCTAATAATTCCTGAGCATGAGGCCATCCTATTGGGCAAATTTCCTGTAGATCAACATGAAGATGAACTTCTATGTATTAATGCTGTTTAGATAAATTAATGACTCTATAGAATTTCAATAATTTTAAGAACAAAGTTTAAGGGAATGGTTTTAGTTGTTTTGCCAGAAAGATGTAATAAAGTTAGAATCAAGAATAGAATTTGCTCCCTCTCCTTAGAGTAGTAAGTAAAGGGTGCATAAAAACAATACAATGAGCTTTCACAAATTACTCTAAAAAGAGAAATAGGCTTGGAGCAAATTTGTGATTAAGAAAAAAACATTCATTCTAGGTCAGGTCCAAGGATGAAGCCACAGGTGTACACTATTGTAAAACAAGGCCATGTGTAACTGTTTCTTTGAACTTATAATGAGCTTCTAGACTGAAACACTGCTTTGAACTTAGTATTGACATTCTTCTGTAATTCTCCCTTTGTGCACTATTTTATCTATGAAATAATTTTATAAAGACTCTTTGTCTAAGAAGGTATAAATTGCCAGAGAAAAGAAATAAAATATGGATTTTGGGGCTGTGCTCAATCCACTGAGTGTGTGTGTCTGTGTGTGTGTGTGTGGGGGGGGTTATGCCTGACTTTCTTTCTTTTATTTTCTTTCTCTGTGAAATTACCAAAAGTCATCAGCTTTTGGCCCCAGAACAGTGAGAGTTAAATTCCCAGAAGCCATCAGTTTCTGGCTCTTAAAACTGTAAGAGAGAATTGCAAGGCCAGAGTTCATCAGCCTTTGGCCTTTGTCTGCAGCTATGTCCCAACTTAGTACCTGAATGTCATGGCAGGTCCCCAGCACAAATAGACCAAGACCCTTATGAGTGTTTCTGATAGGAATTACGAGGTTATACAATACAGAAGACATGTAAAGAACGAGGTTTAGTCTCGGGTAATTCAGAAGCTGAGATTTTCCTCTATACTTTGTTAGTTATATTTTTTGGATTCATTATCTAACCTCTCTGATAATCATTTTGAATATGTAAAATTATGTTAATTTTATGTACCTTGCAGAAAAAAATTCTAAGTATTTAATAAAAAATGACCATACAGTATAGTTTCTGGTACATGAGCAACAAATATCAACCATTCTTATGAGTAATGGTACCTTTCTGACCTGGTACATGTAAATTACTTACTTTCCAGTTCCTCGTTCTGCATAAAACCATGCCTCCTGTGTGTCCATAAAGAGTTGAGGTTGCTTAAAATAGCCTGGACAGGTTAGCTCTACTGCTGTCATTTCTTTTCTTATTCAACCCTCAGCAGCATAGAAAGAGCTGTTCTGCCCCTCCCCACACAACTGAGAGAAAGAGGGTGACACCTGCTCTAGAGGTCTGCTTTCCTAGCTCATTGCTGTGCTCACCAGGCCAGGGATTAAAAGACAGCTGCCAGCTTATCCTTGTTACTATGGTGACAAGAGTTCCTGTGGAATTCGTTGTTCATGGAAAATGTCCAAATCTCTCTCATAGGGGATAAGGCCATTGGCCAGCCAGTGGTTTGGTACCTGGAGTGAAGGCCTGAGGGTCTGGCTCAGGCCTGGAGCAGGGTAACTCAGTGCTGTAACATCCTTGGGGCAAAGTCTACGAGTGTGTCTGTCTGAAAAGCACAGCAGACAGCAGAGATAAAGACCTCTGTTTAATTTAGCAGGTGTTAAAGTGACAGCAAATGAGGGAGGTGTCAGAAGGATTGTATATAATAATCAGTGAACAGGGACAAAGACAGGCTTAAAGTTGAAGAAGGTCTCAAGACAAAGAATTTCCAATCATCTTATGCACAAGTTTCCGAGTCTATTTCCCCTAAACCTCATGATCCTTTAGGGCAAAGATCTGATTTTCTTTACTCTTGTCTGCTTAGTGCCCAGCACGTATTAGGAGTGTTGTGATTAAGAGTATGAATTTTAGAGAAAGATAGGCTAGGTTCAAAGTTCATCTTATTCCAGTTCAGTCTGAACTTACATGGAACCTTCAATCCCTGTTTCTATTGTCTTGTGTGTAAAATGAGGTTACAATATTATCTATTTTGTATGAGCATTTAGATTTGAGTGTATATAACACACAACAATGCCTGGTTTATGTAGAAACCACAGGAGGATTTGAAACCACAGGAGGATTTGCTAGCAATATTACTATTTTTCAACTTCAAAATCTAAACGAGGCAGCATGTTGTCTTCTTTTCTTTTCCTTTCTTTTCATTTTTTTATTTTCAGAGCTGAGGACTGAACCCAGAGCCTTGTGCTTGCTAGGCAAGCGCTCTACCACTGAGCTAAATCCCCAACCCCAGCATGTTGGTCTTTTACCTGCCTCTCCAGCTCTTCCTCTCCATTTAAATGACAGTTTCCCTACATGTGCTGTGATGTTTCCAGATCCCAGAGGACCCTGGATGCCATATGGCCATGTTCACTCTGCTATTTCTGTCTAGAAAGTGTCATTTGAACTTCTATTCAGCTTCTAAAACCTCAAGAGACATTTTCTTTAACACATTAACTACCTCCCTTGTATTGCTGCCTATATGGATAGCTGTCACCATACCTGGGGTATGCTTTTACTTGTTTTACATCCAAATCTGTCTCTTAAAATATTATCCACTCAAGGACGAGGCCATTATTCATATGCAACACATAAGGCCACCTGCCCAACATACTGTATTCTTATCATGCAAATTCATACATGTGCTAAATTGGGTAGAATATGCCACTGACACAATTCTGAAAATATTAGTAAGGATGACTACTGACTAATAAGCTCAATGGACTCGATCATCCACAAGAATATTTTTCTCTCCTCCACAAAGAGTTTTCCTTTAAGAAGATCAGGAGGGGAAGGCCCTCAGACTTCTCCATGATACAGCAGCAGTGTCTGAAAGACTTTCAGACCTCTGGGATTTGCTGGATTTGGACAGGCTTGTATCACCATCAGAATGACTCATGCAGCTGCCAGTAGCTATCAAGGCACTGGCTGTCACCAACGCACCTGAAGTCTACCCATCCTGAGATGCAGTAATAAAACGAGGATCATGTAACTCTTGCCATCATCCTGTTTGTTTTTTCCTGGCTGGCTGGCTTTTGTTGTTGTCGTTGTTTCCTGTAGCCAAGGTGAATTTTTACTTAACCTTTTCTAATCCTGGAAATAATATATAGCTGGAATCTGTATGTTCCTTAGCGAATGAATCCAAAGTGATAGAAATACTTTCATACTCTAGATTTGTAGCCTATGTCATTTGAAGATTGAATAAACTTGGACACAAATGACACACTGGAGGAGTTTAGTTGAGGATTACTGAGTAAAGGCTTGTTTGTGGGATCATAGTAAGTGTCAAAGAAGCTGCACAGCATGAAGAAAGCACCAGAAGTCTTTATTTGTGAAAAGCCATTAGCACCCTGAAGCCTAAAGGGACAAGTAAAAGAGATAGAATTTCAAGAATCTGAAGAGAGTTAGGAGGCAAGACATAGAGGCCAACAAAATGGATTTGTAGTTAGTGATGACTGCTGTCATTGCCGGAACCATGAATGGATGGGATAAATGATTCTCTCCCCTTGCAACGTTATATTACTATATTATATTTCTATTACTTTCCGCATAGTAGATGTAAACCAAAACCAGATGGCAAGGGATAGCAAGTTATGAGCAACATCCAAGACACAACTCTGGACCTCAAAAAATGGTGGTGTATAGGGAAAGGCAACCTGGCGTAGGTTTTCTAGATTTAAAATAAAAAATACAGGGTATGCAGTGAAGTTGGAAGTTTAGATACCAATAAAAACTGTTTAGCATAAACATATTCCCCACAATATTTGGTGCATAATGGCACACAAACTATTCATTCTTTACCTGTTGTCTCATTTAGAATCTCATAGTTTAATCTGGTAGCTCAAATAGAGAGTAGTGAGAACAGATTTTTTTTCATATTTGGCCACTGTACAGTTATTAATATGAGTACCTTTGTATGTACCTTACCAAGAGTGGAATTATATTTTTCTGTGTAGCGGAACAAATGCCCTTTCATCTTCATGCCCAGAAAAATCTCACTGAATTCCCTGGGATGTATGACAGGGTCTTAATTTCAGTTTGTAACAGGAAGGCTGCCACATGTGTGGCATTTCAACCCAATAGCAAATAGGTGGCAGTCTTGATCAACTTATGAAAGAAAATAAACTTTTTTTTTCTTCTGGAAAATAAACCAGCAACAGTGAAGAAATATAATAGCAGAATATAAAGAAAATGTTTTTTTTATATAATCCATGATTAACCCATGATTCTATAATGATGTGTCTTAAGGAGTTGTTTTTTTATTTTAATGAACTAAATCTAAAAGTTAAAATAACTTTACTCTTGCAATTCCAAATAGCCATACTTAAACTTGAAGGCTAGTAGTGAGTAGGAGTTGCAACTATATATGCATGCTTAGCTCAGGAGAGAAGCTTCACAGTGGCCTTGCATTAGGGTAGAATGAGAGAGGAACTGGAGCCTGGTCACTCCTGATTCACTCAGTAAGTGGAAATGATAGCCAAAAGTATGCATTGAACTAGAGGCCTGGAATGCATGGGAAAATCAGTCTCATTTACTTCCCTCAGGAGGTTTACATTGTCATACAGGGAAGTGTCATGCATAAAACAAGCCAGCTGCTGAATGTTGTGTGCTCACGCACATGCAAGTATGGAGGGTAGAAGTCAACCAGGTGCCATCCACTGTTTTAGTGAGAGTTTCTCACTGGCCTTGACCATGGCAAGTAGGCTAGGCTACTTGGCCACCATACAGTCAGGGATTCACATGTCTCTGTCTTCCCAATCTGGGAAGTGTACACCATCACACCTGTCTTTTGTTGCTTGGATTCTGCGACTCAAACTCAGGTTCTTGTGGTTGCCAGGCACGCACTTTACTGAGTGATCCCCACAGATGTTTATTTCCTTAGTATTTACAACAACTTTTCCTTATTAGTAGGATGCTATCTATGATTGTCCCACTTTTTAAATGAAACAACTGAGAGGGAGAGAGTTCAAATGATTTATGCAAGTTCACAGAGTAAGTGGTGAGGCTAGGATATGAGCATGCTGATAAATAACAACATCGTGATATATTAGGTAACATCTCTCCGTGACAGAATACCTAACAAAGCATATTATGGGAAGAAAGATTTATTTCCTTTTTGGTTTCCAAGGTTCTTATTATTGTAGAAAGGTGTGGCAGAGCAGAGCTGTTCAACTTGTAGCAGTGACAAAGCAGAGCAGAGTCAGAAAGCAGTCAGGGCAAGGTCATTAAAAGACACAACTCAGTGACTTCCTTCTGTCACCCTTTAGGCTTCCACCACCTCCCAATAGCCTATTAAAATATTAAATTCAGCAACATGGCAAACACTCGTGATTTAATTGTCTATGGAATGTCCATCACTCACATACCTGGAAGTATGACTGAACTAGTCTCCCAGACATCTCTTCACCCAATCAAGTAAACAATGAAGATTGTCCATCACAGATGGACTAGCATAAGAAACTTTCTTATTTACATCATGTACCTTCAAATCAAACACAAGAGAGGTGGGGAAAAAAAAACTCGCGCGGGGCAGGAGAGAGTTTGGAGGTGGCGGGGGTCCCAGGAGGGCCTGTGGGTGGGTTCCACAGCTCTTCCCACACCGCAGGCAGAAGGGTCCCACATGCATGCAGCTGCCACAGGCTGGCGGCTGCAGTTCAAGGTTCCAAAGTTCCAAAAGCTGGTAATCTGGCAGCAACACAGGCCCAGGTGACACGTGGAGTCCGATTTTCCAAAGCTTTTATTGTCCATGGTGTGGTGAATAGGTGTAGATGTGCTTTCCCCCACCAAAAGTCAGGGGGTCTCGCCTTTTATAGGAAAGAGGAAAAGGGGAGGGAATAACTTAATTAGCTACGCCCTCCGGCCTTTAGATAACTCATTAATATTTAAATCTCTGGAGGTGGAGACCTCTACCTGTGTCCTACGTGATTGAAGGGTGCAGGTTAAATGGAGTTACCTCATCCAAGGCCCAACAAAGAGAGATCCCTTTCATTAGTGATGACCAGGGGAGGGTTTTCTAAAAAAGCATTCAATTGGATCTTCCTGGGCAAAGAACAGACTTAGCATAACTATAGACACAATGAAGTCAAAAGATTCCTAACAAACTAGATTCCTAAGGTTTGGTTGCTCACTGCCAGATAATATTCTGCTGTAGTAAATAGTCACAGTGATGGAAACAGTATGACAACAGACTAGTTATAGTGTAAATAGATATAGTGCAAATAGACTAGTTGAATTTGAGCACAACAAATGTGCAAATGTCGAGAGGGAAGGACTCTAGAGAAAATTAGCACATTGAATCATAGCCAGAGTTAAATGAATCTGTATAGACAATTACTTTGAGTAAGTATATTTTAAAGCAAACTACTATAACTCGTGAGCAGAGTAATAACATGTTGGACTGCTGCTGCTGCTTTAGGAATCACAGAGGATGAGGACCTGCTAGCATTCCAAAGCAATCTGTAAGGAATCTGGAAGTAAAGCATTAAGGATGGTGTATGTATTCATGGAGGTATATATGTGTGTGTGTGTGTATTGGTTTTTGATCGTTTTTTTTTTTTTGTGATTTCGTATGTGTGTGAGAGAGGCAGAGATGAAGAAACAGAGAATAAACATGAAGTTGGGTGATTAGAATGTTGGAGGAGTTGTGGGAAGGAAAAATATGTTCAAAAAGATATTGCATGAATGTTTAAATAAACAGAAACAAAAATAGATGAGGTTAACCTGTAAAACATATGCAAAACCCAAAAACTGTTGTTATGATTGATAGGCGTTATGAAGCAGAGAACAGCTAGATGAAAATTATCCTATATCAAAATACCATCATCAGTGGTCTGTGAAACCCAACTTGAAAACACTGTTTTAATTTTATTCTTTTCTAGAAGCATTTTCCAATAGAAATGTTTACCATGCACTGATTCAAGACCAAAGAATCTTTTTTCTGTGACCCAGATATTCCTTTTCTGGCTTTATATGCCAAAAGTTTATGCATATTTAATCTGTCCTTTAAAAGTCCAGAGTAATAAAATTAAAGCAAAATGTCTGCAGTCAAATAAGCATGAAAACACTATGTGCTTGCCTTTCTTGGAGAGCCACAACAGAATTTTTCTGGGAAAAGGTTCTGGGAGCTTTTATGGGAGTTATACTAGTTCAGCCCCTGTTACTTAATCATGTCCCAAATGGTGTAACTCTTGAATTGTTTACCAAAAATGGAGATCTAGTAACAGAGGTAGAAGGGGTGTTTTGTGAGATTCTGGCCAGTGTTAGCCTCACGGTTTGCCATGCAACCCCTCTGATGGACTCTAGAGGGCACCACGTTCTTGAAAATGCAGTAAAGACAAACTAGATTGCTAAGGTTTGGTGGCTCACTGCCAGATAATATTCTGCCGCAGTAAATATTCATACTGATGGAAACAGCTGGCGTCAAGTACAGTTTGGAAGGAAAGCGAGGATGATGGCAAATGCAGCAAAGATAGCTAGAGGCTGCCAGCCCGGGAGCCCAGCTCCAGATGTTGTCAATTACTTTCTTCTTAAAGTTCGTCTTATCAGTTGTTTATTCATCTGAACAAACTTTCGTGGCTTTCTGTTTGTTCTCTTGACCCCAGGAGCTTTACTGATGACAGCAAAGTTATGCCTCAGTGATTTTGAAGTGTCCTTAGTAATGAAACCCCCCAGATTTAGTTAAATTCATCATCATCTTCCTCTAAAACCTTCCCCGATTCCCATGGCCTCAGAAGGGAAGAGTCAAAGTATGTGCATGGCTCCCATGATGCTTCATGGCATGATCTCAATTTACTGTTTACTAGCAAAGAGGCATGCTCTTTATTGTCTCTTGTGGTCAGCCTGCCCTCTGTGACAGAAATGCTCTTTTCCGTCATTGTAAAAATGTAAATTAATCTGAGGTACACATTAAGTGCCCTCTTAGTAGCTTTTCCAAATTTCCAATCAGAGTTATTTCTAGTTTCATATTTGATTTTTTAAATTAGACTGACCTAAAATTGTATACATATATGTATATCATGTGATATATCAACATATGTATGTGTTGCATGCCACTTACATTAACTACTTAACGTTTTTTTGGCAAAAGCATTCTAAGTTCTTTGGGCTTTTTAAAACTCAGGGAATTCTTGTTAGCTATAGAGGCTCTCCTGGGTCGCAGGACACTACAACTTCTTCTAATTGTAGTGTGAATCAACCTGTCCCCACAGCTGTCTTCTTCCTATTCTCCTCAGCCTCTGGTCGTCACTACTCTATTTTCCTATTCTATAAGAGCATCTACTCCCGATGCCAAGCAGGAAATTCTCTTTGCTTTTTACATAGTCTGTAGTGCAGTTTACTCTGAGGGCCCACTAGTTTTGTACGAATCAGTGTTCTCCATGGATGTCAATACCTTGAAGGGAGAATGTTTTGCTAACTCTTTAACCTCTCTAATCAATCAATCCATCAACAAATATTTGAGTGCCTACTCTGAGTCGGGGACCAAAGCTTACACACAGTAGGGGCTCTAGTGGTGTTTGTAAGCTTAGCATAGCTCCTAGAAGAGGAAGTGGATTCTCTGATGTAAATCTTCAGGAGGCGATTCATGTCAACATTAGCATGACTGATGAGACTAAGGCTAAGCATTGTTATGACCACCGTGCATCCCACTATTTTGCTATTGTCATTATTACTTATTTTGTAGTTTAAGAGATTGCAGTTCATTGAGTAAAAGTGTTCTGCTAAGTGCCTTCACGAAAATGGGACATATTCGTGAACCTGTCACTTGTGTCCAAATGCTATGAATCTTTTTTACTCTTATCTGGCCATTAAATTTCTATTAAAAAAACCAGTGAGTATGTGTGACTACATACTGCATTTTAGGTCTCCTTGCAATTGTTCTTGTATTAAACCTTGTTTATAATCCTTTGATGTTCTTTGCATATTAAAGATGGGAATAATTAGGTCAGGAAATGAACAACTATCCAGGGTCACACAATAGGTTAAGATGGCTGAGATACAAATCCAAGTTTTCCTGACTCTGGATTGGCAACTCCACCACTTATTCCATCACCTTCTTTTCTAACACAGTGGAGAAACCAAGATACGTTGTGTGGAGGGTTTGTTGGGGACAGAGAGTAATAATAGTCTTTTTCTTTCTGTCTATATTCAGTATACTCACCAAAGAGCAAGTTAGCAACTTCAAAGAACACCTTGGTAATGACAAACATTGAATCTAATGCAAACTCTAGCATCTCTCTGGCATATTCTAACTAAAACAAAAGGTTCAGGCCCAGAAGGGGGTCCTTCAAACCCTAATGACTGAATGCTTTCCTAACAGCAAAATCCAGAGAGGGAGGAAGGGGGTGAAGAGTTGGGGATGAAACAATCTATTTGGAATTTGATTGTTTCACACTAAGCCAGGTAACCCCTATGGTCTTGAGCTTGCTTTGAAAACACAAATGGGCTAAAAAGTCAGGATTCCATGGGAACTTTCACACTTGGACATTTGCTCGGCTCTTCACAGAAGTGCTGAACTCAGTGGGAGAGTCCTTGGCACCTCTGTGATTGCAATCACGGGCAAGCCCTTGCACTACAGTGGTGCAGTACAAATGATGCCCATGACAATCCTTTTGAGATAAAATACTGTTAAGAGACCTCTATTCGTTCAGGGACAATCTTTCCAAACACACTTCTAAGGTCAACTGTTTATATTTGCTTTGCTTAGGATGGAGGAACACAAAGCTATTCAGGACCATAAGAGTATATACCAAGGCCAAAGGCTATACAGAAATCAAAGTGACCTGAGAAATAATGGAATTTATTAGGTTACTAAATTCTTTATGAGGACCATTTGCCCAAGGTTTTTTATATGGAAAGAATTTGATGTTTCTTCTGAGAAGAGTGGAGAGAAGCAAATAGTAATGAAGACACTACTGTCATATCTCTGTGCTTTGTCATTCTGAAATCAAAATAACACAGATTAGTGTTGGATTTGGAAGCTTCTCAACGTATTTTCTCACTTATACTTTGCATTTTACAGAGAGAACAATACATTCCACTGATATCCAACTCTGACAATGAATGGAATAATGAAACATAGATCTTAGTCTTCTGATTCCTATCCTGGGGGCTCTTTGACACATTTGTATATAGAACATGTGGTAAAAGCCACCCTGGACATTTTGTATCTAAATGTCCCCCTGATATGGTTGGGGATTGGGTTGGTCATATCTCCCAAAGAATCTTGGGATTGGATTCTCTTAACAACTGTCCTTTTGTCAAGTTTTCTTTCTCGAGCTTTGATTTCAAAATATCAAGTATTTTAAATTTATTAACCTAATAAATAAATTTGAAATTTAGTAACATAATAAATTCCATACTCTTCACTCACACTGAATTTTTCCTCAGCCTACTGAGACCTTCAGTTCTTTCTCCTTCACCCCAGAGCTTACATACCACTACTGTGGTCATCTTGGCTCTGGTTCACTTCTCTTCTTTGAGTACATAGTATAGAATAGATGTAGCTTATACATTGTCATCTTGAGGTCAGCAAGATTCCTTGCTTTCAACATTATTAAAACTGTCTCTGAGCAATATTTTTTCCTCATTTTATATTGGTATATTTTTAATGCTAGACTTTTAACCTTGAAAAATATGTAAATAAAAGACAAAAAATTAACAAAATATAGAACTTTTAGCTATTGTCAAGACAGCATTGAAAACCCAAACCCCTTGAAAAACATAAACAATACTTCTTTGTCTAAAAGGCTAGGACAAAATGACGCAAAATAGAATGATATATTATGAGGTCTAAGAATAAGTTCCAAAAATAAAGTACATCAAATATAGATCGATAGAAAACAAACAAGTCTTCAACAAAGAAATGCCTGCTTCCCTGTGAATATTGTTTAACTAAAAATAAATACACCAGAAGAAGAAAACAAATCATATAGAAACCACAGTGAGCCATTAAAAACCCCATCAGGCCATATTATATTGTGACCTGACTTATTGAATAAAACACATTTGCGAAAGCTGCATGAAACTGAAAGTAATTAGTATGACTGAGCATTCTCTGTGTTTCAGGTTCCTTACCAATTTTATATCATTTCCGCATTTGAATAGCTGTGAAGTATATGGAATGTTCTCTCCATCTCCCATGAAGGAAAGCTGAGGTTGTCATTGGAAGGGTGAATGGTTTGTTTACTCTCACATGGCAAATAAGAATGGAGCAGAGAATAAGTGCTCATGATTAATTTTTTTTTTCAAAGCACAAGTCAGGGAAATTGCAAGTGATCCAAATATTATTTTCTGTGAAAACAAACACTTTAAAGGGGGTTTGTTTGTTTGTTTGTTCATGGGTTCACTTTGTAGTCCACACTGGCCTCAGCATCCTGAGCGTTGCAATTATAGTCTTGACCCATGATATTAGGGGGAAAAGAGGATTTGTCTCAAAGTGGCAAGCAAATCATCATTCTGTCATATCAGTCACTATAAAAACAGGCTCGAATGGCTCAGGTGGGAATGGTGTACTGGTGAGGCAAATTTTAGGACTGAGTTTGAGAAAACAATATCCACAGCAAATGAGTGATGCCTTTCAGATCGTACCACTTTGCTGTAGGAGTCCCAGGTTTGTGACTGGATGAGCTCTTGATCTCATGTTTGTTTGTTACCTAGATCTCAGCAACAAGAACAGATAATACAAAAACTTTCCAGGCACTCAGTGTACACAGAGTAGCAGGAACGAGGCTGACATCAATATTTAATGTGTCTTTATTGATTTTTTAAACTAGAGAATGCTATCATAAGCACTTTCGAACCACATGTGGTCGCATGGAGTGTTTCCATAGAGCTGCTCAGGCTGCTCCAACAAACGCCTCTTTGAGAACTGTTTTGATACAGCAAAAGAGGGTGCAGAAAAGGAAATTTCAACACCAGCATGGCTGTCACCAGGAAAAGACAGCACCAGTTCTGTCTGAGGTAATAGTGACTATATAGCTCCTGAAGTACTTAGGCAGACAGAGAAGAGCAAGGGCTGGGTCAGTGAACACCCATCCCTCAGTGCATATCTGTCATTCTACATAGCTCATCGTTCAGTGAAAGAATGAAGAAACTATATAAAGAGAGATAGATAAAACCTTGGATACTTGCATCATGTTTAGGTCAGATTTGAGGTTGGTTTTTAATTAAATAATTAATTTATTCATGAATGCTAGGCTTTTACTCAGGCTGGTCTGGAACTCACTATGTACCCCAGACTAGGTTTGAACTCATGACAGTCTTCCTGATTCAATCTCTGAGTGCTAGGAATAAAAATGTCAAAAACCAGGAAGTCAGATGTGGCCTTTCTCTTTTTTACAGACGTGGTCTTATACAGATAGCTCAGGCTAACCTTGAACTTGCTATGCAATCAAGGATGACTTTGACACTTTGATTACTACCTCTCTAGTTCTGGGATTACAGGTATGTAGTGCATTCAGCTTATATAGTGCTGGTCTTTGTGGATGCTAGGCAAGAACTCTGACAGCTAGCTACATCCCCAGCTCAGATACGTTTTTTAACTTCTCTTCAAGAGTATAGATGCCTGAAGTTCTTTTTCCAGACCAATCATTTAAGTGTTCTAAGTGCCATACTCTTGCTGCAGGAGTGGAGCAGAATCTAGTGAACTTTATGATCAGAAGTCAATGCATTTGGCCATAGTCAGTTTTGATAGGCAAGTAGGTCTTCCAGGAGTGACACAGCAAGTTAGCCTACAGGTTAGAGTCTAACCACCCAGTGACAACTTCTGTTGCTTCTTTTCCATATCTGCTATTGGCTAATAGTATGTACACATATGCATACACTTTTCTTCTGTTCTTATTCTTCTCGTTTAGTTAAAGCTACCACCCTCACTGCTATCCTGCCATTTAATGTCTTCAGTCATTGTAATAGACCTTTTCCTTCTAAACTAACCCCTCTCTTTCCTTCCCTCTATCTTCCCCTCCTCCTCTCTTTTCTTGGGTCTCTCCAAGTTTGTATTAACCAGATTTTCTGATCTTTTTTTTCTGACTATTCACAGTTTCAAAGTTTTGGCTTCATTTTTAGTCCACGTGAGTCCATCTAGACAAAGATTATTTGGAAGAGAGCAACAGCAGGTAGATGGCAACTACTGATGTTTAGGCTTTTTCTTTACAAGGACTATGTAATACCTGTAGCCATCCCAAGAATTGGCAATAAACTCTACATCACTAGAGGCCTTCAAACAAAAGGAAGTGATTCCCATGTGAAACGTGAAATGGATCTTAGAAAATATTAAAGTCCTTCTCAATGGTTTTCGTTCAGGATTTTTCCCTTTTGGAGTCTCACTGAAAAGGATTGTCACTGAATACATAGGAATTGGTAGGACAGTAGGAAAGAGTGGCAGAGTACCAATTTCATGGGCAGTTGTAGCATCTGTTTGCACAACTGCTTTCAGGGACGAGGTTATAAGCTTTGCATTTGTTTCTGCTAAGGACTTCACTTTCTTAAAAAGTTGTATCCATGGGATCAAGCATTATTTTATTTTGTGCTATGTAAAATACAAGCCTAGAATGTGAGAAAATTAAAACTCAAAAATAAAGAGTTGTTATGCAAACTTAAAAATAGCAGTGTTGGAAATATAATCCAGGTCTGACCCCTAATCTACATACACTACCACGTTCTACTGTTCTGCCTAATTATAGGTAAGATAATCAGAGTAGAGACTGCAAAAATGAGAGTTCCATATAGTAACAGCCATGGCCAGAAGCTTTTAGATTAGTTCATCTTTCTTCTTTGCTTCATTGCTAATAGTCCCATAGAAGATGCTGCAAGAAAGCAGCACATCAAACTCACAACTAGCTTTGCCATTGTCTATGTTGAGCCTGCTATACTCCATATCATACAGTTGCAGGAAGTGTGCTAAGGCCAGAATGGGGATGAACACAGGCACGATTACTATCCTTTGGTGATTATCAGTCAAATAGGAAAAGTAGACATTTACCAAACAGTTGTAAAAAGTAACTACTAGTCAAAGAGCAGCAGTGGGGCTATATTAGTCACTTTTCTGCCATTGTGATAAAACTCCATGATCAAAAGTGACTAACAGAAGAAAATTCATTTTTGGCTTATGGTCTCAGAGACTTAGGAATCCATCTGGGCAGGAAGTATGAAAGCAAGCAGTCAGAATAGCAATAAAAATGGGAAGCTGAGAGGTCAAATCTTGAATTGCAAAGATGAAATAGACAGAGAACTGGAAGTAGCATGAGGCTTTTGACTCTCACAGCCTTCCCTCAGTGGCATATCTCCTTTAGCAAGGCCATTGCTTCTAAACCTACCCAAACAGCAGCATCCACTGAGGACCAAGTATTCAAATGCCTGAGACTACAAGGAAGTTTGTCATTCAAACTGCTACAGAGAGTGACTACACATGGAAGAAACTGACCAAGGCTGAGTGTATCTTAGGAATTGATGAGGCAACAGAGATTTTAGATGGTGTCTGCCAAGTAAAAATGACTGGGGAGAGATCTTATGAAAAAAACATGCCATTAAGGATATGTAGATCTATGGTAAAGTACTAGCCTAGCATGTGGAGGGCCATGGATTTGACCCATGGGACTGTGAAAACATGCCAATAAAATGTATAAAAATCATACATCTTTCATTTTTTAAATAGGAGGCTTCATTTAAATTTTACTGTAATAGTCCCCTCTTGTCCTCAGAGATATATATGAACACTGTGAGAGGGTACCTAAAACAGCAAATATTACTGAATCCTGTGTTTTCCCCCTTATATGTGCACACCTATGACATCACATGTTAAGGTAGCAAGAAATAAATAATAACTAGTAATAGAGTAAAATTATGACAATTTAATGTAATATAATTTGTGGGATCACCAATTTTGCATCATGGAGCCACTATCAGGCAACAGAAAGGTTCCTTGTACACAAACACTGCAGTACCACAGCAGTCAATCTCATAACCTAGATGGATAAGGAGTAAGGGAGCAACAAATTTGCAGGCAGCACAATGAGCAGACATATGCCAGACAAAGGGGTGATTATCATCCTAAGCAGGATGCCATGAGATTTTTATCAGGCTGCACAGAATGGGGTGCAATTTAAAACTTATGAGTTGTTTATTTCTGAAAAATTTCCACTTAATATCTTCAGACCAAGTTGACCACAGATAACACAAAGACTGTCATAATGAAACCACAGATAAGATGGGGATACTTACAAAATAAGCAAGTCAGAGTTGTTCCAGATGAAGCTGACATGAGGTGTTCATCCTTCCTGCCATTTCCCTAGTCTCTGAGATAACCCCCTAGAACATATTTTATTAAATTTTAAATATATAGTACTGAGGATCAAACCCAGGATCTGGTACATGCTACGCAAGTGCTATGTCACTACCCTAAATCCCAAATCTACCTGAAACATATTTTAAATATGCTGACAGAAGATAGCGTACCTTTTGTGATTCAAAACCACTGGGTTCAAATCCTAGCCTATAAAGTATATGTTGTTGAAAAGTTTAAATAATCTCCATGAATTTCAGTCTTCTCGTGTGTAAATGTGGAAAAATAATATCTATGTCACAGCATACTTGGAGGACTAAATAAAATTAGATATGTGTTACAATTTAGTGCAGTTCCTAACAAAGACTATTCCATGGATAAATTTAATTTTTCCCTTTCCAGGCCCATCTTCTCTCTTTGTCCTAACTCCTTGCTTCTTTCTATTGTCTCAGATAGGGCGCTCATTCACAAGCAATCAAACTTGATTGTGACATTCAGAAAGTAACTCAAGAAGTGTGGAGTTAAGCACAATGATCAGAGAATACTACAGAACTAAGTTTGGCTTATATATCCAGGAATATTGGCTAAAATATGCTTGTTGAAAAGAATCAAGTAAGAATATTGTTACCATGACCATTGAGTCAGGTGGAGATTTCCACCCCTCTCTTTGGAAGTTGAACTTCTTATTTCTGTCACTATCTCCAGTGATAATATTCCTCTTTGCTCCATAACCAGAAGGCAGAAGTGTTTAATATGTGATGTGCAAATAACCTTCTCACAGCAAACTTTCAAGGGAAGCTGGCATAGAAAATAAGAGATTGCTATTTTATTTTTTAAAATTAAGACTCATAAGAAGATGAAGTTCCCTAAAAAAGAGACTAGCACTGTAATTCTTGTAGTGTAAGTTACTGTGATTTACTGTCCAGATTTATTAGAAATTACTCCTTATCTAACAACTACTCCTTGGACCTTAGCAATAGCTATTGTGTAATTCTATGAATGTATTGCCTGATGTAATTCACACAAGTAAAGTCAAATAATATTTGTTTTCTTTTTGGCTTATTTCACTTAGCACATGTCTCCAAGGTCCAGCTGTGTTTTGACATGTATAAGTCCTTTATTTTTTAAAAAGACTGAATAATATTCCATTGAGCGTATTGGTGTTTAGCAATTTATTCATAACTTGTATTTATTTAAGCTTTTGATTATTATGTAGAAATATTTAAGACTGATTTCAGTTCTACATACTTCTATGTTATTAACCAAGTGATTGTCTTTGAGATTCTAATTAACAGGCTAATTTATGAAAATATTATTTGATAACCATCTGTTGTGGCCCGAGCTACCCCATGCTTGGGGGCCAAAAATGTTGAGAATTACACTGCCCCATGCTTGTGGGCCAAAATATCATGGACCGCTCTGTCAATGTTGGGACCCTCACTGCCAAAAGCCTTGGGGGCTAAGTTGTTAGAGCCCACACTGCCCCAAGCTGCTCCAGTCCGCGGGTCGGGGTTCAGCAAGAGAGAGAGTGAGGATGGACACAAAGAATGGAGACCAGACAGAGTGTGATTTAATCCCATTTATTCTTCAGTCTCTCTTCTTCTCCAATTCCCAAGTCTTGAGTTCCTAGTCCCTAGTGCCTCCAAGTTCCAAGTGCCTACTGTCTAATGCTTAATGCCTAATAATCTGTTTCTTCTGTCTGCCTCTCGCCTTTTATATGTCTCACTTCTAAGTCAAGCCTCTAAGTCATGCCCTTAGGCCTTGTCTCTGTCTCTAATCTCTAAGTCACACCCTTAAGTCTCAGCTCTAAATCACACCTTTAAGTCTCACACACCCAAGGGAAGATCCTGGGTATCTAAAACAAGATGTTATCATAGTGTGCTCAGCTGTTGTAGGCTAATGTAATCAAGTCTCTTACTAGAGTATATGTCTCAAGATGGCTGCAAGGATGATATCTGCCTTCTGTCGGCTCCCCACAACCATCCACCTAATTTTAGTACTATTCAAAACTTTTGTTTTGTATAGCTTCACCTTTTTCCTATCTTTTGGGCTGTTTTGGATATATAAATCACATCTTTATACATGTGTGTCATGGAAGTAGTTTTTATTTTTTTACTTATTGCCTTATTTGATTATTCTCTAACTCATATAAAAGAAAAAGATAATGTAATATCTGGCATAACAAAATATACATGGAAACTCTCATATGTGCTAATCATACAGTTACTCGGTGCACATTATTTCTTATTTTCTCTGTTTATGTGTGTCCTTATTATTGTGGTACTAAGAATGAAACAAAAGGCCTCGTGCATGCTTCAGCAGTATGCTGGCACTGAGCTATATCTTAGCCATCTCAGAATCTATACATTGAAAATGCTGCATAGTGTTTTTTTATTAGTTTAAAAAGTACTAGTGTTTAGTGCTTCTCATAGAACAGGTTTGGTAGCAGTGAAATCAAGTTTTGTTTGCCTTGGAAGGTTTTAATTTACCCCTAATCCTGGGAGGCAAATTTTACTAAATACAGGTTTTTGTTGCTGTTATTATTGTTGATAGATCATTTCCTTTGGAGATGAAACACAGGGCCTTCTATCTACTAAGCAAATTCTCTAACACTGACTTCAGCCCAAGGCCATTGGTTCTTATTTCCCAGCATTTTAAATGTGCTGTATCCATGTCTCCCTATGGCCTTGGCTTATGATGAACAATGAACTATTAACATCTTTCAGAATCCCTGGAGTGGTGAGTTACCGCTCTCACTGTTTTCAAAGATTTTTACCTTGCCTTTGGGCATCAACAGTTTTATTATGATGTTTTTAGTTATAGATTTCTTTATGTTTGGTTCTCATACATATATATGTATTACATCAAATCAAACGTGGGACTATTTTGCAAATTATTTCTTTGTGTGTTGTTTCTCCTTGTTCGTCGTTGCCTCTCCTATTGCACCTCCATTATGGACATTCTAGTATGTTCAGGTTTAAATAGGTGTCTGATTCACTCTTTCATTTAATAAATTATGTTTATAATTCAGAATTAAATAATTAAATAAAAATAATTAAATTAGATCTTTATAATTTATACATTAAATATAAAAATTGTTTGCAAAATAAAAATGTTTATATAATAAGTAAAAAAAATATTTTCCTCAGGTTAAATCTTTTCAATTGAGCTATGTTCGATTTCACTCCTGCTTTCTTCTGTCTTTTCAAATCCATTGAGCCTCTATAGGGAATTTTTCATTTCTGTCATTGTACTTTGCTACTCCCATATTTCTCTATAAATACCTTTACAAAACTTTCTTTGTCTTCCTTGATAGGGCATATTTGGAGAGGCATCATTTTCATACTGTTTTTAGGGTTCTAGCTACATGTCAAATTGACTTAAGAGAGCTAATGTAACTGGTTGGCAAAGGGAACATCTTAAATTCTAAGAGTCAGCTCTCATTCACTGCTTTGATCCTTCTGTTGGACGCACTTCCTTATTTAATAGAAAATAGCAGGGTGTGACAACTCTCAATATCTAGTTTCCCCATCTCCCCACATTTTGAGGTTATTGTTTAGTGAATTTTATGGTCTGAATCCCTAAGCTCTCGTATGTGTTTAGCTTAGTCTGTGCTAATATGTGTTTAATGCATTGGTTGTTTAAAGATTTCTCAGTGATTTCCTTAACCTGGAAATAATCTTGTTTTGTTGAGAGCTTTGAATTTTGTGTTGGGAGCATATTTTTTTTTGACACACATATATGGAATTTACAAATCTGACTTACTTTGTACTTCTTGATTGTGAAGAACCTTGTTTGTTTAGTGTGAGAATTTAGAACATTCTAAAGTCATAGAAATAAATAATGACAGAATAGCATTTATGGAGTCTGAGGAAAATATTAAAATCTGCTATGTGAAAGCACAGATGTGTGACTAAACATAGGCAGTCATTGTAAAGAAGCAATACTCTCAGAGGAATCTCATGATTCGACGCAGCAGGACTTGTTGGCTTTATAGGGAAGCTAAGTCTCATATAGATTAAACCCATTAGTCTTTCTATGTTAAAGAGTAAAAACGATGCTCAGAAAACTTTTCATCCATTCTATAGAAAAGTAAAGAATAAATACTTTAGGCTTCTAGGCCACATATTGCATCTATTTCTCTCTCTCTCTCTCTCTCTCTCTCTCTCTCTCTCTCTCTCTCTCTTTCTCTCTCTCTCCCCTCTTTCTCTCTTTGTGAACTCTTTAGAAATGATTTTTTAAACATTATCATATCATGAATTTTATATTTATATAAAAACATGCTATGTATATGATTTGACTCAGTGCCCTTAACCTGGTAGCTTCTCAATTAGATAACAGAGCCTAAGCTCTCTGGAATAACTGAAAGGCAAGAGAGGGATTACAGAAATGAGATAGAGAAGAGTAACAAAAACCTGTGAGTGAGTCATGGAAGTATACACATGAAGAAAATGCTCCATACCACTCCAGTAAACTTAGAGAAGTCAGAGATGTTTAATTATATCCCATGGCAAAATGCCAGGAACCTTCTATTTGAGTTCAGCCAAACACATTGTCTGTAAAAATAAGATAATATTTCTTAAGAGAACATCATGGGATTCATAACATCTGTAATATATCACCAAACACTAATTATGGCTCAGAAAACTAAAGATATGAAGAAATAAGAACATTTTATTGATACTCATAATGAAATTCAAGTTATACAGAACGACCTGGGCCTATCTAGATGTTGCTAATAAGAGGCAAAGCTTTGAAAGCAACTATTTTAACTTCATTTAAGAACCTCCAGGGAAGTATCTCCACAGCACATATAAATAAATACACATATAAATAATCAAGGTAGAGAAACAAAACTGTAATAACCAAGAGAAAATGCCATTTCTATTGGTTAAATTTGTCTTTTGATGATTTCATCTGTGCATATAGTATGTTCTGTACTCTCGACTCCTGTGTTCTTTTATCTTTAACAGTTTTAACCCATCTATCCATATAGCTCCCTTCTGCAAATTTATGCCTTTTCTTTTATTTTGTGCCCCTCTGAGTTTTAACAAGGACCATTTGTGTGTCAATAGGTATGGAACTATCTACTGAAGGCTACAGGACTCACCTTATTTTACATGGCAGAAGATAATAACCATCGTCTCCCAGAATACTCCTGTTGACTAAAATTCAGCCAGGAGTAGTAGTACTCCACGAGACCCTGCTTGATACATGATTGGCTATCGCAGCTTGCGCAGGGCCAGTGCTGGGCACCACAGTTACTGTGAGATCATGTTTGCAATGGCTGTGCCAAGACCCAAACATAGCACTTCCCATCTCTCCTCCGTGTCTTCTGTCTCCTACATTCTTTCATATTTGTTTTATAATATTTAGGAAATTTAATATCTGGAGAGCTGTGATGGTATATGCTTATAATCTTAGCACTAGAGAGACAGATGCAGGGAAAAAAAATAACCAAAATTTTGGGGCCAGCCTTATTCACAAAGCATCATTTAGGCTAGCCAGGCTCATAAAATAAGACCCTACCAGGAAGAAATATAACAGGAAAGAAAAAGGGTGGGGGGAAGAGAAGAAAATACAATTTTTGAAATGAAAACTTCACTGAGTGGCACTAATAAAAGACTAGCAGTAACAGGTGATGAATCAATGCACTTAAAGAAAAACAATGGAAGATTTCCAAACTGAAAGACGATGAGAAGCCAACTAAGATATTTAAATAGAATCTCCCATCTACTTTGGTACCAAGGCTATGAAATATGAAATATAGTAAAGGTAAGTTTTTATCCAGTGAAAGAAAGAGAGGATTTGTTGCATGAACTCACTTGGGCTGGGAAAACTATGAGGGGGAAGTTCACTGGCAAACATCAAGATTATCTTTCTTCAATAAGAAGAAAGAGGCCAGTGAACCCAATACAGTAGTAAAATACACCTTTTGAGGTATTAGCACTAGCAAAACCCAAAGGAAGAAAGTCCAGGCATGGTAGCTCACTGTAAGTATCTAATGGACATATAAACCTCAAAATCAAAACTTGTAAAATTTAGGGTTTTGGAGAATTTTGAAATCTCATTGAAAACTCACAACAAAAAAGAAAGCTTGGTGAAAAACAGTGTTGCTGCCGTGTCGCCACACAAGCCTTGTGTCCTCTGCAGTTGCCACTATCGACCATCTGCTTACCACAGCTATGCCAGCACACCCAGAATTCCACCTCCCTGGTTGGTAGATCAAGAAGGAGCTCTGTGGTTCTTATTTGAGAAGAACTGTGGTTAGGGATTTGGATGTGTCTGCCCTGTCTGAAGACTTGCACTTGCTTGATTTAACATGGGTAAACTGAAGAACTTCGACGCTGTTCCCAGGTAGCTTTTGCCAAATGAAATTCCTTTATTTGTGAGGCAGCTTGACAGAGCATAACCATTGCAGTCAGAATACTTAGGTAATCCTTGCCTCAGTTCTCTCTAGCTGCATGATTTTAGGCAAATCAAAGCATGTTTTGGAGCCTCTGTGTTCTCATTTGTAATCTAGACATGATAATCATTCTTACTTCTGAGCTCGGAAATATTATTTTGAGGATTCATTGAAAAAGTCAGTATTTGGCCCACACGCTGTTTGTTCCTTTACTGAGTTGATTTTCTCCTGTTCAGTCAGTGGCTCCGGACAGTGGGAATAGACATTTTGGAGACAGAGAAAGGTTGGTTCAGGGGAGAGGCAGTGTCGTTCTTTTTAAGAGATCACACACACCTGGGGAGGTGGCTTAATGGCTAAAGTGCTTACCACTCAAGCATAAGGACATGAAGTTGACTCGCCAGCACTTTGGATGAGCAGCTTGGTCTTCAGGCTGGTCTCTGAATAACTGGAGCAGGGGCTAACCATGGGCCGGGTCTGTTGCCTGCCTGCCTGTGTATTCTGGCCCCTAAATGGAGAGGACGTACCAAATCTTTCAAGGACTTGATGTGTGTGGGGTGGAAGTGGGTGACACCCAGAGGAGAAAGAGAAGCGGAAGGTGGAATGGGTGGAGGATTTGTGTGTGGGTACTGGAAGGAGAGGAAGGGCTGACATGGGGTTGTAAAGTGAATAAATACATAAGCATAAACATCATCATCATCATCATCATCATCATAATCTGAAAGCAACAGCACACCTGTAATCCAAGCCAGGGGGTGGGGGATGGGGTACAGAGACAAGAGGATCCCTGGAGATAACTGACCTGCCATCATAGCCAAATATGCAAGTTCTGGGCCACTGAGAGGCATTGTTTTGTAAAACAAGATAAAGAACATTTGATAAAAACAGCCAGTATCAACTCCTGGCCCCTCCACATTCACATGCACACACATGTATGTACACAGATAATTATGAGGGGAACTAAGAGGACCTCCCTTTTCTAAATCTCCAAAAGGAATCCTGGGAATGGTCACCAACTTCCCTTTCCAGTTACATTTTCATTCAGGTCCTAGAAGGATGCTAGGATGCTGCTGACTGACTGATGGAGAGCCTCCTGCGTATTGTGTTATGCAGACAAGATCAGGGGGAGTTCTGTTACGCTAAGCCTTTAAGGCCTGTGGACCAACTTTGTATACTTGTTTTGCACAGGAAATATCTGTGAGTGAGTGAATCCCTCCCGGATCATTCTAGGGGATATTGCTGTGTATGTTTAGGGAAACTCCCATGTCCTTCAGGTTAGCAATTATGGAAGTATATGAATCAATTATTGATTATCTGGAACTTTGTATATACATAATCATTTCTTCGTTTTGCTTTGTAAGTATTACTCTTTCTCCTCCTCTTCCTCCTCTTCCTCCTCCTTTCCCTCTTTCTCTTTGTCCTCCTCCTCCTAACTAGTTCATCCTGAGGAGCTCAAAAGATTTAGGAAAAAACAATAATCTGGCTAAAATCAATTGACTTTTCTGAGTGAAGCTTCTGAGCAACTCTTGATTTCCATAGCAGTTCCCGAAGGGACAGCAGAGCCTGCGGTTGCTGGTGTCTTCACAACACAGCCTCCAGCAAGCAGCAGACAAGGCAAATGAGGCAGAGGATGACTTTTAATGGCGTGTATTTTTCTAGGGTTTTTAGCAACCTTAACCCATTAGCTCCCCCAAATTAGTTCAAAGATTTTATGCCATTCCTTGAAATAAAAATGTACTTAAAACTAAATGGTCAAGTACTCCCATTATGGTGATGCTTGGATGGCTTCTGAATAACTTGTGTATTTTTGTGCTTCTGCAGAATGAAAAGATTAAAGCCTCTTCTTTTTTTTTCTCTTCAAAGACTGAATCTCCTGGGTAATTAATTTCTCTTTCACTTTGTTGAGGTATAATGCCACCTCAAATGTCCACTGCAGCATGACCTATACACTGTGATAAAGAACAGTACTTTGCCAACAAGTAAATGGATGGTATAATGGAAACACAGTAGCACGTCAAAACTGAGGAGTCTCAGAAACACATTTTTGCAGGCCATATGTATCACATGTCTGTACTGTTTGCTACAGACTTGCTAAATTACAAGTTCACAAATCACATATTTGTCTGTTAAGAGTTGAAGCATTGCTATGCCAAAGTCCTTCTGTTTCACTTACAGTTTAGCTGCCACTTTTAGCCTAACCTACTGACTCATGTAGCTTTTCCAGATCTTTCCTGCTCGGTTTATACCAGAATTGTAAGTACCCTATGTGTGTGTGTGTTGGAAACCAAAGTAAGAACCTCTGCAAGAACACTATGTGCCCTTAAGCCCTGAGCTATCTTTCCAGCCACATACATGATTCCTTTCCTTAAGAGTAGCTGGAGTTTGGAGTAGTCTAGACTACACAAGAACTATTCTAATATTGCAGCTATCGTGGATGGGCTTGGCCACACAAAACTTGTTCTCTAAGGATTTCTGCCTAATTATTTGTCTTCATTAAGGAAACAATCTTTAAGGGTTATCAACATAGCTCAGTCAGTGTGTACTCATGTAGTATGCAGGAAGCTCTGAGTTCAACCACAGGGTACAAAACAGGAGTGGTGATACAGTCCTGTAATAGTAGCACTCTGAGATAGAAGCAGGAAAATGAGATGGTTAAGGTCATAGCTACATAGTGAGTTCAGCCTGATCTATCAAAATAATAATAATAAAAAAAAAAAAAACAGAACAAAATAAAACAGAAGAGCTTTCTTCATTCTGTTGTTAGAATTTCTCCACATCTCTGTTCTTCAACAGAGTACCAATACTGGAGATTATTATAGATTTATAATAATATAGATTATTATTATTATATAATTTAGATGTGGTCAGTGATCTGCATTAGAGTTTTGGAAGCAATTTTCTCCTCGTTGTTGTTTCTCCATTGTCTGTTTACGTATGAGTACATTGATGAGATGTGTCTCAAGCTTTGTATCAAGGAAATACCATTTTACTTCTGGACATATTGCATTTGGGGGGATCTGTGGAAAGACTAAGAAGAAATAGCCAATGAAAATATGGGGTCTCCAGAACTTTAATTGTGGTGGGAGGGACCTGAAGCTCAAAACAAATATCCTGGGTTTATTAACTGTTATTGCATAACTGAATTATGGAAGTGAATGCCATTAATTCCAATAACATGTAAGATGAAAATAGAGAACAGCTGAGAATGAAGCCCTGGAAAATAAGAAAGGTAAGAAGAAAGAAGGGACGTTCTAGAAGGAGATGGAGTGTGAGAGGTTTGGGAGATGTGCAGTCACCTAGGGACAGATTCCCCTGTGTTAATCAATGGTTCACAGGCCAAAGGTGGCCCAGGGGCACTGCGAATGTGGATCAACACAAAATTATGAATGTATTTGAAACTATTATGAGGTTTTTGTTATTTTTTTACTTTTTGCATTTTTGAGAGACTCAATAGAATGAAATTGTTGTGTGTATCACAATGTCAAAGACTGGAAAACATAAAAATAGGGCATTTTCAAAGAAAAAAATTAGTTAATGATATGAAAGACAGTTGAAATATCACATATGTTCTATTTGAATATGACCAGAAGCCTCAATGTGACAGGGTTGAAACATTTTAGTGATGGTAATTATAGCTAGTGACTCGTCATTTGCTGTTTTCTGTTAGATATTAAGTGAATGCAATTTACATGATTAATCTGAGAAATTTGGAGTGGGCATAGGCTTAATGTCTAGTGGGATACTTAATTCCTATTGATGCCATGATGATCTGTTAGAAAATATACATATTCAAAATCTTGGTGAAAGCATCGCATGAAGTACTATGATGGTTCTCCTATGAATATGCAATAAGCCTATGAAAATTGGTGGCATTACTTTCATTTATACCAAGTGGAGATAACACCATACATTGCTGAAATACCTACTTCTTTTTGTTCCTAGAAGATATATCTTAGAATTATTAGCTTTCTTAAAAGTCAAGACATAGAAATTTCAGAACTTTTTAAAGATTCTTTACAATATGATTGAAGAATTAAAATTTTGCCAAGAGTTATTTTTAATACTTAAAACATTTTTTTTGCTGACAGTAGTTTTATTCATAAATAGATTCCCTTCCTCCAACCCCTTTGTGATCCTCCCACCCCCCTCCCATCTGATCTGAATTCACACACTTTTTATCTATCTTTAGAAAACAATTACCAAAGCTTTTAAATTATGTCTTTGGCTTTTATTTCTTAAAGCTTTCTTTAGGATGTTAAATAGCTTATTGTCTTAATCAGATAAAAAATCCACCTCATTGGACATTATAAAGGCATCAAAGACACAATATAAAGATACTATAGGATGTAGAGTTTGCAATTTTACCATCTAGTGACCATTTCTGACTTTTCTGAGTACGGGCCATCGAAAATCTTCCCCTGAATAAAAGTATTACACCAAAGACAACGGTAAATACTGTCAGAATTATTGAATTATTTTAAACAACCCTGAAAATTAATCAGATGTTTGCTCCTATACAGAAAACAAATAGTCATAAAGCTGCTGACGCAGTCAGAGGAGTGAGGTTTGCAACACTTTAAGTTGCCCTTTTCCATTTTTTCTTCCCTAACTCTGAGATTTTGAAATCTGTCAGGGTGAAAAGCAGCAGGGTTTTGGCAGTTCTGGGAGGAGAATGAATTTGTAACTCACTTAAGATGAGTTCTCAGAGCACTGGCATCTCTTGACCTACATGTCCTCTTCATCATGACATTCTAGGGATGGAACTTTTCATTTTATTGAGATATTAACCACTTTTCTCCTTATCTGATCCTTATTTCTTTAAAACACATGTTTTATAGTTATAATATCTATTTTCATCCCATAGTGCCTAATTCCTCTCAGCTTTGTGTTGGTTGTAGTTTCCTCCAAGATTGAAACATTCCATCTGCAGGAAAGTTCCTTAAGCCAGAAGGTAAACAAGTCAAAATAGGTTCAGGAAATGACCGAAACTGACTAGATTCACTAGGGCTGCCTTCTCTCAGCCCTAGTGAATAAACAATAACGACTATTCAGACTTTCAGACAAGGCAAGCTTCAGGGAAGAAACAGAAGCCAGCTGAGCTTCCTGGAAGAGGTTTATCCCAACTGAGTCACTTGGAAAGGACACTCTCCAGCCTGTTGAGCTGCCTGCAGGCTGTGCAGTGAGCTCCAGGTTCCCAGCTTTGTGAACTGTCACTCATGCTGGGGTGGGCTTTGGTGATGCAGCTGTCTTTGAGTCATTTTTGCTCCTGTAAGTGAACAAAGTGGGTTGTTCATTGGTTCACCAAGTGGGACTTTGGTAGTATCTATGCTTTGATCTGTCATGAGCTCCCTTGTAAATATGTGTTGCATCTCCTCAGGAAAAGTCTTATTAAACAAAACACACCTCTACTAAGTTTATTGTTATTGATTCATTTTTCTTCAGAATATCGGTAATATTTTCTTGGTAGAATAACTCACATGGATTTCTAGTTTCATGCTTTTGAAAGTCTGTAAGTTGTTTTCATCTTTCTTTAATGGGTTTCATTTCGTCTTTTTTTTAAATAATTAATTAATTTACATACCAAATACTGTCCCCCTTCCCAACCCCCCTCACAGAGTTCCTCCTCTTCCTCCTCCTCCTCTGAGAGGGTGGGCTCCCCCCCCCAATCTCTCAATCCTGGTGCATCAAGTCTCTGGAGGATTACTCACATACTCTCCCACTGAGACCAGACAAGACACGCCCCGCCCCCATGCCTTTTAAGAAAACTTTTATAAAGGAAATTTAAAATAACTTTAATTCTAGACATAGTTTCACTGTTAATATTTGACTTCTGAATTTTTTTCTTTTAGATACCCCAGTGATCAACGAAAAGCACTGGCTTCACTGCACTTTAGCAGTCCTACTATGTGACTTCTGGTTACAGAGCAACTCGCATATTTTTATTGAACTTAATTTATCCTCAAAAAATTACAGCGCATCTTGTAAATCTTTTTATTAAACTACTAATAAAGATAAGCTGTGTCAAAAGTTTCTGAAACTTTTTAATTTTGTATAGCTAGTCTCTGGCCTCTGGCCTGATGTATTCATTTTGCCTGGGTTTTTCTGGGTTTCATTGTTGATCACTGCCCTACTCTGTGCTCTGCTCTGTGACTCAATTGAGGGAAGCTCAACTCACTTCACACATTTTCCTTCCTTCACATACCTCATTCGGCTGTTTTTTGCTCAATATATAAAAGAGTATTTTTCATAAATTTTTCCTAGTTGCTTATTTTTTATAATGAAGCAATAATTATGCTTCCTGAAGTCCATTCTATCCAGATGCAAAACCATTGATACTTGTTTTAGACTTTACTAGATGGCTCTGAAATGTCCTCTACTCTTGCAATATTTTAGCCTACTGCTGTAGATTGACGTTTCTGTTGTTTTGGTTTGGGGGTGAAAGCTGAGAACATTCACTTCAGATATAGAGGCATAAAAACTGGAGGGGGCTACTCCAAAAGGTGTTGGCTCTATGTGGGATATGTTCTTCTAACTGGACTGACTGGGCTGACCTCAGTGGCAGAGGACTCGGAGACTTGATGTGTCTTGGTTGTGGGGGGGATACGTAGGGTGGCCTTCCACTTGCTCAGAAGAGAAGTCGAGATGGGTGGAAGGATTATAGAAGAGGGTGACCAGGAGGGGACAGTAACCAAGACGTAAAATGAATAACCAAAAACAAAGACAAAACAAACAAAGAAAAAGCAAGTAAGCAATTTTTTTTTTTAATTTAGCGCTCAGGGAGGCTGCCAGTTCGGGATCTGAACCTGGTCCCTAAAGGGAGATTTACAACCTTTTTACAGGTGGGAATACAAAGTGAGACAGGAGCTGGGGTGTTATTTAATTGTATTTTGACATTACAGGTTAAGCAAGGGACTACCCCTTAGAGACTGGGCTGTATCCAGGGCACTTGGCTTCAAAGTCCTTAAATCATTCTCCTAGACATTAGGTCTGGAGCTCAGAGTGATTAGGGCACAAAGGAGAAGGTCAGCTGCATGTAGTTAATTAGGCCATAACAGGCAATTTGTTAAAAAATTTTTACAACTTATGCACATTGGTTTAGATAACAGCAAGTTCTATATTCTTTACTGGTTAATAAAGTATTAGGAAAACATTTGGAGAAGTGCCATCCAGATGGAGAAGTTGTCCTTGAGATGGCTGGACTCAGACAACTGTCTCCTTATAAGTTGTCCCTGAAATGACTGGACGGAGACAACTGTTTATATTAGAAGGTGTTCAGCTATTGGAAAGACCCCAGCTGCTCTAAATTCAACTAAACTTGAATTTAGTTTCTCCCTATGATTAAATGGGGTCTGAAAACTGGTAGTACTTAGAAGTTACTGTTGCTTGTTTCCAACAATGAGATAATTATGCCAAACCTTGAGTGTTTAAGGAAGGGTCTTCTCTCATCAGGAGCCCCAGGCTGGGGACAGGAGGCCTTGTCATCACAGGATGTGACTGCTCAATGTGTTTCTCTCCAAAGGCTTTTCAGTGTAAAGTGATGTGGAGGAGGAGAATGGTGATCTTCATTCTTCTGGCAATGTGTAGGCCCACATGTAATGTCAAAATGTGAATTTGTGTCTTAGCTTTAAATGAGCAAAAAAAAAAAAAGCATTATAGAAGAAAATGTGGTTTTGTACAGTTGTATAGCATGTTTCTGTTTCAAGCTAAGTACTTTTACAAGTTAAAAAGGTTAAAAAATAGTGAGTTCGTAAAGTTAATCTGAAAGTTCTAGTACATTTGTTATGTTTAATCTTTTTTTTCCTCGATGAAGTGACATGCCACTCTACTCAGCATCTTTATCTTTCTGCTACATTCTGGCCATTGTATGGAAACTTGATACAGTGTGCAGGACTTTTTACTAGGCTCTAAGTTCCCCATTATCTTCTATAGATCTCTTTTACTAGTTTATTGAAACTAGTAGGAATAGGAAAGCAAATCACATCACAATTATTCTGTTATGTCGGCCAGTCTGTGATTTCACTTTAGCTTTATTTTTATTAAGTTGATATTTTTCATCTAAAAAGTATCAGCATACAACATAGGAGAGAAAAAGATGCAATATTTTTTTTTCTGAGTTTGGTTTATTTTATTCAATATGATACTCCGCACTTCTGTTAATTTTTTACTGTAAATGATACGTGCTAGACATCCGCGTTAGATGTCCGCACAGCTCAGAATAGACCACTCCAGACCAAACGGTTCCAAGGGGTGGAAGTTTATTCAGGAGATAGGGCAAAGGTCGGTGCGGGGGAAGAAGACAGAAGAAGAGAGAGGGAGAGGAGAAGTAGAGGCCATCCATGACTACATGGAGAGAGAGAGAGAGGAAGAGATGGGGGAGAGGGGAGGTAACAGAGAAACTAGAGACAAGAGATCAACAGAGTAAGAGAGTAAGAGATTAAGAGAGAGAGGAGGGGGCAAGCAGCCCCTTTTATAGTGGGCCAGGCCTACCTGGCTGTTGCCAGGTAACTGTGGGGAGGAACTATTGCCAGGTAACTGTGGAGGTGGAGTTTAGACAGACTACTAACAATATATATTTATTCTTTTTTATTGCTGGATGAAACTCATTGTATCTGTCACATTTACTTTTACATTCATCCCTTGATAAATACCCAGGCTTCTTCCACAACTTGGCAATAGTGAATAGTGAAATGGTATTTATTTTTATAATTAAATATGATCAAGATATACTTTATGACTAGCATTATCAAATTTAAATTAGCATTAATTTTTTAAAGCAACATCTTTTCTTCTGAGTAACTAGTTAAAAAACACATTAATTTGTTCTAATTGAAATTTGTCATCAGACAAATGGTTAGAAATTCACTGCTAATCAGCTTGTGTGCATAGAAACACAGGGAAAAAGAAGTCTCGAGGATGGTCCAGGGGCTTCTCAATTTAATTTATTTTAAAATGTTTCTTGGAAAACATAAACAAAACCCATGAATCTAGCCAGATAAAACATTCTATGGAAAACAAGAGAACAAGAAACAAAGGATAAAGTTGAGTTAGGTAAAATTAAGTTTTAGAGTCTTTCATAAGTTTAGTGGTCTCTAAATGTTATTTTTTGACGAAGATGTGCTCTCTAAGCAAGAAAAACAGATGAAACCAATTGGAGTTAAAGATTTGCCTTGAATACTCAGAAGCCCAGGTTGAAATTTGCTATTCCTTTACAGTAGTTAACGTTCCATTTTTTAGTAAAATCAACTAACAGTTTAATCTATATATTTTCAGATATCTGTGCTCACATTATTTTCAGCAACATATTTACGACACATATATGTACACATTTATAGTTCAATTAAATTGGTAAATAACAATAGCTAAAAGTACAGCTAATAGATCAGAAGGTAATGACAATAAAGCATGGTTTGTGAAAAGGTACAGATGATTTAAGGTGTCCCTGTCACCATCTCTTCAGTTGTCTATACTCTTCCTACTTCTACACTTACAATATTAAAGAGCTCATTAAAATTTTGGAGCTCATTAACGTCAATGAAGATGCGCTACACAAATTTTCCACTGTACTTTATACTGCAAAATCCAATTGATGCATTGAGACTGTATTTTACTTGGTCTGTCTTCGGTGCTCAAATCTATTGCTCATCCTTTTGAAACTCTGCTTCTTTAGTTATAAAATGTCATTTTCTCTTGTTTACACTGATTTAAAGTGTGAAAAGACTCTTTTCATTTCTATATTTCAGTGTCCCTATTGGCTAATTAAGCCAGTGTTTGCTGCTGTATCACTATGTCCGTGTTTCCTCTTTTATCTTTGCCTCTCTTTTGGTACATTAAAAGTGAATGAATGGCATAGCTATCGAATGAATGATTGACTATGTAGATGAAAGATGGGACTGGTGAAATAATCATTCTTGCTATACTACATGCATGTCCTCCACTCTCCTTCTATCTGGATCACGTTGTAATTAGGGCCATTCTTCTGAGTGGTTAAAGTGTTCCTTTGTCATAAGCTCCCGTCCAAAAGGAGCTCAGGAAATACTGCATTCTATGTACACTATTTCATTTCTCTGATTTTCAGGCAAACAAACAAGAAAGCGTCCAGTTTTGAGTTTTTCTAGATGAAATGTTATCCCAGACTTGGCTTGCTCATTTTTTTTCACACTAAACCTCAACATATCTTGTGTAAACACCATGAGAAACAAGATGTTTTTAGGGACAGTTTTCCCATATGGTGCCCTAGAGAGGTTTGCTTAAGCATGCCTCCACACAGATAAAATAATCCACAAGCATTATTTTCTGTCTTGCTCTTGGAACCCTGCTCCTTTATTCACATTTATGGTGGATATAGCCCAAACAGTACTTTTCAGTGGAAGGGGAACTTGGATAATGCTTTATGACTTGTCCCAACTTTTTGCTACCTGTTTAATCTTGCAGAATATCATATTTCATTCACAGCTAACATTTCCTCCTATACCTCCCTGGTCCACTAAATGGCAGTTTTCAAAAAGAAAAACAATCCATTCTTCTGTTGGTGTCAGGAGGGGAGAGGCTGGTGCCATGGGAAGGGAAAAATGGATGAAATTGCAGGAGAGAAAATTTACGATAAGCATCACACAAAGCTTCCTGGCAGTGAGGTCTATTAGCTGTGGGATTGGAAAATGTTGGAAGCACTTTCCCTCGAGACAGTGGCTGAGGTCTGAGGATGAAAAAACAAGAAGTCAGTAAGGCTCAAAACAAACCCATTTAGAGAGCCATTAACCCATTTGATGCATGAGGCATTTTGTTGTAAAACAGATGAATATTCCATAATATCATCAAGACAATCGAGCATAGTGCTTAGAACTCAAGTGACCCACCTTACCTAGAGTACATATGACCCACCCAAAATCAATTGTTTAATAAACTTTCTCTGATGATTCCCCAGGATCTGGAAATATTACAACAGAAAGAGTTGTCTAAGAATATCAAGCCTCACTGCATACTTAGGGCATATATGGAAAAACCAAGCTGGTACTCAACTGGAAGTTCCACCACTAGTAGCTAGCATTCAATGTGATAGAAGGTGTTATACAGGAAAGGAGAAAAATAGTGTGAGTAGCCTGAAAATCCTGAATGCTATAATAACAACTTGCCTGTAAAGATATGCCCAGTAGTGGCAATAGGGGAGGAACCAGCCACATTTAACTGAATTTAAGGCCATTCCATGAGATGTAACTAGTACCTGATATTGATTATGAAACTAAGAATCTGAGACAAGATAGGTCACAGGCCTAAAGGAAAACCTGTGCTATTATTCTGCTAAATGAAAATAGTAGTGTAATGACCCCTAATGACTTATTGTGATATTCTTAGCTCAGTGCATTGCTTAACCTTCAATAGAGAAATTTCTTGCAGTAAATGATCATTACCACAGAGACCGAGATTTAGACAGTAATGGTACAGAGAGTGAGAGACTTTGGAGTACTCAGTCTTGAATAGGTTTTATCATGCTGCTCTGTTCAAGACTTAGGGATATATGCAGAAGAAGGGACAGAAAGATTTTAAAAACCAGAGGTGGAAAGTCACTTCAAGAAAATAGCATCTTCTAGAAATAACAGGCAGATGTACATATGTACATATAAATTCACAGACACTGTGACAGCATACATAAAACCTATACAAGCTCAAGTCATAGAAAATTCCAGCATAGAAAAGGGAATGTGCTAGCCGAGAAGCTATTTGCAAACACTATCTGCTAGGAGAAGGAAAATAATTTTTCTACAATGAAGTGGCATGGGCATATCACTACACTCCAGAGCAGGACACATGTTTAGGAGCAGCAAACTCCTATCACAAATATTACTCCAGAGATTTAAGTATTCTATCTATCTATCTATCTATCTATCTATCTATCTATCTATCTATCTATCTATCTATCTGATACTTATTTTTAATAGTTTTATTTGTTTATATTTCAAATGTTATCCCCTTTCCCAGTGTTCCTTTTACAAAACCCCGTCCCTCCCCTTTGCCTCTAATAGGGTGCTCCCCCAAACACTTACCCACTTCCACCTCACAACTTTAGCATCACCCTACACTGGGGCATCAAGCCTCCACAGGACCAAGTGCATCCCCTCCCATTGATGCCAGATAAGCTCGAGCCATGGACCCATCCATGTATACTCTTTGGTTGGTGGTTTAGTCCCTGGGAGCTGGGGTTGCAAAGCCCATCAGCTCCTTCAGCCCTTCCCCTAACTCTTCCATTGTGATCCCTGGGGTCAGTCCAGTGGTTGGCTGTGAGTATCTGCACCTGTCTTAGTCTGGTGCTGGTAGAACCTCTCAGGAAACAGCTATATCAGGCTCCTGTCTGTAATCACATCTTGGCATCAACAATAGTGTTAGGGGTTTGGTGTCTGTGAATGGAATTGATTGCACGGTGATGCAGTCTCTGGATGGCCTTTCCTTTAGCTTCTACTCCATTTTTTGTCCCTGTATTTCCTTAAGACAGGGACAATTCTGTGCTAAAAATTTTGAGATGGGTGGGTAGAGACTGGGGGCCATGTTTATCTTCTGGAGGTGAACTCTTCAGGTTCTATTTCCCTGATGTTGGGTATTTCAGCTAATGTTATCCCCATTGAGTCCTGGGAACCTCTGCCATCCTTGGTGTCTGGGACTTTCTAGTGGTTCCACAAGTTCCCCACCTCCCACGGCTATTTGTTCTCCTAGCACTCTGGAGTTCCCTTCTTTTTCTTTCATACCTGGTCCTGTTCCCTCCTTTTTTCCTCCCTCTCCCTTCTCCCACACAGGTCCCTCCCTCCTTCTGCCTCCTGTGAATATTTTGTTTCCCCTTCTAAGTGGGTTGAAGCATCCACATTATGGCCTTCCTTCTTGTTAAGCTTCATATGGTCTGTGAGTTGTATCATGGGTATTCTGAACTTTGGGCTAATATCAGCTTATCAGTGAGTACATACTATGGGTCTGGGTTACCCTCACATGGGATAATATTTTCTAGTTTCATCCATTTGCCTACAATGTTCATGAGGTTATCATTTTTAATAGTTGAGTGCTATTCCACTGTGTAAATGTACCACATTTTTCTGTATCCATTCTTCTGTTGAAGGATGACATCTCGGTTGTTTCCAGCTTTTGGCTTATTATAAATAAGGCAGCAATGAACATATTGGAGGACATGAGGGACATCAGATGCTGGCAAGGATGTGGAGAAAGAGGAACACTCCTCCATAGTTGGTGGGATTGCAAGCTGGTACAATCACTTTGGAAATCAGCCTGGCAGTTTCTCGGAAAATTGGAAATAGCTCTACCTGAAGACCCAGCTATATGATTCCTGGGCATATACCCAAAAGATGCTCTAACATATAACAAAAACATGTGCTCCAGTATGATTTTTATTTCTTTTTAATAGAAAGAAAAAACATGAAGTTGGGTAGAATCTGCAAGGAGTTAGGAGATGGGAAATAATATGATAAAAATATACTCTATGAAATTCAAAAGAAGTGAAAGAAAGATCATCAAATCCACTCCTTGTCACTTCTTAGATGGGGAAACTGATGCCTAGGTAAGGGAAGGGCTTCCTCAATGAAAAAGATACAAATGGCAGAACCAACCCCTGGGCCTTGTTCTCTAGTCTCCTTTCTTCTACACGTGGACTTTCTAAACTCAACCCTGTCTATGTGGCCATATAATCACACAATTAAATGAGGACCTCTCCTATTTGTTAGATTTATAGAAACTAAAGCTATTCTGAAATTAAAAAAAAAAAAAAAAAAAAAAAAACGTAAAGCAAGAAAAGAACCACAACATCTGAAATCTCTTTCTTCATTACATGTCAAATTAATAATTTATTTCAAGGGCCTGTTGACAATTGCTGTGTGGGTTTTTTTTTTTAAACTCAATCATGTTTTGCTTTATTTCACCCTTGATTGCATTTGGCTTCTCTCTTCAGCAACCACTTCGTAACTGCTACCATTTTGTCAGCTTCGCCACTGTTCTAAGGCTGTCATTGCATTTGATTAATTTCATTAGCACAGTGATGCACTTAAGAAAGAGTATCTCTCTGCTTCTTTCGTTTTGAGATCTGAAGTACTCCTGGCAGATGGAATGTTTGCTGCAAGAGAAGCAGCTTAGATGCCAGATGGAAAGTGAAACAAGTTTTAGACATTTTGCTTGTATTTCTTTAAGCAGAATGTTCCAGACCTTCTGGGTCCTTGAGGGATTTAGTGGAGGTGTTCACTTACACAATCAGGATCTGATTGCTTTGCTTTGCTTATGGTGACACCTGGGAAAATGGCTTCCCATTGATCATTTGTCAAGGGACGAGGAGAAAGAAAGGGCACTAACATTTATTTAACATCCACTTTGTGCCAGACACTATCCTAGTAGACTTTTTTTTTTTCATCAAATTAAGGACCAGATTAACAGTGATAAATTTTTACTGCATAGGAAAGCTAGGATGTATGATTCCCTAAAATCGTTTGGATGTTCCAATACCAGGGTCCTACCCAGACAACTTAGGAAGCTCAGTTAGAGATGAGCAAGGGAAGCAAGATGACAATCCACTATGCATGAAAGCACTAACCCAGAAACCATCCTTGAATAAAATAAACGTAAAGGGTTATGATTTAAAGATTACTTCCTGAGAAACTGCTCAATTCCCAACAATATAGTATAGGAGGAATAGTCTGGGAAAAATACCTGGTTTCAATTAACAGCTCTGTCCGACAGACTAGCTGATAGACACCATGGTTCTTCTCCTCTCTGGGACTCAGTTTCCCTACATAAACACAGAGAGTGCTTTGTTTAGACTTTTGATGAGTAAATATGGTTTACTGGAAAAATGCCTGTAAAGAAGTCTGAGTCTTCAACTCCAACTCCCACCAAATCCTGTTCTTGTTCCCATTTGGCAGTGGACAGTAGGTTAAATAAATAGTTTAGATAGAAAACATTCCAGTTGAAGAATGATTACTTTTTTAACAGAATTTTTAATTAAATGAGATATAAATTCTGTCTTGAGTCTAAGTCCAATGTGTGAGTCTGTGAGTTTTGGAAATTTGATGGCCTAGCCATCATCTGAAAGAAATATAAAAAAGCTTGGATTCATTCATTCTCAACTCCGCTTGTTGTCACTTTTCTTCTGAAGACACAATGTAAGTACACTTGCCTTGCCACTGTGTATTTTATCAAAGTACTTCCTCAAACAATGTTGTTTGGTTATTTCTCTCCTAAGAGAGAGAGAAAAGAAAGCAATACCCTGTTTTTATGATGAAAAATCAAATGGTTTAGGGGAAATTACCACTGTCTTAATTAGAGATACAAAATAAATTTAACCATTGCTAAAATTAGAAAAGGGATATGGATAATAAGGTGTGAATTCACCAAGTGACTACCACCATTGGGTCTCCTTGACCATTCATCACTGTATGAATCTCAGGTAGTCCTTTGTGTTAGTCAGGGTTCTCTAAAGCAGTAATTTTCAACCTGTGGGTTGTGATCTCTTTTGGATCACATATTAGATATTCCACATATCAGATATTTATATTACTATTAATAACAGTAGCAAAATTACAGTTATGAATGAGAAATAAAATATTGATATGGTTGGAGTCACCACAATATGAGGAACTGTATTAAAGGGTTGCAGCATTAGGAAGGTGGAGCACCACTGTTATAAATAGAATATAGACCAGAATGCAAATAAATATATATGATTTATTATAGTTAATTACAGGCTGTGGTCCAGTTAGTCTAACAATGGTTGTCTACCAACAGTAAGTCTACGAATCCAGTAAATGTTCAGAATGCGGCCGGATGTCTTAGCTAGTTTTCAGAATATGACAGAATTTTGAAGAACTAGGCTCTAATGCCAATGAAGGAATGAATTTTCCAGAGAGAGAAGGCAAACAAGCAAAGAGCAAGAGTTTCCTTCTTCCAGATCTTTATATAGGCTGCCAGCAGGTGTGGCCCAGATCAAAGATGGATCTTTCCACCTCAGGAGATCCAGAATAATGGGGGGATCTTCCCACTTCAGATGATTTAATCTGGAAAAATCCCTCAGAGGTGTACCCAGCCTCTTGGGTTGTAGTTAATTCCAGATGTGGCCAAGTTGACAACCTAAAATAGCCATCACACCTTTGGAATTAGCCTTCTCATTTTGCTGTAGGAGAGGTCATTTGGTATTAATTATTACCATTCAAGGTCAACTACAAAAATAATAAAATATAGACTTGGAGTATGTTTATTCCGTATTTGTCAAGCAACCCTGCACTCAGAGTGTTCCAACCAGGCTACCATTTCCTCTAGACATAAACAGGTCCTCAGCTGGCTGCAAAACCCATTGAGAACTGCTGATATTTCTTCCTTATAAAATAGAGTGATAAAATGAACACTAAACATCTTATTTTAAGAGAAAAGACTCCTTTTTAAATACTTTCAATTATATTTATTTATTTATTCACTTTACATTCTGCTCACTGCCCCACTCATGGTCACCCCCTCCCACAATCATTTCTCTTCCCGCTCCCCTTCTTCTCTGAGCATGTGGAGGTCCCTGGGTATCTCCCCTGGGCCCCACCATGGCACTTCAAGTCTCTGTAAGGCTAGGTGCCTCCTCTCCCACTGAAGCCAGAGAAAGTAGCTCAGGTACAACATATTCCATAGACAGGCAACAGTTTTGGGGATAGCTTTTGCTCCAGTTTAAATGCTTCAATCATTGATGCCATCTTTCTCAGTGCTAAAGAGATGCTATATAGATAGGGACAAGAATTGGAGCAGAGACTGAAGTAAGGGCCATCCAGGGACTGCCCTATCTGGGGATCCATCCTCTCTGCAGACACCAAACCTTACACTGTTGCCTTTGCCAAGAGGCATTTGTTCACTGGAACCTGGTTTGGCTGTTCCTTGTGAGCTTCAGCCAGCAACTAACCAATGCAGATGTGGATGTTTGAAGCCAACCATCAGACAGAGCTTAGGGACCCTGGTGGTGGAGCTGGCAGAAGGACTGGAGAAGCTGATGGAAATTGCAACCCCTTAGGAAGAACAATATCAGCTGATTGGACCACCCAGTGCTCCCAGGGAATAGACCACCAACCAAGTAGTGTACAGGGAAGGATATGTGACTCCAAATACAGAGGATGGCCTTGCCTGACATCAGTGGGAGGGGAGGTCCATGGTCCTGTGGAGATTTGATGCTGCAGCATAGGGGGATGCAGGAGGAGTGGGGCAGGAGAGGGTAGGTGGGTGAGGGAGTACCCTCACAGAGGTAAAAGGGAGGGAGGAGAGGGAGGTTATGAGATGGGGGCTTCTGGAGGGGTAACCGGGAAGTGGGATATCATATGAAATGTAAACAGATGGAATGATGAATAAAAAGAAGACCAAGGGGAAAATTAAAGAGAAGTTTTCAGTTAAAACAAAAGACTATGGTGATGCAAAGTTGCCTCAGTTGATAGAGTGCTTGTGCAAATATAAAGCCCTGAGAAGAATCCCCAGCACCCATGTAAAAGTTGGAAGCACACAAACAAGTAATCACAGTGCTGTTTAAACAGACATGGGAGAGTTCTTGGAACTTCTTGGCCAGTCTAGTATTGGTGAGTACCAGGCTCACTGAAAGACGTTGTCCCCAAAAGTAAGGTAGAGAAGTGACTAAATGCAATACTAGATGTCTACCTTGAACCTACATCTGTACTCTCTCTTACACACACTACGGATATGTACACAAATGTGTACATACATAACCTATGTGTACATGCACAGACATGATTCCTCTCTCTCTCTCTCTCTCTCTCTCTCTCTCTCTCTCTCTCTCTCTCTCTCTTTCTCTGACTATACAGCAGGTCAAGATGCTTTAGAAACAAATTATTGTTCATCAAAATATCTTAAGCAGAAAGATTTCAATGGAATTCCCTCAAGCCACCAAATCCTTTTTAATGCTTTTTAAAATCTGTCTGAAGGAATATTTAATCTTCCTTATAAAACAGTGATAAAATCAACACTAAACATCTTGAGTAAGGGGAAATGTTACTTATCCTTCCTTTTCACAGATCTACTTTCGTTTTGCACATCGTCTTCCAATCAATATAAATAAACATTTTTTTTTTGTAAGTCTGAGTGCGGGTGAAGCCATTTCTTAGTTTGCTCCACATTTTATTACATGTTTTGGTTTCTCCATATATATTTCCCATAAGAATCATTAAACACGTTCATTTATATTGTGGGGTGCATTTGGCAATAATTAGACACTCATGAAAACAAGACCATTCTCAAGTGCATAGAAAAATTATCATTGAGGCTTTCTTCCCATCTATTGGTGAGCATTTCGTTTCCACTCCTTGGTTACTGTGAACAGTGCTGCAGGGAGTAGAAGATGATAGTATCTTTGTGAGACCCTGAATGCAAATTGTTTTTGGGACAATATCTAGATGTATGATTGCTGAATTAAATGTTAGCTGTGCTTTAAGGTTTTGAGGGTCTTCCATGCCATTTTCCATAATGGCTGTACCAATTTACACTCTTATATATTACCAAGTTTAGCTGCCAGGACACAGTGCCACCTTGACACTGTATAGACTAAAGCTTCTGTACACTGACCCTGAGAAAGAAACCTCTCCCCAAAAAACATTTTGCCTGAATCATGCTGTATTCTTCTTAATCAGAGATAATTCTTTGGCCCTAGATAACTAATATTGACTGTCTCAATAACTCACAGTTTTCACTTATGCTTTAATTCACAATTTCAATGGCCCCAAAAAAGTCTTTAAGGGACTTTCAAGACTTACCTCTGAAATTTGACCAGCCACCCTTATAGTCTACGCTGCTCTCAACATATTTAGCTTTCAAGCTGTGGCATAAAATCCCACTGAGCTCTGAGAATTCAATGGATTTTCCAGCCCAAAATTAAAATGACATCACAATCCTCCCCAAAGCCCATGGTCAGGTTTTCCACAGTAGTACTCCATTCTTGGTAGTTATTTTCATCATAGTAAGGGTTTTTTGTTGCTATGGTAAAATATCACATCCGTAAACCACTGGGAAAGAAAAAAAAATTTGTTTCATCATTTCATTACTCGCCTGTTCATCATGAATTGCTCTCCTTGCCTTCTTAAAGCACGCAAGACTACCATCCCAGAGGTGGCTCTGTCTTCATTGGGCTCAATCATCAGTCAAGAGAATGTCCCAAACACTTGCCTGTAGGCCAGTCTCATGGAGACATTTTCTCAAGTAAGATTTGTCCTTCCCAGATGACCTTAGCTTGTGTCAACTTGACATAAAAAGTAGCTAGCACATTAGCGATATTCAGAGCTTTTATTTATGTAACTGCTGGCCATTTGTATGTCTTCTTTAAAGGGATATCTATTCAGGTAATTTGCTCATTTCTTCACAGAATTATTTGATTTGGGGTGGGGTGTATTGAATTTCTTATACATTTTGTGCATTAACACATCACTAGATATATTGTTTGGGATTTGCTTCTTCCATTGATAGTTTGATTTATCGTTTTGTTGATTAAGTCCTCTTAGTGCAGAGTATTTGCAGCTTGATCTAATCCTACTTGCTCATTTTTTTTGCTTTTGTAGTTTGTGCTTATTTATTTTGTGAAAACAAATGTTAACAATATTCCCTTTAGATTTTTGACGTTTTATGTACTCAAATTAACAAATCCATTCTTTAATTCATCAGGAATTAATTTTCATGTTTGTTGTAAGATAAGGCTCAACCTCATTATTTCAAAGCATTCTCATTGGTTATCATTATTTTCCTCTCTCATCCTCTTCTGAGAGTCATATAATCTGATTATCAGGCTTCCTGAAATACTTACACATACTCACTGATACCCATTTTTATTTTGAAACCTGTATGCTTCATTTTTCATAGTTCTACTGCCATGTGTTCGACTTTACTAGTCTTTCTCTTGTTAATCTCACTCAGTTTACTTTTGTCTCAGATTCTGCCATTGTTTTGTCCCCAGAGACTGTATATGAATCTCTTAAATTGTCCCATGTTTATACTTTTTGAATATGTGGGATACAGCTAAATATGTGCTAATAGCCTTATTTGCTATTTTTGTTGAAGTATATTTGTTGTATGTGAATGGGATTCACATGCTATTTCCATACATATGTGCTCATATATTATTCACTTACAACCAACCACCTGTTTTCCTCCCTTCCCGTGTTCTTCCTTATCACTAGTCACTACTAGTCTAATTTTTAGTTTGTGCATGTGGGAGATAATGTGGTATATCATTTTTGTGTGTCTCAATTATTTCACTTAATGCAACACAGTCCCTGCTATTTCTCTTCAGATGACGTAATTTTATTCTTTTATGATGTATTAAACACACACACACACACACACACACATATATATATATATATATATATATATATATATATATATATTATTTTCATCATTTATTCATCTGTCATTGGGCATTTAGGTTTGTTCCATATTTTAACTATCATGAATAGTGCCTTAATAAGCAGAGAAACTCATTTGCTTTGGGTAAACACACAGGGTTGGTTTAGAAATGAATCCTATGGCAGTTCTAGTTTTAGTTATTTGAAAAATCTCTACTGTTCTCCATGGTAGCTACATTAACTTATATTCCCACCACAGTGTATAGTAGTGGCCTGTCTACAATTCTCACCAGCATCTATTATTTGTTCCTATTACTTTAAATATTTTTGAAATTATGATATAATTACATTATCCCCCTGTTCCTTTCCTCCCTACAGATCTCCCTTGCTATCTTTGAATTTCATGACCATTTTTTATTAATTATTGTTACATACATAAATGCTGTTTCAGATGGCCTCACATTTGAAAGTAACCTTTCAGATTTAGGCTTCCATATTCCTCTTTAATTCTTCCACAGGAGAACTATTCACTCTTCCCCACACATACTAAACTTTTCTGCACATCTCTGCTTCTTTGTACAAACTGCCCTATGTCAATAGTTTACTCTGCATATCTCTGTGGAAAACCTTACATATTCTTCAGGTCACTACTCATATTGAAAAAAATCTTCTCTAAGTCATGTCTCAAAGAAGAATTTATGACTTTAAAGTCATTGGCAACATTATTATTATTATTATTATTATTATTATTAATAATAATATTATTAACAATTGCAGTAGCTATTTGTATTTGTAATAGCACTAATTGTATTAGTGCTATTACATGTTGACCTCTGATCCTCATTAAAAGTTTTTAAGACATTAAATATTAAATCAATATTAAATTTCTAGTGCATAGAGGACTTTTTGGCTAAATGAAGTAAAATAACTTGCATAAAATCACATACCTAAAAACAGCTGATGTGATAATCAATCCCAGATTGCTTTGATTCCTATTTTTTCCTAGATCTGAGGACAGAATCCAGGGCACTGTGCTTGCTAATTATATCTCTAACTCCTTGGTCTGATTCTTAATCATATGCCACTATTGTAGTTGATATAGATCAATAGCCTCTCTAATATAAAGGTCTGTGCTTGAACTTACTACTACTCAATATACTGCTTGAAGACAGTATCTTATTCACTGAAGTAGGTTCAGCATCTATCCCAATATCTAACACATAGTAGGTAGGCTGTCTTTCTTCCTGTTGTGTGATTAAATAAGGGAATGAATGTGTAGACCAGACAGAGGTGTATGCTGGTGCAGATGTGAGTATTGACTGAAAGATACTACAGAAGCCTAGCCTATTTGAACGAATGGAGAAAAAAATCATAACAGGAACCCATACACATAAGACCAGTAAAGGTCACGAGGCTTGCTTTAATTATACATGTGCTTCCAGAAATTTTCCTTAGCACTTCAGCGTTGAAAGAAAATGTCTAGTCTTTCAACCATTTGGGGAAGATGTATTTCATATTTAAAATCTGTCTGAGGGCTTATGTGATTTAAGAGATATATGACCTCAGATTTACTACTTATCCACTTGGCTTAGAATTTCAAGTCAAGTTAAATTAGAAATGCCTTGATAAATTCCATGGAGGCCAAAATGCCTGAAAAATTCTGTTCTCACAACCTAAATGTTGACAGAATTATCCTCATGAAGTTAAATTTTGGGAATAATTTAGTGCCTATGAATCCACAGGATTAGGAGGTACAGGAGTAGCACAAACAGTCTGCATTCAGATGGGGAGGGGAAATTTGATCTTTGCCTTTGAATAAAGGGATGCACTTTGGGACCTTTCACACAACCTGCATCCTATTCCTTGATCTTGTTTCTGGGCATCATCTTGTATTCAAGGTCATGATATGTCAGATCAGAAGGGCTTTATGGATTGTCTATATTTTTCATGGTTGAATGGAAAAACTAAGACCCACAGAAGAGAAACTATTTATCCAAGGTCTCAGTACTGGACATTTTATCTGGTACTTTAGTCTGTTGGTTTTCTCTTTCTCAAAGTGTCTCTGTGGACATTGAAAAAGTTGGGAAAGTATATCATTTATCTCAGTATCTACTATGCATCACTGACTCTTCAGACCAAACACCTGAAATTAATTGTCTGGTGTTTCCTTAGGAGATATGTTAATCTCTAGTGGATTTTAAAACAGCATTCATTGTCATTTATTTCACTAATTCCACCAAAAAAGCTTCTCTTCTTGGCTGTGTCTCCTACCACCTCAGTTCTGAGCAGATGCTCCACCACTATTCTTCAGTGCACTGAGCCATATTTCCTGTCCTCAGTCATTTTTTTCTTTCCATTTGTTGTGGAAGATGAATCTTTCTAATCAAGAAGAGTTCTTGTAGAGGAATGATGGCTGCTCAGTGGTTAAAAGCATATGCTGTTCTTGCAGAGGACTGCACTTTGTTTCCCAGGACTCATATTCGTCAGGTGCAGGAGGATTTGATACCTCTGGCCTCTGTGGGCACCATCCCCATGTGCACACACCCTACACAGACAGACACACATCCACATGACCAAAAAGTAAACAATAAAAAAATCATTAAAAAAGAAGATATCTTTACTCTGATTCTTGGTCCCTCCTAAAACCAGCTACTTTTCTGGAATCAAATAATTACTCTTTAAATCTCTTCATTCTGCTCCCACGCTATACCATGTCTGCCTGTCATCTTCTCTATCCTTATATTTCTCCGTGTTTATATACATATATGTAAACAAATATTTTTCTTGGAAAAAAAGTAAACTGATTCCTTGAATGAGTATCTCCTTGTAATATTCAAGTTATCTTCCCCCATTCTAAGTCTTCTTTTAAAAAGAATTTTAATATTTTTATTATTTAAAATTTTATTAGTAACATTTTCAAATTAAAAAATAATTATATAATTTCTCCCTTTTCCTCCCCTTTCCATTCCCCCCTCTCAAATCTGCTCCCTCTTGTTCTCTCTCAAATTCATGGCTTCTGGCTCCTTTTAAATTGTTGGGATTTTTGTATATAAATGCATAAATATATAAATATTATACATATAGTTCATATATATATATATATATATATATATATATATATATATATATATTCATGGATGAGTACTTTATTTTGAGACCAAGTCTCACTATTTTCTAGCCATGGCTGGTTTGGAACTTGCTATGTGGACCAGAGTGGCCTTCAACTGACAGAGACCTTCCTGCTTCAGCTTCCTGAGTATTGGGATTAAATGTGTGAGCCACTATACTCAGCTATTTTTAAATTCATTAAATTCATCATCATCGCAGTATTCCCTCACTCCTCTTCTCCCACTCTTTCTCTTTCATCTCCCTTGCCTCCATCTACCCCTTCTCCTCTTCTCCTTAGATAAAGGGAGGCTTCCCATGGATGTAAATCAGCCTTGGCACATCAAGTTGTGGTAAAACTAGACACATTTCTTCAGTTGAGGCTAGACAAGGCAGACCCGTTAGGGGAAAGGCACCAAAAGGCAGGCAGTGTAGTCAGATACAGACCCCGCTCTAGCTTTAGGAGTCCCAAATGAAGACCCAGTTGCACAACTGTTAGATATATGAAGATAGCCTAGGACGGCCCCATGCATGGTCTCCGGATGGTGGTTCAATCTTTGTGAGCCCCAATGGTTCCAGGCTAGGTGATTCTGTGGGTTTTCTTGTGGTGTCCTTGACCTCTCTGGATCCTTCAATCCTTCTCTTCCACAGGATTCCTCCCAAGTTCCACTTAATATTCAGCTGCAGGTCTCTGCATCATATCAGTTTCTACCAGAAGCTGGGTGAAGCTTCTCTGATGACAGTTATTCAAGGTGCCTTTCTGAAAATATAACAAAATATTATTAATAGAAATCTGTCCCATCTCATCACATAGGTCTTAAGCTGGGTCAGTCATTGGTTGACCATTCCTTCAATTTCTGCTCCATCTTTACCCCTGCACATCTTTTAGGCAGGACTATTTGTGAGTCTAAGGTTTTGTTGCTGGGATGGTGTCTGCTAGAAGTCTTGCTTGGTTATAGGAGATGACTAGCTTGACTCTAGATCCTCCATTGCTAGGGGTTATAGCTAGGGTCACCCTCCTATTAGGATGTCCTGGGATTTTGGTTCATTTCAGAGATGCTCTGTCCCAATTCAATTGACTACCCCAGAATTATTTCTCTCCTTCCTCCTCTATCTCATGCCTCCTGTTCCCACTCCCAACCGTCCCCCACACAGTTCCATCCATCCACCCCCAATATCTAATCAGTGGAATAGAACTGAAGACCCAGAAATAAATTCGTACACTTGATTTTTAACAAAGAAGCCAAAATTATACAATGTGAAAAAGAAAACATTTTCAACAAATGGTCCTGATCTAACTGGATGTCTGCATGTAGCAGAATGCAAATAGATTCGTATTTATCACCCTGTGCAAAACCCCTAAGAGTGCCAGCTTGTGGCACCTTTGTCTTCCTATCGGGTCACATTATCCAGCTGTAATATGAGGGGAGGTGCCTAGTCTTATTGCAACTTGATATGCCATGTTTGCTTGATATTCCCAAGAGGCTTGACCATTTTGCTGAAGGAAAAATAAGAGGAGGAGTAGAGCTCCCTGGGAGAGAGGTGAGAGAGAGCAATATGGGGGGCAGAATTGGAGGAGAAGAAGGATGAGACACTGTGGTCCAGATGTAATATATCAGAGAATAAATAAAAATAAATTAAAAGAAAAACAAACTTTGTTTGTTTTTTCCCCACTTTCTTATTCACCACGCAATTCTCATTGTATCTCTTCACACAAAGGTTTTATATCAAAGTGTACAATTATATTACAGATAACGAATGAAATAGATAAATATCCACTTTTAACTTATTGGATCTGCCTTCTCTTGTTTAAATTTTCAAGGTCATTTTTGTTTTAAAATGTTCTATTTATTTGACTTAGATAATATTAGATTTGGAGTATTTTCCTTTTCTTTCTAGGCAACTCCTTTTTAGACTTTTTCACCATTTGCTGCTAATGAGGCCAGAGAAACTGAAACCTGATGGTTTCAACCCTACGTCCTGTTTCTCAAACACCAGTTTTCCTCTAGAATCCCTCCTTAACCAAATATTCTGTCTTTGCTGCCTTCTCCTATGCCATATCATTATTTCCCGTGGTTGTAACTAGGACTAATAGGGCTGATTACATGGCCAATAAGACAAGCAGCTCATAGAAGTCCTCCCTTCTAGGTCCAAATTTCCATGGACATGTGCTATTATACTCCCTGAAGACTGCATTCTTGTCTTACTGTCATTTTCATGATATAGTGTAGGCACGCAGGAGATGTTTGTAAACTATTTAATAGCATTAGCCACTTCAGCTAACTCCTGACATTTTACATCATGTTTTGCTTTCTACATTGCTGCTGTTACTGTTAGCCTCATATTTTTGAACTTATGGAACTCTCTCCTATTTATTTGCCACATTGTAGCCCAACTAACCACTTTTACAATTTTAATCATATTTCTCTTTTCCTTAATGCTATTTTCTAGCTTTCTCCTTTCATATAATATGAGGGACATCCATCTTAGCTTGGCTTTCAGTGCTGCCCCCTCCTTACCATTCCATCTTTCCCCTTGTGTGTTTGTTCATCATCCACATTAAAAGTGTGGTTGGGTTCTTCAGTCCTGCAAACATATTTGAAGACACTGCATCTTTCACAGTGTGATTACCTCTACTTAGAATACTTTTCCTCACTACTTCCCTCCCATCCCCAGTGGGGAGGGAAGGGAATGTTCATTTAGAAGATTCAAGGCTGATAGACTCTTTTGAGTCCCATAACCACAATAATTCCTGACATGGAGCAAGTGCTCACGCAGTGTTGCTTAATGAACTAATACACAAGTCTATGCAGGTGATGGCTTTGTTTGTTTATCATAAAGATATAAGAAGAAATAACTATAAGGGGTAATAAAGTGGAGTTTTGAAGTTTCTGCAATCAGAGGAAACTTCTGGCTCCATGGGAGTTGAAAACAGAACCAAGGTCAAATGATAATCCTGAAATCAGAAAAAGGATCTGTTTCTGCTAATTGGACAACTATAATAAATTTAAATGAAGTAATGCTTATATTCTAATGACATACTTTACTTCTTTCTTCCTCTATGAGAACCACCCCTCTAATGGTTGATAGAAAGGGACTCAGAAAAACAGTTTTATGACTTTGCATACTAATATTTATTGAACAAGTTGTACTGAGGAAATATCAGGACATAACTGGAGTTTTGAATTGAATGTTGGCATAGAAACAAGACATGGACAAATCACATAACACAAACATACTGTTCCTATACACAGTATGGGTTGGTATATAGGAACTGAATGGATGGGATGAAGAGACATCAAGGAGAACTAGGAGAGCAAGGAAATAATTTATAGGCAGACTTACAAATATATATCTAAAATGGGTTGAATAAAATGAAAGGCCTTCTGAAAATCAAAATTTAAACCAAATGGAGAATATAAGAAAAAAGGTCAGAAAACAGATCCCCCCAGCCATTTATGATCAAGATATAAATAGCTGAATACTAAAACAAGTGCTATTGTCCTGTGGATTTGCTTCCCATTGCTGTCATAACAAAATACCACAAAACAGTTCCTTAAAACATCAGACATTTATTATTTCTACAGTGTAGGATGTCAGATGTCCAAATGTGTTTCTCTTGGCTGGGCTATGTTGTCCTTTCAAGCTCTAGGGAAAAATCTATTTTCTTGTAATTTCTTGGCTTGTGGCCTTTGCTGTCACTTTCAAAGCCAGCAATAGTCAGTCAAGTCTTTTTGGGATGCCATGTCACTAGTCTCTCTATTCTCTCTGCCTTCCTCCAGCTTTAAGTTCATGTATATGTCCATTGGGTTCATTTGGATGATCTGGAATAATCTCACCTATTTAGTAGCAAGCTGAATTCATTCTAGAAGCTTCATTCCCATTTTTCATATAACCCCAATATTGGCAAGTACTGGGGCTTAAAATGCAGTCATATTTTTGAGAAGAAAGTCTATTGTTTGATCTATTACATCAAAAGGACACCCTACATGTTAAATTTTATGTTCAATTTCAGTTGCATTCTAATTAACACGTGGATGTGAAGATGAATAGTGATCATACAGAGACAATTGAATGGGCCTTTTGGAGTTTTTTGAAGGCTCTTTGTTCTTCATAGGGCTACTGAGCATTTTTTGCTCCTGACCCTGAGGTGTATCTTAGGTACTAGATAAAATAAATTGCTTGAGAGAATACTGATCCTAGGAATCTCTGTGCTTGTATGGAGCATAAAGATTGATGGATGCATGAAGATTAGGCAATCTCATAGTTCTATACATTCAGAATAGAGATCCCAGGGATCTCCTGATATTTTTTTACATCCTGGCAGAGAAAAGAGGATAATGCCTTTAATATCTCTTGAGACTAACAGTTTTTTTCTCCTCTTTAAATGATGAAAGTGTCTGACCAAATGATATATGCAATTTTCTATGACTACCCTGGCTGATTACAACCTCTGAGGGATAGCTAGGCTGAGTCTAGGAGGAAGAGAGAACCCACATAGAAAGTGTGTAGCTAAATACATTTTACACTCAATAAATTACATATTTTGCAATCCATAATGACATAAAATTGAATTTAAAGAGTCCAGTGTGCTCATTTTGATAATCATCTTAGTAGTCTTTGTAATAAAAAAGATATGCTAAACTCACATAGACATAGAGAGGCAGCAAATTATGTGAAGACAGAATAATAAAGTTACCTGACGCATATAAAGGCTTAGGCCAAAAGGACACCCTACGTGTTAAGTTTTACTTTTAATTCAGGTGCATTGCCATTTTAATTAGAACCTGAAATGCTAAATTATACTCAGAGGTGGCACATTACAGGAAAGCAGATGAAAGGATGTTGCCACAAGCAGAATAAGCTTATTTTCCCCTCTAAAGGTCAGAACACAAAGCAAAAAGACAAACTTTTGTTCAGATTATCCAGTATATCAGCAACACTGAGTAATGCATACACAAATTACAGGCTACATATTGGTCAGAGTTTGGCAAGAGAAGAAGAACCACTGTGTGTGACACAAAAGAAATGATTTGTTTTGGGAATTCAATGCTATACTTTTGTATGGTTCTCTTTCATTGCACAGATGTTGTTTCTGCATCTATTATTTGACATGAAATCACTAGGGCTGGTAATCATGGAGGAAAGATGGATATGAATGAGAGAAGAGGCATAAACTAGAACCCATGCTAATCAACTTGAATGTAGGAAAATGAAGCAGTACTGCCAAGAGCACAACTGGAAACTACAAGAACAAATGAAATTACACAAAAAACTGGAATCGCCACCACTGACTTGAATGAGGAGGATAATCCCAAGAATTTAGCTACATTATTTCATTATATTGCATTGTCTGTCAAATAAGATCCATCCTCAAAGGAATGCCATGAGAAATATCATGAGAGGTAAGAGGACACAGTTAGTAGGTATAGTAGAATTCTTACAGACAGAATAAATAAACCCCTACCCAAATGGAACACCTATTTCAGGGTTAACTCATGCTGCTTTTGCCATTACTACAGGTAATTCAATGAGATAAATAGATCACCTGGACACTTAAAGATGCTTTTGGGAAATGATGTCATAGTAGGAATTTATTGTTCACTTCTGTCATCAGTATATTGCACACTCAGTAGTGGCTAAGTGTGTAATATAGTAGAAAAGCCTTCCTGGGCTGAAGTCCATGTTGTATAACTCAAGTGTGACATCTAGTTCTGCCAGTTTAGCTACATGATTTATGAATATGTTGGGCAAAGGCAGGGGTAACTGGTGAAACAGGCTAACTATATGATTTCTATAGAACAGTTAAAATTGTGATACACCAATAGTAGTCTGAAAAGTCTTTAATATATCATCTTTATCTGTCAGATGTGATGGATGAGTCGTGCAGCCAAAGTGGCTTGGAAGCTTACATAGCAGTCAAGACATTATGAATAGCCTTGGCTTAATCCGAGACATCATGAGACATTAAATTTGTCAAATGTTTTGGTCACTCAGTAGATGTATTAGGACCAAAATAAAGACCCAAATACTTCCAGAGTTCAAAGACTTCCAATGTGTTGTGTTACCACCATCAGAGACTATATCAGTTTGAATTATTTGTAAGATCTCATCTGGAAGCAGCTGCAATACAATTATAACATGATTAAGTTCATGATAATCTGCTATTATCCAGTTCCCATATAGTTTTGCTAAATAGTTGTTCTGGAAGTAGTGTGAAACAGTTTTAATGGCTTCCATTTTCTTTGCTGTTAATGTGATTAGTTGTAATCTCTAGATGAGGGAACTAAGATGGAGATTTAGACCCAAGTTAAACATTTATTTGTCATCTAAACTACATAATCCAGAAGTGATGGAGCAGAGTAGCCTTTGTTTTTCTAATTATTGCCAAACATATTGTCTGGACCACAAAGTCTGATTATTCTCCTTTCTTCTATAACATTTGTATAAGAAAATTGCTTAGAAATCTGGTGAGAGTTTGAAGTCAGCAGAGCCATCAATAAGAGAGAAAAATTGGATATGATATGGGGGAAGCCACAACTAAATCAGAGTCTGTGAACACAAATTCAAATCAATTTCAAGTTCAATCTCAAGGCAGGGAAGGCAGTTCTGTGCTAAGTTTAGTATACTGTGCTCTGACAAAATTATTACCTATAATTCATAGGAGATACTTAAAACTATGTTAAACTAATGAACATGTTAGAATTATGTACAGATATTGTGGGTCTGCAGACTTGGAGTATCATTTCAAAAGCACAGTGTAGAAACTAATTCCTAAAAGAACTATTGAAAACTTTGCAAAGCTGTGCAGGTGGCAGAAAGGAGATAAATACTCTAATGAGAAGAAAACCCTAAGAATGGCACAGTATAACATGCTTGAGAAACAAGTGGAACATTAGGAGAATAAAGGAGAGTCATATTACATAGTGAATGATCTGAGTGCCATGTTGGAGAAAATGTCCTTCATTTTGTGAATGCTGATGTATCACCTCAGTGTGTAAATAGTAGAGTGAAATGGCCAGGAATGCAAGCAATGTTATTATCTATATAAGAAACATTACAAGTTTGAAATAGTGCTGTGGGGATGGAAAAGAATTCTTGAGGGATGGAATTGGCAATAAATGACACACAAACACGACAAAATTCGAGGCTGGAGTGATAGAGATAGTGATCATGAGAAGTAAGGAATTCTCCTGGCTCTCCTGATGAGGCATTGTTGGTCTACACCTACATAGGTGGCTAGGATTAGTATCTTGTTTTTTATGCATGATAGACATGTTAGTGAGAATTCAATTTGTCAGAGTATACAATATGAGTCCTGTGATGAAATTAAGGAAGCTAACCTGGTATGGTAGTGCATGTCTATAATCTAAGCACTTGGAAGGCTGAGGAAAGGGAATCATCACTAGTTCAAGGCCAGCCTAGAAAGTGTATAGTAACTTCCAGGTAGGTCTGCACTCCATAAACAGACTTAAATAAATGAAGGAATGGATAAATGAACAAGTGAATGCGTTTTAGGTATAACCTTCTTCCCTGAGACAAATATATAAAACATAGAAGAAGGCAAGAAACTAAGGAAAACCAAAAGGGAGTGCACAGGAACAATAAAGGATAAAGATATGTTTTTTAATTAAAAATATTGGATATTTTATTTATGATACAGATGTCATCTGACACAAGAAGTTAAGACAGCTACTTTTGTAAATCACATTTAGCAAAAAGTGTTACTAATGTATTGAATATATAAGAGGATATAGATAGGCATTTGGAAGAATGGATTGATAATCTTTATCCTATTCAAATCATTGGAAGAAGGTTCAGAATTTAAGGGTAAGGAGCCATCTCGAGTGTTATGCCAAATACCATTGGACTCATGTTAGTTCTACAATTTACAGTGGTAGTCATTATAATTAGGAAGAAGTTTAATGACACTTGCAGTGCATTTGACATAATTCTAACATCTCTCTGGATGTTTTAACGATACATAGGGAGCTTATGAATTTCAAGAATGCTGCTCTTTTGAGCGTTGATATGGTAGATATTGAAAATAAAATTACCCATGGCCTGAGGTCAGTATTTCTATTTTGGTCAAGCTTCAAAAATGGCATAGCGTGATCAGGCAAGCCCTTTTTGTCCTAGGAATACTTTTATTCCTTCCCATAGTGTTAAAGCTTTTTTAAAACAACATCAACATGTTGGCAGCCAAAGTACATGGCTTGAACCTGAAAATGGTCCCCAGACAGAGTTATTAAATTAACAGGCTGGCAAGCCAAGAACAGGTAAGATTCTGTGCAGAGCCTTACCAACCTAAGACATAAGTGCAGTGCTTTTGATAATGCATATTCCATGACAGGTAAAAAAAGGCATTCTTGTCAGAATTACCTAAGAAAGGCTCAGTCTTGTTAATGAAATAAAAAAGGGGAAGAGGCAGAGAACCTCTGGGGCTTCCTGGCAAGAATCTGACATGGGCCAAGGACAAGGAAATGGGCTGCTTGGCAGGAATATGAGATTGGGCAAGTACAAGGAAGTAGGCTTCAGGCAGGAATCTGACATTATGCTAGAACAAAGAAGTAATTTCAGGTAGGAATCTGAATTTTAGGCTAGAACAAAGAAGTAGGCTTCAGACATGAAAATGACTTTGAGCTAGGACATGGAAATAGGCTCAGATACTTTGATCATTTTGAAAAGATCTCAATTATAGCAGGAGTAATATTTCAAGAAGATCTTTTAAATGTATTTATTGATTATATATATGTATATATACACACATATATGTGTGTGTGTGTATTATCTGCATATATGCATGTATGATGGTGTTGAATCCCCTGGAACAAGAGTTACAAACAGTTATGTGTTACTGTGTAGGTTCTGGGAACTGAAGCCGGGTCCTCTGGAAGAGCAGCCTGTGCTCTTAACTGCTGAGCCATCTCTCAAGCTCCTCAAGAAATTCTTGGATGTGTCAAATTCCTGGCATGATGAAAAAAAAGTTGTCCATTGGATATAGTGGTATAGCATTATTAAGAATTTTGGTGTGGCCCATGTTATAAAAATGTTTGTCATGTTTCAGCTTGTTTCTGTAGGATTGTTCAACTAGGAAGAAACACAAAACTTGTATTCATAATAAAAGTAGTACAGCTGTCCTTTATTGAAAGGAATCATATGAAGGTATAGAGGAACAATGAAGAGAAGACACTGATGAGAAATCTACAAAAGGGGAGAGAATCATTTAGAACAAAGTATAATATACAAATAAAAACATCTTTGGTGGGATCAGAAGGAATAAGAAACAAGAATGTCTGAGTTCAGAGAGAATAAAGGGGAACATGTGCATATAGCCAATAGAATTTGGTGAAATCAGAGAAGGAGGAGCATAGAAACTCATAGTTGTATGTGTACTGTATAGTACCCAATAATTAAATCAGACATGAAAAATCAACAAAAAAGCACTTAAGAACTGAGTTCAGGCATCTTATACACTAAGTACACTGTGATTGCCCTGATCTTTGGCACACTTCAGGATGTATATAGATGGATCTGATTATCAATAACACACTGGCCCGTGGATATCTTCCCCCCTCCTCTTCCTCTGCTTCTTCTGTACCACTTTTTCTATTGGATAAAGATATGCTTGCTTCCACATCAGAAATGGTTGAAGAAGCTATAGGTAAAGGGACAGAGGTGCTGAATTGAGAGGGAATTTGTGTTCTGGGTAAAGAAAGATCTTTTAAATATGGTAAAACATGGCTAGGTGAAGAGGTGGGACCACACATAGGCAGGGCTAAGGTTCATTTCATAGAATAATTAAGATATTGGTACTTGATTAGTATCCTAGCAGGGCACTAAAACCATTGAGAAATGTGCTGTACTGAGAACATAGGGTTCCTTTAAAGTCACAAAGTTCTTAATGTATGTAAAGTATGAGAAATTATATTTTCACATACTGTTACAAAGAAGTCCTCTATCAAATCAGTCAAGGCACATCAGCATTTGCTTCACTTGTGGAACACAAGGAAAGAGGGAAACAATTACTCATTCCCAAGCATGCATAAAAATATGGTCACATTAAATTGTTCCTAAACTTATGGAAGGAACAGTTTTCATTATCAAGTGCCCACTGTATGGCTACTTATTATAGCTAAAGATATTTTGGGACAGATATTTTATAAATAATATGTCATACATTTGTCTTCAGCCACATCTTCCTCAAGCTATTGTAGTGTTTGCTTCAGGGAAGAATATTTTATTTCGAAAAAGGTCTATAATGTTTTTGTGGAGAAACATGGTGTACAACATATTAGAAATAGCTACATCATTAAAACAAGCTTTCTCATATCATCCAAATGAATTATTCAGACATGGTAGTATACTAATTTCTAAATCAATTACTTCTCCTAAACTTTATAGGTAAAGAACACAGTTATGATTCTAGCTCAAAACTGCATAGGCATTGAATCTCTATCAGCACTGATAAGACCACTGCACTGCTCAGTTCTCTCTATTCAACTAAAGTGTTTGGCTTAAATAAGGGCTGTTTCAGCAATGAAACAACCTCATACTGTAGTAGCTAAATACATGAATTAGTTGAGGAGGTAGTTGATTTGTTTTACATGAAGAGATATTTAGAATTATAAGTTTTATTATCAAACAAAATAGTCAAATAATAATAGTGTGATTTGTTATCAAACAAAGTAGCGAAATAATCAATAGTGGTTTAAATATATTTTGAAAGAAAAACATAACAGTGCACAATTATCTGGGTGTGATAGGTGTCTCAGGCTTCTAGTCCTAGCAGGTAGGAGACTGAAGTAGAGATTGCTGTTAGTTTGAGGCCAGTCTGGGCTACTCAGTGAGTTCCAGGACAGTCTGGGATACAGATTAAGACCATGGCTCAGAAAACAACAAAAAGAGGAGATATGCAATTAGATGATTTTCAATAACTAGATTACATGAACACAATGGGGCAATGAAAAACATCTGTTCCTTACATTTTACATAGTCAAGACTCCAAGGTGATAGGAATATATGAGAGAAATCCATTAGAAGATATTTCAAATGAAATGGAAATGAAAGCATTATATAAGAATCTCATTGAATGGTTCACCTAGCATACGTCTTGGAATATGCATGTTAAAGACATTGAAAATACATGGATAAAATTGAGCAGACTCTCAGAATGTTTCCATCACAGCTAGTGTATCAGTTGTTTCCATAGCTAACACTATACTTTGTTTTTCTTTTTTCTTGACTTAGAGAATATAGCGGAAATAAATAGCGATTTTGTTTATGAAAAGAATCATAGGTTTGAAAACTTGAGGTTATCTTCTTTGCTTCTTTTCACCCTACACAGTTTTTTTTTTTTTTTTTTTGCTTCCTATGAGACCTAGTGGCACATATACCCTTTACTTAGCATCCAGTATCTTCATCATATTCTCTGGAGAAATAGAGCTCCCACTTACCTTTATCAGCAACATGACTTCTGAACCACTATTTTGTGGTCCTCTCAGGATATAGACACAGTACTTAGTAGGATTCAGATAGCAGGTTCGAGTGCCAGATAACTATATCGTAGAATCTAGCTTACAGTTAGTTTTCAATTGCAGCCAATTTTTGTAGTGCTGCTGGGAGGTTTCTAAGATTATAACTATAATTGCATTTCAGAAAATGACAGTTGGAAGAAATAGCTAGTAGCTAGTAGGGAATTTTCTGTCTATTTTAGAAAGAAAGATCCTAAGAATACTTCGGATAGTGATGAGAGGAAGAGAGTGAACAAAGAAGGGTTACTAGAATCCAGTGTTGGCAAGATTGGTCAAGCAAGACGAAAATTAACTTTAGGAGCCAAGTAGTTGGATCCCTAGATGTAATGTTAACAGTAAATTTGGGAAAGGAAACGGGACACCATAGATAGGAAATATCAGCTGAGGAAACATTGTTTGTTCTCTTTTCTCTCCCAAATGTGACCTTAGTCATATTGCCTGCTCTTTTGTCCTTGGAAGATGTAAAATCAATCACCCCAGGAGGTAACTAGATAACAATTAGTGCCTTGCAGAAGCTCAGCTGAGCTTGGGAAGATATCACACATGTGTTGTCATTTCTTATTGATGCCATTCACTGTGGACTTTCAAATCTAGACTATGATGTTAAAGGTGTCTCCATCTCATGTTTGTTGCAACAATACTCATAAAGCAGAAGCCCTGCAAGTGGTCACTGGTGAATGAATGGATAGGAAACATGTAGTGTCCTTAGGCAAAATCAAAGAAATAATAATATGTGTTAAAAATTCTGTGTTCAAATTACTCATGTAAATTCTGTCCTTGAAGTAAAACTTTAAACACTCTATTAATTGCCTCATGTTAGAGCTTGCTCAAGGCCAACACAATGACATTCTGAAAACAAAACAGCCAACTTTTAGTCCAATTATATTCAAACTCTGATTTTTGAAGAGAGACTGGACCAAATGAATCTGGATCTCAGCTTATATTTGCATCTTTAATTGAAGTATATATTTGCTCGATAGCATGTCCTTTTAATAAATATCAAGACTTATATAAGCTTGCTGTTTTATCACATTTTTGCATAATACTTATTCGTCAATGACATCTTCCCAATACCATTTCTGTCAATTAACTCTTAGACAACACATTTAGAAGTATTTACTCAAGAAAGGCACAAGAAACAGATATAGATACAGAGACCCACTCATTCACATTTTCAGGAATCCCACGAAAAACACTAAAGTGGAAGCCGTAGTACACACACACACACACACACACACACACACACACACACACACACACAGAGTGACTTAGTATGTAATATACTAAGGTCATATGTGGCTGTGGGAGAGAAAAGAGAAATACATACACACACACACACACACACACATATATATACACACACACACAAACAAACACAGATACATACACAAACACAGGTACACACACATACACAGGACCTATAAGATTAAGGAGACAAAAATCAAAATATATATAAATGAAGTGCTGAGAAGCACTTAAAGAAATGTTCAACATCCTTAGTTATCAGGGAAATGCAAATCAAAATGACCCTGAGATTCCACCTCATACCAATCAGAATGGCTAAGATAAAAAAACTCAGGTAACAGCATAAGTTGGCAAGGATCTGGAGAAAGAGGAACACTCCTCTATTGCTGGTGGGATTGAAAGCTGATACAACCACTCTGGAAATCAGTCTGGTGGTTCCTCAGAAAATTGGAAATAGTTGTATCTGAGGTTCCAGCTATACCACTCCTAGGTGTATACCCAAAAGATGCTCCACCATATAACAAGGGCATGTGCTCCATTATGTTCATAGCAGCCTTATTTATAATAGCCAGAAACTGGAAAGAACCCAGATGTCCTTCAACAGAGGAATGGATCCAAATAAATGTGGTACATTTACACAATGGAGTATTACTCAGCTATTAAAAACAATGACTTCATGAAATTCTTAGGCAAATGGATGGAACTAGAAAGTATCATCCTGAGTGAGGTAACCCAGTCATGAAAGAACACACATGGTATGTATTCACTAAGTGTATATTAGCCCCCCCCCCCCAAAAAAAAGCCGGGAATACCCACTGTACAACTCACAGACCATATGAAACCCAAGAAGAAGGAAGACCAATTTGTAGATGCTTCAGTCCTACTCAGAAAGGGAAAGCAATCATGGAAGGTAGATGGAGGGATGGATTTGGGAGGGAGAGAGGAAAAGAAGTGAAAAGGGGGGCAGGATCAAGTATGGGTGGGGAGAAGAACAGAGGGTCAGAATAGAATAGAATTATATAGCAGTGGGGGAGGGGGAACTGGGGGTAGCCACTGAAAAGTCCCAGATGCCAGGGACCCAAGAGGTTCCCAGGACCCAACAAAGATGACATTAGTCAAAATACCCAAAAAAGGGGAGAGATAAACTGTAGTGATCATATCCAGTGGATAGGCAAGGCTCCTGGTTGAGGGATGGGGCCATCCACCCATCTCAAATATATTAATCCAGAATTGCTCCTGTCTAAAGGAAATGAAGGGACAAAGAGTGGAGCAGAGACTGCAGGAAAGACCATCTAGAGACTGTCCCACCTAGGGATCCATCCCATATATAGTCACCAAACCCAGACACTACTGCTGATGCCAAGAAGTGCTTGCTGACAGGAGCCTGATAAAGCTGTCCCCTGAGAGTCTCTGTCAGAACCTGACTGATACAAATGCACATGCTCACAGCCAACTATCTAACCGAGCACAGGGACACCAATGAAAGAGATAGGGAAAGGACTGAAGGGGTTTGCAACCCCATAGGAAGAACAAAATATCAACCAACTAGACCCCGCAAAGCTCCCATCAACTAAATCACCAACGAAAGTATACATGGAGGGAACCGTGGCTCTAGCTGCATCTGTAGCAGAGGAATGCCTTATCTGGCACCAATGGGAGGGGAGGCCCTTGGTCCTGTGAAGGCTTGATGCTCCAACATAAGGGAATGCCAGGGTGATGAGGTGGGAGTGGGTAGGTGGGTGGGGGAGCATCCTCATAGAAGCAGGGATAGGGAGAGGGGAGAGGGTGTTTGTGGAGGGGAAACTGGGAAGGGGATAACATTTGAAATGCAAATAAACAAAATAACCAATAAAAAATAAGTAAAAATATGGTAAACATAAAAAAAGCCCTGACTTCATACTGTGGGTGAGGAACCTCCCAAAGATGCTGTGAGTTCATTTCTGCTGGCCATCTACTGCTGGGCATGCAGCCTATACTTAAGAGTAGTTTCTTTCCCCAGTGTGGAGAAGCTTACATTTTCACTTGCAAGTGGTTATCAATTGGAAATTACTTCTGGGTTAGGGATGGGGCACATGTCTATTTCTTTCAGTTCTAGGATCCCAACTGATACAGACCTTTGCACACCTTGTGCCTGCCGCCTCAGTCTTTTGTCCTATTGCGAAGCATTAGTTTTTCTTTGATAAAAATACCAAAATGATTTAAAATAACTCACCACTACAAGCATTCTGTTTACCACTATGTTAGACATTGTAAGAAGTAACACAATCTCTTGATTCCCCTAAACTGCATAAATCTTTGTCAGTGGCAGAGGCCCACATAGATTAGAACATATTGGCTAAATAGAACATATTCACTGGCATGTATACATGTCCTTTTCTATACATATTGTGTATGGCTGTGTTTATGCTTAACTGGCAGAGTAAAGTTGTGGCAGAGTTACAAAACCTAAAATATTTACAATCTCTCCTTTTATAGATAATGTTTGCTGACGTCTGGTCTATAGGCATATTTGAGGAGAGATCTTAATTATTATTTTAAGAGCAATAAAAGCCACTGTCTTTCTTCACTGAAAGTTGAAAGATATAATGGTGAAATCATATAGTTTCCATTATTAATAAATAATTTTAAAGCTTTGAAATGATAGGAAAAGATTAGCTTTAGAAGAGTCTTCAAAACATCTGTTCTCCAGCTGCCATTTTCAGAAGCTGCCATTTTACTGCTCAGAAGGGTCTCACAGAAGGGTTCAAGGAAGATACTCAGCCTGCTGATTTATTATATTTTTGTGTCCACCACACAGTTTATCTCAGACTTGAATACATTCCTCTGCAGATACTTGAAACCACTGAACAAATACCGTTCCCTTTCACTTCATCAGAGTCTCCTAGCTTTGTGGCCTCAGGCATGCTGCTCAACTTGTCTATGTGTTAGTTTATAATCTATACAGCAAATCACTGTAAGTATAGGTAAATCCGATTAAAATGATGAAGACTTGACTGCAGTATGGAAAACACTAAAAATTTGTTATTAGTCTCAAATTATCACTTTCAAAATCATTAGTATTAATTTTCATTGAGGATTTTGAAAGAAAATATGTCTAAAATTTTAAGGCAAATATGAATAATATTGACTGGAATGTGCCTGTACTTCTAGTAAGAGATCTGAAGTGACATATGGGAAGTTTGCAAAGTTCCCAGAAGATACTGGTTAGGCAATTTGGAGTTCTAGGATGCTTTTTGTGTTACACAATCTGTCCTGCTGTTCCTCATTTCTATCTAACTCTGATTCTAACATCTGGGTGTCTGGCCTTGCTGTAGGGAGCTGCCTGGTTCAAATGAGTTTGCATTTCTCTTTGAAGTGTTCTAAGGAGGAACTCTGTTGATGTGATCTGAGTGAAGCAAAAATCACATTATTGTTTCCCAAGAAACTTGTCTAATTAAAAAATAGTTCACTTAAAATTTTACACTGTAACTTAGGAATGATACTGAACAATCAATCCTTTTCTTCTGATTGCTGACTTCTTAATTAGACAGGGGAACATGAGGTGAACAGGCAAGGCCCCTTTGTGCCCATTATACCAATAAGATATTAGGAATGAGGTGCATTGTTACTGCTCCTTCCAAATTGTTTCATAAATATTATTAATACAGATAGAGCTGTCAATTTTCATTTTCATGAAATAATAAAATGAGCCTAACCTTGTACCTATAAGTCTAACAGTCTGTGAGACAGATGAGAGGAAGTTGGTGTCTCATTAAAATTGGGTATATTATGGTCTTTGTAATTAGGAGCTCAAAATATATTGTATTCATGTGCTGAAGTTTGTTATTTGGCTAAGTCACAAATCGATCAAATTTTAGACATGTCTAAGCATAGCTTTCACTAATTGGGACAGATTGTGCCCAAAATGTTTCTTGACATTCTGGGAAGAATGTGAGGGCAGAAAGATATTGATATTTTAAAAGTCTCTTGCAGAGAATATTTCCAGGCAATATTTGGAGAAAGCAACCAGATCCTTCAAGTTAAATGAATGTTTAGGGCTGTAAAAAGCAGCCTATCAATTGTTAAATACCTACCAGATGTTAAATAATATATTTTCAACTAAGAAAGATACAATACCAGGCTGACAAAAACCTCACCTTGTCCTACCTGGTAACAGAGTAGAGAAAAGTAGTAAGAAAATCTTCAATATAATCTGCTATGTAGCAAGATAGAGACTTCCCAGGATTCTATAGAAGAATATGAAAGAAATGTGTCTAATGAAGTTAAGAGTAAAATGGGAAAGGAAAGATTGGAGACAGCCAGGATACTCCTTGATGGACAGATAAGTAAATAAAATAACATATACATGAAATGGAATGTCATTCCTCCTTCAAATGTAATGAAATTCTAACACATGCAATCATTTGGATGAGCCTTGGGGATTTAACTGTATTTGCTAAAGAAGGTAGACATATAAGGACAGCTCCTTAGATTAACAAAATACACTGAGATAGAAGGTAGAAGCTACTGAGATGTGTTGTCCTTTTACGGGTCTACAGTGCCTGCTTGAGGTAGAAGAATAGTTTAGAGCTGGATCGTGGTGATGACTGTCTGACCATACAAGTGTGTTTGACTACTAAATTGTTAAAATTACTTGCAATAGTAATTATCTGCTGTACGTATTTTACCACAACGAAAAAAAACCAACAGCAGATGGAGTACACAGTGATTTTTCTTTTTAAATTCATTGTTTGAGAAGTTCATGTGTGCATATGATTCATTTTTATCAAATTCATCCCTATTTCCCCCAGTGCTTTCCTTACCTCCAAGACTACTTTCCCCTCCTAACTTCATGTACTCTTTTTATCTATTTTTAATTTTGAGTCCAGTTAGTGCTAGCAGTATGTGAATGGGTAGAGAGTGATCTACTGGAGCATGAGAAATTTATTAGGGGATTGGATCCTTAAAAGTAAACACCTGACTATACTTGTCTATACAGCCATCAGTTGTCAATAGCTCCTCATGTTGGATGGCATTGTGAGGTCCTTCCTCATTCATGCTGGGTTTCTTTATTTTGAGATATCATTTTACTAAGATACCTTACAGATAGTTGAGATAAGATGGTCTCTCAGTGGACACTTAAAAAAGTTAAGTATTACTTAATGGAAAAGATAGCTTAGTAGAATGTAAAATATAGTTGTGATCTAGTTTTAGCATTTTAGTCTAATTCTCATTTAACAGAAGAAGCTACCAACTGTCCAATACATTAAGAAACTGGTATCAATTTCTGTTGTTATTTCCTGTTGTGGTTTGAATAAAATGTCTCCCAAAGGCTCATATATTTGAATACTAGGTCATTACTTGGTGGAACTGTTTAGGAAGGATTGGAGGTATGTCCTTGGGAGCAAACTTTGAGGTTTCAGAAGCCTATGGCATTCTGGCTGGCTAACTTTCTCTGCCTCAAATTTATAGATAAGATGTAAGTTCTCAGTTACTGTTCCAGATGCCAAGCCTTCCTGCTTGCTTCCCTAAGTTCTACCATGTTGGACTCTAACCCTTTGGAACTGTGAGCCCCAATAAATGTTTTATTTTTTAAGTTGCCTTGGTCCCAGGGTCTCTTTACCACAATAGAAGTGTAATTAAGGTTCTTCCTATGCATTATAAGTATATTGTTCATGAGTTAATGGGCATTTGATAGAATATGAGTGGAAAACAGCTGATGGCATGGATACAGCTATTGAGAGAGGATTTCCATTTTCTATTTTCTTTTTCCAAAAGAAATAAGAATACTGCATGAGTAACAGTGAAGCCGTTGTGTTGATGAAAATATAAATGTTGATAAGTATGATAGCCTTTACCTTTATTTACCAGAGGAGGCATCATGCATATATGGAAATTAGAGGGCATCTCTTTTAATTGTGTGGATTCTCAGGATAAATTCAGATCATCAGGCTTGACCAAAGAAAGTATCCTCATCCACTGGACAATTTCAACCAGACCTACTGATTTTTATGTGTTTTATATGCAAAGCACTTTAGTTGTAGTAATGTTAATATTTTGGTGACAACACTTCTTAGAGTTCTTTAGCTATGATTTGTGGTACAGTTGTGACACGGTCTAACAGACCTTCCTAAAGCAAGGAACTTCTGGTGTAGCGGTAATGTTCTCCATTGTCAAGAAGACACACAGAGTTTTAAATTAAGAACCACCAGCAATGAAAAGCAGGATTATTCTAGTAGGAATGGTCCTGAAGGAAAGAGGTGAGAATTCTCATATTGACAGAATGAAATCTCAGAGAGATTTTGACTTTGGATGTAAAAATATTTGGTCATAAAATGGTAAAGAAATATATAGTTGTTAGGGTTTTGAAGAGATAAGAAATTCTAAGCAGAAGTGGTAATTATGAAGACTTCTGTAATTGCATTTGATTCCCTCAACCATCTCACAACACTTGCAAGACTGTCCTTGTGGGGACTGGTATTTATTTGAGGTTAAGTAACTGTGTGTGAGGCCAAACATCTAGTGAGTTGGCAGAAAGGGAACGCAGATATGTTGAATCACAATGACTGTTTTATGATTACCACAGTGCCGGCCTTACAGATGGAGTATCTGCTTGGTGGACCCAATAATCAAATATGTCCACATTTTATTCTTCATCCAGCAATTTTAACAGTGTACAGCCATAAACCAAGGCAGTTTTGGCATGACACACCATTTAAGGCTGTAAAACAAAACTTCCCGTGTGAACTTTATGTAAATTAAGTCCAATGACTGTACATTCAATATAATCTGTAGCAGACACAGGATAAACTCAGGTCCATGAACTATTTTTTAGTTGTGAATACAAGGTCTTATTTCAAAAGTACTTCAGAATTCAGTGCCTGGTATATAGGTACTATTCAGTAAACATTATAATTGAATGAAAACCAATCCCTCTCTACTACCAATACATCTATCCACACACAGAGGCATCTTTATACAGTGGAGCTTTCAAAATGCCATAGTAACAACCACCACCACCACAAGAAACAAAAAGCCCAGGTTTTTTGAATGGTAATTTGATGATTTTTTTCTGCCTTTAATTGACACTTCTTGTGTTCTGGGGGAAAGCATACCATATTGTGTGAGGGTAGGTAAGAAGGGCTAGCTAAACAATTGAAAAAAGAAAGCTACAGACAGATAAAACAAAGTTAGCTTGTGCAGTTCAGGAAAGTTTTCCGTATGCACCTCACAAAGGGTACATTTAATTCAGGACAACAGCTGTCTCTGAGGCTGTCAGGACTTGGCTTTTCTGCTGGATGCTCAACACGGAGAAAAGATTTTCCTTCCTAAAAATAGAGGCCCATGGTGGCAGCAATGTGATTTAGAATTCCAGCGCAATCGCACTTTTGATGAGAAACTGTTTCTACCCAGCATTACCCAGACACTTTGGGAGAAATAGAGCGGTGCCCAGGGCTCTGGCTCTAGCAAGTTCTACCCACTAAGCATTTCATCTAATCTTGCTTCTACAGGCAAGCATTGCAAAATGGTTTCTTTCTACAAGCCTCAGGTTGGCTATTGTAAAGTCAATCTGAAGATTTATATTTCAAATAAATTAGAGATGCCTCTTCAAGGGGAATTGCCAAATAGGGATGTTGATTGAAGTGCTGATCAGATACAGAGATGTCTCTGTTCTCCAGTTTTCCTTCTGCTGGCCCCATCTCTCCTTTGCACTAGAGTAAAATTTGTCTGTTTACAGCATCGTATTCTAAGGAACATATTTTAATCAAAATTCTGAGCTCTAAACTATTTTATCTATAACTAGTTCTGGGTGCTCTTAAAAGTAAGAATATCTTTCAGAGAGCATAATCAAAACTCCATCAACATACTTAAAAGAGTAATGGTAATTTTTGTGTGACTAAATAACTTTGTGATATTCATGTTTGGCTGAATTAGAGTCAGACTTTTATTGTTTTTGAAATTTAAGATATAATAACATTTCCCCCTTTTCCTTTCCTTCTTCCAACTCCTCCCATGCACACCCTCTCCCCTTGCTCTCTCTAAAACCCATGGCTACTGGCCTCCTTTTTAAAGCCTTGTAATGTAGATCTATCAATAGAACCTGGTATGTCCATATAATCTTTATGCATGTAATTTCAGGGCTGATCATTTGCCTTGTATAGCGAATTTGGGGACTATTTCCTGGAGGAGACTATCCCGCTCCCAGCTTTCCTTAGTTGCCTGTAGTTCTTTAGTGTTGAGGACTCATGAGATTTCACTCTTCCATATTAGCACATCTGTTGGCTTCACCCTTGTTCAGGTCTTGTTTAGGCAGCCATATTCTCAACACTTCATAGGAGTATCTTCCCTGACATTTCTACCAGATGCACCCTTACAACAGGCATCTTGTTCCTCTGGCTCTTACAATCTTTCTACCACCTCTTCTGTTTTGTTCTCCATGCCTGTGGTGAAGGAATTGTGTCATAAATGTGCCACTTGGAGCTGGCACTACAGGGTCCCCTGTTCTCTGAAATTTGATCAGTGGTGGTTTTCTGTTATAGTCTCAGTTTGTTGTAGAGATGGTTTTTGTTGTAGAGTTTTCTCAACTTCAGTTCTCTTGCAGATAGATTTGGAGATTTTCTCTACCTTGCAGGATTTCAGCTCCAATGATGTCTATTGAGATATGGAATTTTATTCACCAGAACATTTATGTGTGGAATCTATGCTACAAAAAAATGCTAAACAAAAATTATCCCCTCTACCATCAACAGTGAGAGTGGAGCACCAAAAGTTTTAGGCAGTGGGGTGTATAAGAACACGACAGTGGCTGTACATCACCAAGTCCAGGTCCATAGATTATGTAATACAATAATGAGAAGGAAAGGTCATATAAACTGTGAGTTTTAGGTGTTAATGATGTAGCAATGGAAGCTCATTCACTGCAACAAATATTCTACTTTGTTAGAACTGTAAACAGCAAAGAGGCTCTGAATGAGGTGTGAGGGATAGATAGGGAAACTCTGTATCTTCCACTAAACTTGGTTTGCAAATATGAATTGCTCTAAAAATAGGGTTTAAAGGAGAAGAGGAGAGAGAGCAAGACAGAGAGACAGAGAGGATTTGCATGTTTAATTCTATTGAGAAAAAAGCAAACCAGGTGACATGAAGCCTTTTGGTTTTCTGGTTTGTACACCTGCCAGTAGAGATAAACCAGAAGGCAAAAACACAGTGCTGGCAGTTATTGTGGGGTACAGATATTACATTTACCAGATTAGCAAACTAAGGCACAGGTGTTCAGCTAGATTAGAATTTCAGGTAAATGGCAAATAATATTTCAGTTTTCATTTGTCTGAAGTATTAAACATGATATACAGGTACTACCTTAAATAATCATATATTTGAAATGGCAGCTTTGTTCTATACCTTATATTTTATTTCACATCCCTAGTACAGGAAGCACAGTGACTTTAGCACAGGAAAAGAAGTAACTAAATGAGGCATGAGGCCACCACATTTTGAAATCTACAGACATGGTTCAGTTGCTAACCTTTGTATCTTCAAAATTGACACTATTGTGAAACCGAATCATAATTATTCTCATGATTTTCTTTCATCTTCAGAATTGGGCTTTCTCCACAAAAGTTTTAATTTGATTTCCATGTCTTCTATTCTAAACCCTTGGAAAAGAAGGTAATTAGTATAAAGGCACTGGAAAAAAGACATCTACATAATAGCTGAGAGGCAGTGCCCATTACTATATAAGATGACAATAGGCATTGGGCAAATGTCTAAAACTCAAAAATAGCCTTAAACACAGACTTTGAGAAAGATGCCATTAATAACATATACATGTATGTTATGTGTTATAAGGTTTATAAGTATGCTTCTGTATTTAATATGCATTGTTTCAAAAACGGAGATAGAAATAAAGAAGTGTTCCTTTACTTTTCATTTAGGAATTGATCAGAGATATTAAGTAATACCAGAATGCGATTTCTTGTTCACTCTAGAAAAATATCCATCTCATTGGTAAAGGTGCCTTTCATTTTTTGTTTAATAATGGCTAGTGATAAGTTACATAAAAATATGAGAAAGAGGTGCAGTCTCTAGACAAATGTATTTGATTCCTGCTTCTTTCTTGCATCAATTATCCAGAAGGTAACATGGTGATAAATGTAAAAAATATGAAATTATTGTGAACACAGTACTTTACAGTTTATAAGACTCTTGGGTGTTACTCTGTGTATGTAGCTTTCCACAGTTTACAAAACTTTTATGCTTTGCTTTCGGTATTTAATTTGCTTGTCACAAGAGTTCAATGGTTTTAGCACAGCAGAGAATGAGAAGTTAAGGTATTGGCTTGTACAGAGCCAGAATCTGGAAAGGCCATCATTTTTTGGTCCTCATTGCTTTTTCCACGAAAATCACATTGACTTGGGAGAAACATGGGTAACACTAAGGAGAAAACATACTTAACATACATGTTTTGACTCAGATTAGTTGGGTAATTTAGATGTGTGTTAAATACAGCTTTATTTGCCCCAGCTTTAAAGACCTTCTCACAATCAGTCATTTCCCAAATCTGCATAGACATGAAATCCATCATAGGGACCACATTTGCTGTCCTCTTTGCTATTTGTTTTCTCAGATCTTTATTTCATTATAAAATATCAATCCAATTGCTGAATACCGTCCAAAATGAAAAGTTTTTCATTTTCCTTGTCATGCTGCCTTCTGAATATTTGAAGCAAGAACGATGCAGAAATCAAATAAGCTCATCTAAAGGATACACCCATTTTGCACATTGTAATGTAACTTCTCAGGAGTTCTCACAAAAAATAACAAGTAGCTTCTCTGAAGGAATGGACATTTTCCTGCAGTGAACATGTCCGTGTGGGTAAGGGGTTGGTTTACTTAGTAGAGAAATAAAATTTCACATAAAATTCTTTTGAGAGAATGACAGACATTTTCCAAAAAGAGCCGATGTTTATCTTTACATTTCCTTTCATATTTGCATTTCAATATGATTCCCACTGGAGTGTAAAAAGCTAGTGAGCGAGGAGTCTAGCTCATGGCAAGTAGTCTCTGTGGTTCACAGGATTTCAGAACATCATTTGTTGTTGCCAAGAAGCCAGTTTCCCTGAAGCTCCAACACAAATCTAGGATTAGTGCTTTTGCAGTCATTATCAACTGACTGAGGGGAACTATTTGAGTAGAGAGGACAAATACCACTTGTTATTTAGTTCCAAGTCAAAAGAACTGCCATAGAATTTATCAACATAAAAGGTACCAGATTGAAATTAACAAAATATAGCTGATAGGCAGGCATAGTGGAAAGGGGATTGATTGAATAAAGTATGGATCTAGCCATCCATTGGATCCTGACTCATTGTATCTCCTATCGCTCTCACTTTATTCATTTTTCTATCTTTAAGTCAACAAATACAATTGTACATATTGATTGCATAAAATGTTTTGAAATATATATGCACAGCCTAGCAAACATGTACATTAGCATATATGAGCTTAGCTTTAGCTTTTGTTGGGAGAACTCCTTTTTATTGTTTGTTCCACTATTTGTTAATCATGTGTCTCGTTCTGGCATTTTAATACTTATCCATTTCCCTCCCCTATTTCTCACATGATGTTTGTCACTATCTTCCTAGCACCATTCCTTGTCCACAGCAGTCCCCCTTTCGCTTTCCATTAGATGATAGTTAATCTCAATTGCCAACCCCATAGGATTGAAAATCACATGGTATATGGGCCTCTGAACATGTCTTTGGGGATTATCCTGATTATATTAGTTGTTGTGGAAAGACTCACCCACCATGGGTGTCACCATTCCACGGACTAGGATCCTGGGATGCACACAACGGATATAGTAAATCATCTCTGCTTCCAGATTATGTATACAATGTGCCTTGATTTCTTGCTGTCAGTGACTTCCCACCATGATGGACTATACCTCCCGAATGTGAGCCAAAAGGAATCATTTGTTCCTGACTTCCATTTTCAGGGTATTTTAACACAGGAGCAGCAAAAGTAACTGAGACACACACACTCTCTCTTTTTTACAGTTTTTTTTCTCTTTCCTCCTCAGATCATGGTCTATGGAAGCATACAGACATACACAGACAGACAGACACACACACACACACAGACACACACACACACACACACACACACACACACACACACACTATGTGCACAAAGCCGAAGTTCCACATATAAAAGAAAATATAGCATGTGTGTCTTTAAATTTGCCTTATTTTACTTATTATAATAGTTTCCAATTCCACTCATTTTCCTGCAAATATCTTGATCTCATTTTTAATTGCTGAATAAAAGTGCACTATATACATTTGCTGTTTTCTTTACCCACTCATCTGTTCTTCGTTACCTTTCATGTTGCTTTGATAAAATAAGTTGACAAAAGCAATTTAAAAGAAGAAAGGTTCATTTTGCCTCAAAGTTAGAAAATACTGGCTATGATCGCAGAGAAGACATGACATCAGGAGTGTGAAGCAGCTCGGTACACTGTGTCTGCAGTCAGGACGATCAAATAATGAATGTCAGTGCTCAGGTAGCTTTCTCTTTTTATATGCAATCCAGACCAGGAGTGCATAGAATAAAGTAGCCCACATTAAGGATATCTTTCTCCACCTTCATCAATGTGAAGATAATCCTTTGAAGGCATGCCCAGATGCTAACAAGATTTAAATATTTTCTCACAGACGTGCAGGAGACTTGTTTGCAAACTCTGTCAAGTTGACAATCAATATTAACATCACAGGTATATGTCCAGGAGCTATATGCAAAATTCTTCCAATTCATACATGGGCTAATGAACTGAATGGCCAGTTCTAAAAAGAAGAAAACCGAATGACCAAGGAATTCTATTAAAATGTGTTCAGCGTCCTTAATGTGACTATATTATTTTATGCACCAAAAATTATGTATTTGATACTGTCACCATTTATTGGTTCTGAATATCAACTACTTGTCTGAAGCATAGGTGGCAATTATCTTATCCTGTTCTTTCAGTTGTCTCTTCACTCTAGTGACTTCTTCCTTTTGCACAAAATAATTTTATAATTTAATATATGTTTGTTAGTTTTTGAGGCCGTTTCCTGGAATACTGGAGTCTTTTCCAGAAAATACTTGCTTACAGTATATATCTTGAAGTGTTTTCTAATAGCATTTTCTAAGTTTAGGTCTTACATTAGAAGCTTTCAATGACTTTGACTTGATTTTCATCAGAGTGAGGGATATGGCCACTGTATCATTCTTTTGTATGTGGAGATCGAGTTTCCCCAGCTTCATTTGTTCAAGATCCTGTCATTTCACTCATGCGAGATTTTGCTACCTTTGTCAAAGGTTAAATGACTACTGCTGTATGCTTTTTTTCTGCATCCGATATTTTATCACAAGGGCCTATATATGTGTTTTTTGTATGTGTGTGTTAGTGACATGCAGTTTTTGTTACTATGGCTCTATAGTGTAACTTGAAATTGGATACTGTACTACCTACAACATTATTCTTTATGCTCAGAGTAGCATTAGGTAACAAGGGTCTTTCATGCTTTTGTTTACTTAATTGAGATTGCATTGAATCAATATATTTCTTTTTATAAGACAACCATTTTTATGATTTTAATTCTTGCAATCCATGTGCATGGACAGTCTCTCCATCTTCTAGTTCTTCTTCAATCTCTTTCTTCAGCAGTAAATTTGCTTTGTAAGGACACTTGATTTATGCTTCAATCATATTGAGTTTAAGATCTTAACTATATTACTGATTTCACTTAAATAGGTCTAAGACTTTGTGACTTTAACTCCTGTTTTGAAATATAAATTTTTGAATATCTCTGAACCATTTTCTCTGGATTTTATTAGGATGTTGTTAACATTTCACCATAAGGTCTAATTCCATTAGAATTTCCTCTTCTTTCTTTCTGGTTAGTTTGACTGGGGACTTTTAGGTTTGTTTGCAATTTCAAAGAACCAGTTGTTTGAATGAGTACCTGTTAAGGCCTGCTTTGTGGCCTATAATATGATCAGTTTAGAGAGGGTTCCAGGAGATTTTGCAAAGAATACATATTCCACATTTGATAGGTAGACTTTTCTATAGATATCTATTAAATCTCATTGGTCCATGGTATAATTCAGCTCTGAAATTTCCTTGTTGAGTTATTTATGTATACAATAATGGAGTATTAGGATCTCTACAGGACCTTTCATGTTTTCCAGATATTCTTTTATAAAACTGGAAGAACCAACATTTGGTGCACCTATATTTTAAAATGATATATTCCTTCTTTACCTTTATTAGCGTGTATCAGTCTATTAAAAACATCTCTTCTGGTTAATTTTGGCCTGAGGTAGATTTTATAAGACAACAGACTAACTATGCAGTTGAATTTCAGCTACCATTTTTTTTAGTAGACTGATTTCTATACTTTAGCTGTTATCTCTGTGACAGTGTCTCATTGTGTAGTCCTGGCTAAACTGAAACTCAGAGAGATCTCTCTGTCTCTGTATCTAAGTGCTGAGGTTAAAGTCATGTACAATTACAATTTATTGCTGCTATGTATTTAAAATTCCAGTAAATCTGAGTCCTTTAAATGGTAAGTTGAGACTATTTGCATTCAGGGTTGTGATTAAAAAGGGTTTCCAAATTTCTATGATTTCTTAGTTGTCTGGTTGATTGGATTATTGTCTTCCTTCCCTGTTAGCATTAGAGTTGTGCGTATACTGTAGTAAATATGATGAATTCATTCCCAGCTTTCATTTGCTCATCTGTCATTTATTCTTTTCTGTGACTTTGTGACTTAGATTATCTTTCTTCTTTTGTGTATAGTCTTCTCTTAAGTGTTTTCTAAAGTGCTAGTTTGGTTGTTATAAATTGTTTTACTTTATGTGTGTATTGAAGTATTATTACCTCTTTTTTGGGGGTAGGGTCTTGACTTTTTTATTCTTTCTGTACAAAGACTAGCATGATCAGTTTCACTGGGTAGACAGTCTTGAATAATCCATTTAAGGTCACTTAGTCCAACTGAATGAAGCCTATAGCCTTTCCTTACTGACAAAAACACTGGCAGCACATGTTCATCCTGTATTTCTGGATCAGATCATGGCAGTTAGAGCAGAGGCAGCAAAAGCAAGAACCTTGGCTGATCTTCCCAGGGTGACTCCAGTAGAGCTGCTGGTGACCTATCTTCCCTTTAGATGGCCAAAAAAGAAAAAGGCATGTTATTACTTCTTTATTAAGTTCAAAATTTTAATTTGTTGCCTCTTGCCCTATTGGTTGGTGGTTTAGTCCCTGGGAGCTCTGGGTGGTCCAGTTAGTTGCTATTGTTCTTATGGGGTTACAATCCTCTTCAGCCTTTTCAGTCCTTCCTCGAGCTCTTCCATTGGAGTCCCCAGGCTCAGTACAATGGTTGGAGGGTTGGTCATGAGTATCTGCATCTGTATTGGTCAGGTGCTGGTAGAACCTCTCAGGGAACAGCCATATCAGGCTCCTCAGCAAAAGTGTTGGGGGTTGATGTCTGCAGATGGGATGAATCCCTAGGTGGGGCAGTCTGTGGATGGCCTTTCCTTCAGTCTCTGTTCCATTTTTTTGTTCCGTCTTTCCTTTGTACAGAAGCAATTCTGGGTTAAAAATTTTGAGATGTGTGGGAGGCCCTATCCCCCAACTGAGGGCCATGCCTATCTACTGGAGTTGATCTCTGTGGTTTTATCTCCCCTTTGTTGGGTACTTTGGCTAAACCACTGCCATTGGCTCCTGGTAGCCTCTTGCTTCCATGGAGTTTGTTTCTCCACCACCTTGCCTGGTTATCTTTTGTACAGATCACAGATGAGTGGGGGTGAGGTGGGGATATTTTGCTAGTCTATGGAATTCTAGCAATTTATGTCTTATGTTTTGCTAACTGAGAAATGATCCTCCGTTGGATTCTAAATTCTGCCAGATTTCTCAGTTTAAGACCCCATTACCACCACCTGCCAGATGCAACTTCTTTTCTCTTGCTTTGGGGATCATATTTTCCAAGCAGGACTTTCTGTGACTGAGGAGCTGAGAGATTATGGAAGACCTGCCCATGCTTGTGTACTCTTGGATAATGCGTTATTGGGTCTTTAAACTGTTGTTGATTTGGTTATGGTTTTCCCACCTGGGAACATTCATGTCCACTGGGGAGATTGTTCGGTTCACTTTTTAGTCTTCTGTTCTCATCTACCAAGATACTGGTGGGACTGGTTCTTTGGTGGCTATAGTCTCCATGGTGCTGCTGAAGAAACTTGATTTCAGGCTCCTGAATCACCCTTCCTCCACCATCTAAACAGCCTGTGTTCCTCTAGAGGTCTTGCCATCCATGGTGTATGTAGCCCAGTCAATCTCTTTACAGATAATGGTTTTTATAGCACTGGTAGTCAACAATGGAGCACCTCTTGAGCAAGCTGTCAGTGCTCCAACTCTATGCAAGCAGTGTGCCATGGCTGGGTTAACAACTCCCACTGGCTATTACTCTATGGAGGAAATCTCTTCTGGGCTTTTTTTTTTTTTAAATCTTTCTCTCATAGAAATGGAATCCATTGGTTTGTTGTTTATTTTCTTTGTCCCGACTCTTCTCTTTCACTGGGCCATATCAGCAGCATCTAATTTTCAGTCTTACCTGGACGTCATGGTGAAATGATTGAAGCCCATGCATAATTTTCCAGAACACAATATATTGTTGTTAATTATAATGGCTATGCTGTCCATAGAGCTCTTGAGATTGTTCCTTCTATCATTGAACTTAAACCCTTTGACCAACATTAACTTAACACTTGGGAAAGAGAAAGAACATTCTTAAATCTGTGTTGTCTGCAAAGTCAGTCTTGATTAATGCCATTGACATATAAAGAACCTTCTATATCATAGGAAATCTTTTAAGTGTGTTCAACCTCTGCCTGTAGGCTACATATGTGTTATTAGAGCTATTGATGTGAGTAAATAAAAACCCAGGTCCTCTTAACTATGGAGCCATATCAAAAGATAATTTTTAAGATCATTTAACTCTCTCTCTCTCTCTCTCTCTCTCTCTCTCTCTCTGTGTGTGTGTGTGTGTGTGTGTGTGTGTGTGTGTGTGTGTGTAAGCCAGAAGAGGAGGCTGAATCTTCTGGATATGGAGTTATAGGAGGTTGTGACCTGCCCGCTGTGGATTCTGAGCACTGCACTTGCATCCTCTAGAAGAGGAATACATACTATTAGTCCTGGACACATCTCTCTAGTCCTTAACATCAGATTTGTTTTGCAATTTTCTTTTGTAACTCACTTATGGGTTTGTGATTGTGAGCTTTGTAGTTGACAACATCTTGTCATAATGCTAGAAGTCTTTTCAACAAGATATTTACGCCTTTGTCCTATACTGAAATATCCTTTTAGTCATCAGGGTGTTAGCAAGGAATGAAACAAAGTGTAATGCTCTTTTCTTGTTATTGAAAGGATGTTATTGATGCCTAATACATCATGAATAGGGGAGGAAATTGGATTCTATTCTTAGTCCATTTTTAATGAATTAACTTCACAAAAATACCTAGTTTTCATTATACCTTCTTGTATGTTTATTGTAGGAGCAACAGAGAAGTCTTCTGATAAGAACCAATTATCATACACAACACCTTTTAATTTTATAATTCATTTGGTCCAACTTGAAGATGAGAAAATTAGAACCAAAATTGGCAGGGAGCAATTAACTTAATTATAATTATCCTAGCTTAATGAAAATAGTGAATAACTTTGAAATCAGAAATAGAATGAATACAGATCACAACTAGATATAGGTGTTTATCTAAGGACTAGGTTAGTTGATCAGTCTGCTTTATATTTTAAATATTTGCTATATTTAAGGCCCCAGTGCAGCTGTGTGTGTGTCTGAACTCTCTCTCTGAACGAACCCTCTCTCTCTCTCTCTCTCTCTCTCTCTCTCTCTCTCTCTCTCTCTCTCTCTCACACTGTGTGTGTGTGTGTGTGTGTGTGTGTGTGTGTGTGTGTGTGTTCCTGTAAGAAGTCTGGTCGTAGGGAGGCGAGTCAGAAACATTTTCTTGAATTAAGTTGAGCATACTATGTGAAGGAAGAGAGAAAAGTTGAATTTTGTCAAAATACCAAGGTTATTTATTTGCTAACCGCCGGTTGCATTCAGTTAATTAGTTGCTTGGCTATTTTCAAAATGTCTGAATACAACCATTTATTTAAAACCTCAAGCACTCTGATTGAAGATGGCTGGCAGCTACAGATGTGGACTACTTTCTTCTGATTTCCTTTTCCCATCACCTCAAATATTTTTTATGTATTTATGGTGAGAACATTTAAAATAGCTTCAGCTGTGTTGAAATATATAATACATTATTATTAACGATGGTTATGCTGTTCAATAGAACACTGGCCTCCCATATAACTGTAACTTCTTACATTGATCAACACTCCCCTTTCCTTTCCCACCACCAACTTAACCCCAGCTTCTGGTAATCACCAGTATTCTCTACTTTTATGAAATCAGCAGTTTTAAGTTACATATGTCTCAGTTAGCTTTAGCTGTCAACTTACTTAGCCTAGAGCCGGGGCTCTCACCCTTCATAATGCTGTGACCCTGGAAATACAGTTCTTCGTGTTATGATAGCACCAACCATAACAGTCTTTTGTTAATTTTTTTTGGATGAGGGGTTTATTTTATTTATTTTTGTTTCTTAATTTTTTATTGGATGTTTTATTTGTTTACATTTCAAATGTTATCCCTTTTCCCGGTTTCCCTTCCAGTAACCCCTATCCACTCCTCCCTCCCCATGCTTCTATGAGAGTGCTCACCCACCCACCCACTCACCCACTCCCACCTTCCCATGCTGGCAATCCCCTACCTTGGGGCATCGAGCTGAGCTTTCCCAGGACCAAGGGCTTTGTTGATGATGCTTTATAACTGTATGTTTTGCTAATTTTATGACTCATAGCGTAAATATCTGACATGCAGGGTATCTAATATTCCACTCACAAAGGGGCTGTGACCCACAGGTTGAGACCAGTGTCCTAGAGGCATATAAAATGGATTCTCAATTGAGAAACTGCCCAAATCAGTTTGGATTGTAGGCATGTCTGCAGAAGATTGTGTCTTGAGGCCCGGCTTGTGAGGTTTCAGAGAGAAGCAAAGACCATCATAACTGGGACAGGAGCCATTTGTTTGTTATTTGGTTAAGAATCCTTGTGTGCTAATCAACTGGAGCTGAATAAAAAGCTGTGACTAATAAGAAATCGCTGAAGTTATTTTGTGTGTGTGTGTGTGTGTGTGTGTGTGTGCTTCATTGGAACAATAGGGTACTGATCAGGCTCGGGTCAAAGAACTAGCAATGATAAATAAGAGATCAGATCTATTAATGTGAAATCTTCTGTGTTTTGTTGAGACAATAGAAAGTATTTCCTTGGGGTTAACACACAATGCTGTGGTCTAAGGGGGGTAAGGTTATATTGCAAGCTGGAAACTGACCTTGGAAATCCAAGAGTTGTCCCTGTGCTGCTGGTTTGGGGGGATATGAGAAATGGAAGATTGACTGGTCTATCTGTGGAGAGGCTTGGTACATTGGTCTAGGATTGGAGTACTTGCAGAGATCCTGAGAGGCCATTGCGGAAGCCTCAATTGCAGTGGAGATCCCAGAATCCTGGACTTTCCCAGACATCTGCAATATGTGTGGAGTAGATCTGCCTTAAGTGTACAAGACAAGCTATGTGTACTGCAGGTGGAAGAACCCAAGATTGAGACTGCCTAAGTCTTTTGGAAGCAGAAACCTACAAAGTGAGTGAATCCTAGAATTGAAGGATACTTAGATTTTCATTGCTGGAATTTGGTGTTCTCTGATTGGGTTGTTCCTGTGCCTTGGCTCTTTTTGGAATAAGTATTTAACTTGTTTTCTATAGACAAGAGCCCATTGTTAAGAGACTCTCTACTTTCAAAGAGGCGATAAACTTTTAAAACCTTGGGTTTTTAAGATCTGTGGGACTTAGAAAAGCGTGATGTGTTTCATATTATGATAATTACACAAGGCCTTGAGGAAAAAAGAATAAATGGTTATGGCTCAATGCTGTATGCTTTTGTGTCAAGTTGACAAGGCATAGTATACCAGTTATCTTTATTGTTAGTTTGACACAACCTAGAGTCCCCTGAGGAGGGAGTCTCAATTGAGGAACTGCCCAAATCGTATTGGCCTGTGGACATGTCTGTGGAGGGGTGGGGGTTAGCAGGTAGTCTTGATTGTTAATTGATATAGGAGGACTGTTTTAGTCAAGGGTTATTCAAGGGTTTGTAGTCCTTCACAAAACATCATGACCAAGAAGCAAGATGGGGAGGAAAGAGCTTATTCAGCTTACACTTCCACATTGCTGTTCATCACCAAAGGAAGTCAGGACAGGAACTCACACAGGGCAGGAACCTGGAGGCAGGAGCTGACGCAGAAGCCATGGAGGGATGTTACTTACTGGCTTGCTTTCCCTGGCTTGCTCAGCTTGCTTTCTTATAGAACCTAGGACTACCAGCCCAGGAATAGCACCACCCACAATGGCTCCTTCCCCCTTAATCACTAATTGAGAAAATGCCTCATGGAGGCACTTCCTCAAGGGAGGCTCCTTTCTCTGTGATAACTCCAGCTTGTGTCAAGTTAACACACAAAACCAACCAGTACAAGGACCTAGTCCACTGTGTGTGGTATCAGTCCTTTGGACAGGTGGTCCTGAGCTGTAGAAGAGAGCTAGCTAAGCAAGAGCTGGAGAGTGAGTCAGCAAGCAGCACCATTTCTCCAAGGTTTCAGTTTCAATTCCCTGCTTGAATGCCCTCATTGACTTCCCTCAATGATGATCTGTAACTAGGCTGGAAGGAATGCATTCCTTCCCCACCTTGCTTTTGTTCCTCGTGTTTTAATCACAGCATCAGAAAAGAAACAGCGACACTACCCTATGCACGAGCACATTGAGATACTTGTTTTCTCTGCCTGGTTTGTTTAAGCTAATGTAGTGACCTAGAGTTCCGTTCATGTTGCTGTACATGGCAGGATTTAATTTTGTCTTTAATTCTTCGGTGGTATCTCATTATGCATGTGTAGCATTTTTTTGCTGTCCATTTGTTAGTCAGTGGACACTTAAGTTGTCTTCATTTATTAGCTAATTAACATCCTTACTAACAGCTAGCATCCTCACCAGAGACTTCCTTTGCACCAGCCACATCTCTTTCTGGTTCGTTTGTTGTCCAAATAGAAAAAAACCTTTTGATTATGTTACATGGTAGAAAAATCAGAGTCCTAACATTTCTGCTGTTGGTGATCTGCAAAATACACACAATACTTAAGTATTCTGGATTAATGGGAATTTTGTTGGCACTGAAATGCTTTATTACATTTCATTTTGCATACTATAGAAACATTATTTTCCTATCAAAATACTGAAGATCTTGTGTGCAAATATTTCCTGAAGCAAAGCAACAAATAGTTAGTTATTTGGGTGTGTACTTTGTGTATATATGGTATATGTGAGTGTACACACATGTGTATATATGGT
>JANHMN010000005.1:13483567-13505135 GCA_030674055.1 Rhabdomys pumilio | reverse complement strand
TGTGTATATATGGTATATGTGAGTGTACACACATGTGTATATATGGTATATGTGAGTGTACACACGTGTGTGTATATATGGTATATGTGAGTGTACACATGTGTGTGGGGGGTGGGGTGGGGGTATGTGTATGCCTGCTAGTTCGTGTGAATGCCAAAGATCAATGTTTAGTATCTTGACCATTTTTTTTGAGATAATCTCTGTTTGAACCTGACGTTTCCTATCACTGGAGTTAAAGGTGCACAATATCATGGTTGGCTCTTTATGTGGTCACCAAGCACAAAACTAATATAGTCATGCTTTCACAGTGAAATATTTTGCAGACTGTCATCTCCTGAGCTCTGAGGCCTGCTTTTGGTCTCATCCCTGCAGCTTAATTTTATTTATTGTGGATTCTAGAGAATGGAGAGAGATGCCATTATTCTATCTAATGAGAGAAATGCGTGCTATTAGACTTGGAAATATTTTTCAGTTTTATTTTTTTGAAACAGGATCTCATGTATCCAGTACTGGCCTAGAAAGCACTGTGCAGCCGAGGATGACTTTGAACTTCTGGTCCTCTTGCCTCTGTCTTCATAGTGCTCTGGTTATACTTGTGTACCACAACTGTTGGTTTATAATTTGCTGCACATGTGAGTATGAGCATCATGAGAGCTAGGCAAGTTCTTTAACAACTCTTAACTCTCCTTTAGAAGGAAGCCATAAGAGGCCATGGATGATAATTCTCACAGGTGCTTCTCATATACCTTCCTGGGCTGAGATCATCAGTCTGGACCCTTGGAGCATTAAAAAAGACCGCAAAAGAAACTCCTAGACAATCGTTAGGATATCTGCAAACTAGCAATGGTCTTGGTGCTTTTCTTAATCACAGGAGGATAAGCCTTGAACTTTCCAAAGTTTCCCAGCTATAAAAGAAAAAAAAATCCCACTCTGATACACTTCAACTAAGTACTGTTTCTCTGAGTAATTGGCTTCCTGGAAGGTAAAGTGGTGCTCTTTTAGCGATCCAAGACCAAGTGAGTACTGGCCAAGGGAGAATGAAATGTAGCACATTTAGTGGTTCATTTAAAAACAGGATCTTCAAGCTGAGAGTCCACATGAATCAGACACATGAATCACCCAGCCTATCCTGTTTATTGCAAATTGACCCTGACAACAAATAGAAAATCAATCATTAATTTTCACACTCTACGTTTGATAAACGTTTTCATTTGAAGGCAGTACTGGTCATAATAACAATAATGACACCTTATCTTGTTATTTTTCAAAGTCTTTTCCTGTGTTCTCCTTATAAGTTCTCTAAATATTTTTGGCATTTTTTTAAGATAAGGTAATTCTATGCACTCTACAGGCCTAGACCTCTCTGTGTAGCTCAAGCTGACCTAGAACTCACAGTCTCCATTTTATTGCCTTCCAAATGCTGTGATTGCAGGTGAGTTACACCTGGCATAAGTATGATATTTTGTAACTAATGTAAAATCACAGTTAGAAAGAGACAAAGAGTCACAGGCACTTTAACTGTACAATGGTTAGCCCTGAATACTTATATCTAAACCAATATGGATGGCGTTTCTCAGAATCTAGTGTTTTTATTTGAAGTGATGCTGGCTGAGAAAAGGTGATGTTTCTGTCCTGTGAATTGTGATATAACAGGTTTCAAGTAACTTGTGGGCCTGTTAAGGCTTTGTTAGCACAACACTAAGCAGTAGCATGGCTACTTTCCAGTCAGTTGTTACATGCACTGAAGACTAAAGATTAAAGTTTCACTTTTAATTTTTTTTTAATTTCACTTTTTTTTGACTTTGAAGAGATGGGTCATTATCCATAGAAAGAATAGCCAGTGTAAACTGCCTGGGTTTCATTGTACTGGTTTGTCAGGGTGAATACCTGGAAGTAGATACTATGGACATTCAGTAGAGGAGGTAGCTAGCACAGGCCTCACTGGTAGATGTGTTGAACTATCTTCTTGTAGAAGAAGTCAGATCTGTCTTGAAGCCCTTTAGTCAGGCCCTGTTACTGAGTTTAGAAGGTTCTGCGTCTATTAATGTGATTCTAGCTTCACTGCGGGTGAGGCCTGTGCTTGCTACCTCCTCTATTGAATGTCCATAGTAAATACTCACTCGTATCTACCGGAGTTCCAAATGATCTTGGATACTTTTAACCTTCTGGGGACTGTTCACAAAACACGTGGATGTGACTAGGGCTTATATTTCTCACAATATACAACTATCCACCAAGGTGCTTGTTTCTATGTTTTGGTTTTTTTTCAAATGGCAGCATAGAAAATATCTAAGTTATAAGATACAAAATTGGAAAACAAGATATTTCATTGGAAACCTTAAAATATTAAAACTATTTTTTATTTATTCATTGACAATTTCAGACATATGAGTGATTTTTTTTTTATGTCTGGCACTTCATTTATTGTTTTTATTTGCAGGAGGAGTTGAAACAAAAATTTAAGGGTGTCTTTTTTTCTCCCCTAAACATGAATCATTCAAGTAAAACCAACTTAACTATTGAAATTAGCAAAGTAAAGGGAAGTATGCACAGCCCAAGAGCGAAGGCTGGGGAGGGGTGCAGCTGGCATCCAGCAGATGCTCGGACGCAGTGGTTCACCTGCTGGGGACTGCTGCCCCGGAAGGCAAGCACAAGGACCCTTTAATGAGGATGACCCCCAATACCTGAAAATGTTTCAACTCAAAACATAAGGTCAAAAAAGAGAAAAGGAAAAACCCCCAAACACACAACCCCACAGACCACCCAGCCATAACCGCCATCTTTAATCAATCATAGGCATTTCTTTTCACTTTATAAAAAGATTAATAAAAAATATTGACAAAATTATTTTCTCATCTTATATTTGTAAAGATAATAGAATCGAGACGTTTCTTAGAAAACCGTCCAGAAACTGCATCCAGTTTCCACACCTTTTGCTGAAGAGCAGCAGGACTACAAAGTTTGGGATACTGGAGCTGCTGGTAGAGAATGGGAAGCCCAGCCCAGGAGGAATCAGACAAGATCAGGGTGCATGGGGGCAACTCCATGTGATGCATGGCTGTGTAGAAAGGGGACACGAGGTGGTCAGAAAGGCCATAAACTCCTCCTTAACATACAAAACCGGTTTGTACAAAGATCCAAGCAGTTTGGTCCCAAACTGAGGTAAACACTTCAATTTTTATTCACATGCTTTGTTTTCTCGTAAGAATCAAAGTTGCCCAAATTAAAATCTTTATGCTAGTATTACTATATATCCCCTAAAAAGAAAAAAAAGAAAAAAGAAAAATATAAGGATTTTTTAAATTAAAACTCAGGACAGGAAGAGACTGAAAACCAAATTCCCATTTAGTTCCAAGTAAAATGAAATGAAGAAAACTTGTTTTCTAATTGGGGAGTGGAGTGGGGGTGGGACGACAAAACCAGAACAAAGTCCAAGCATCAGCATCCTTCTTCCTACCTTACCCCACCCCACACAGCAACAACAGGAGCCCAGTGTGTGTGGTCTGCTGGAATCATGTGCCTGATCTAGGTTCGATGGCAGCATCCTGTCCTGTCCAGTGAGACAGTACCAGGGATGCTCTGATGTTGTGAGATTCTGTGTGGCTAGTGGGTTGTGGGGTGGGGTTTTCAGGATCTTCATGAGGCTCCTTGTTTAGCTTCACCAGCATCTCCCAGCGCCTTTCTCCCCTGGGGCAAGTGCTCCATCAAGAGTGGCTCCTACTCAGCTGAGGGCTGTAAACTGTCCTTATCTGTTCTCTGTCTCACTCTTATCATCTTCAGTCTCTCCCTCCTCCCCACTGAACTTGTCATGAGCCCCCCTAGGGCTGGTACTGGATTTCCGGAACATGAGCCGGCCTGGCCCTGGGGAAAGGCTCCTTGGCCACGACCTCGGCTCTTCGATTTGTCGCTGCCCTCGCCTTCCCAGTCATCATGCAAGTAATACTTCTTGCTCTTGGGTGTATAGTCTGGATCCCACTCTTCTTCCCGGCTTCTCTTTTGAAAATCATTGTTGTTGTTGTTGTTGTTGTTGTTGTTGTTGTTGTTGTTACCAGAATAGTTTCCTCTGCCCCAACCTCTCCCTCTTGCTCGAAACTGAAAGGTTCCCCGAGCTCTGCCGCCTCTTTCATTCGGACCCACGAAGTCTTTGGTCCCCAATCTGGATTTATCAAAACCTGTGGTGCTCCCCTCCCTCTCCTCTGCTTCCTCAGGGTATTCCTCTGCTTTGTAGGAGTGAGAAGACTGGGAAGAGGAGCAGGATGACCTAGACAGGTCTCTTGCTCTGCGGGGCTTCTTCTGCCTCTTTGATCCTTTGTGGGTTTTCTCACTTTTCAGTTGATGTTTCTCTTCAGTGGCTAGAGTCTCTGGAATCCACTGACTCTCTTGATTTAAAATCAAGACTCTCTCGCTTAAAAATCTCTCTCCTTATGTTTTTTTATGACGTTCAATATCAAGGCAAAGATCAACAGGATCATCTTTGTATTTCCCTCAGCCTTGTAGCCAGGTTCTCGTGGACTTTTCAATTCCTCATGAGTCAAACCATACTTTCTGAATGTACTGGGGGAAATGTCTATCCTCCTATGTATCTTTGGGCCTTTCTTATTTTTAGCTGCGTCTTGTTCATTTCCTCTTTTTAGGTATTTAGTAAAGCGTTCATGCAATGTCATTCCAGAGGACCCAAAGTGATGCTCTTTAACAAGATGGACAATGGTTACTATGTGCTGGGCAAACAATTCTGACAGGCTATGCTGAGACTGAGCTGACTATGTGTGCTGGAAAATGGAATGGAATTCCTGCGCCTTTTTGTTGCTATGGACCAGATACCAACAAAGCTTCGTTCCTGAGCCAATAAGTCACTGGTCAAGTTCCTCATCGAAGAAGTCCATTCGGACATTGACCTGGGCCTCCCGAGTAATGGAAAAGGAAGACTTCCCCGAGGAAAAGTCTTCTTTGTTTCCCAGCTTGTCACTGCTCTCAGAGGTCTTCCTTGGGGGAGGTGATGAACTTTTCTCCTGGAAAGCCTTGTATGCAGTCACTGGAAATTCTTTTCTGGCACAAAGCCCCTGTGTCCACTGTTGCTCCTCTTGGACCCTCCATGCTCCTCCTTTCGGGATCTCTCTGTGAAAGGCTCCTCCTCCAACTCCTCTGATTTTCTCTGCTTTTCCTTCCTTGAGCGGAGGCTCTCCCACTTACCTGACTTCTCTTCTTCCTGGTTTTTGCTTGCACAGGCTATGACTTTAGACATAAATTTGGGCTCATCATCAAACTCGGGTTCCTTCCTTCTCTTACTTTTGTCCTTATCTTGCTCATCCATCTCCTCTTTGTGGAAGTCAGCCATCTTTTTCTCAAAGTCATTCCGGAGCTTATACCTTTTGGGCGACTGGCTGCCTCGGAAGGGCTTCTCCGTGTCTGACTTGGGAGCAAATGGATCAGATTTCATTCTGACATCGGCATCAGAGAAGCCCCCTTTCTCCTTCAGCTTCTCCTTATCAGCATTTGTTTGTTTCTGCTCCTCATCCTTTCCATTCTCTGTCTTCTGCTCTTCCAGATACCTTTTTGAGTACGCTGCTCCCCCCAAAGCAGTACTTTCTTCTTTCTGAGATGAACCATAGGCAGAGTCAGTGGCTGGTGGGCTTTTACCTACAGGACTCTTTTTGGATGGACTCAAAGACCCAGAGCCATGGTCAAACTGACCTTGGTGTGCTCCAGATTGATATCCAGCACCACCTGAGCCCATCTGGGATGCATTAGAAAGTGGAGGACTAGGTTTTGGCACAGGGCCAGGGCGTGGTGACCTTCACCTAACCACCACAGACTGGAAGGGACTTTTGAGAGCTGGGCTTCTCTCCTGGGGACTTAAATCAGAAACTGAGGCCCATGATGCAGAACCAGTGCCATAAGTGATGGCATCTGGCCATGGCTTTGAGCTCTCAGACCTTCTTATATCCTGAGAGGCACCACCAGAGACTGTCTGCTCCTCAGCCTCATCTCCCTGGTTATCACCAGCTGCCCGAGACTCCTTGGAAGAGGACTTTTTCTCTTTTGTAGACTTTCGCTTAGATGACTCAACTCTGCTGTGGTTGGAGGACCACTGGGAAGATGAGGAGAGTTTTGACCTGTCAGAGGATGACTTATCAGAGTTCCTAGAGTGGCTCCTAGACCGTGGTGAAGGGAACCTTCTCTTTGGGGACCAGGATGGAGAACAGCCCCAATGAGGGCTGTATGGTTGCAGGTAGTTCTGCCAATTGGAACGGTAGTTTCCATAGCCACTTTGGTTATACTGGCCCCCATGGATAAAAGCCTCGGTTTCGCCCACGGAAGTAACAGGGCCTCCTGTAGCCTCTGTTGTGACCTTGGAAATCTCAATTCTAATACACTCTGGGGTGATTCCTTTCTCTGTTATGAGCTGGAGAATATGATCTGGAACGAGACCTAGAATTCAGCCTGCGCTTTCTTGAACAAGTGACCAATCGCTTCGGGACCGAGACTCTGAAAACTAATGAGACCGAGATCTGGATGTAGATCTTGAGCGAGAATAGCGAGACCCAGACTTGGATTTGTTTGTTTTTGACATCTTGGAAGAGTTTACACCTTAGCAGAATTAATGATTCCACTTGAACTGCCTCTAAAAGGAGTAACAAAATACTCAAGGGAGCAAATAGGGAGACAAAGTGTGGGACAGAAACTGAAGGAGGGGCCATCTGGAGACCATTCCACCTGGGTATCCATCCCATGTGCAGTCACCAAAGGTAAATGCTGATGTGGATGTCAGGAAGTGCATGCTGGCAGGACCTTCTCAGAGGTCTGCCAGAGCCTAACATATTCAGAGGCAGATGCTCACAGACAACCATTGATCTGATCAAGGGTTCCCAATGGAGGAGTTAGAGAGAAGACTGAAGGAGCTGAAAGGGTTTGTGGCCCCATGAAGAGAGCAACAATACCAACCAACCAGAGCTCCCCAGGGTCTAAACCACCAGCCTGGGAGCACATAGGGAGGGACCCATGATTCCATCTGTATATGTAGGGGAGGATGTCCTTGTAGGGTATAGGTGGGAGAGGAGATCCTTGGTCCCATGAAGGATGAACACAGAGTGTGTGTGTGTGTGTGGGGGGAATTTGAGGGTGGGGAGGTGGGAGTGGGGGAGGGTAGGTGGGGCATATCCTCATAGAAGCAGGAGAAGGGGGGATGGGATAGGGGGTTCCTGGGTGGTGTGGGAAATGGAGTAAGGGGATAAAGTCTGAAATGTGAATATAATATCCAATAAAAGTAGAAAAAGAAAAAAAAAGCCAGCAGCACCACTGGCTTCTCCAATTACAGTCAGGGTATAACTCTTGACCGGCCGAAGCAACTATAGCGGCAGTCTTGCAAGGGCACAACCGGCCCGAACCTCACCCCCACCGGATAGTGTGCCTGGAAACCATAGTGCTTTATACATCAATTTACACCTAATTAACTAATCAGAGATGACGACACCTAAATCCTTACTTCTTTGCTCAATAAAATGAGTCCATAATAATTAAACTCCTTTCCAAAGGTAATCCAGTGTGCTCAGTGCAAGATCAAGACAAATGAGACAATATTTAGTGCAATTTGGTCTTGTGTGTAGGAACTGCTGTTATTTCTCAGCCCTCACATAAGTGCTGCCAAAAATATATCTGGAAATACAATGTTTGACAAATATTTTCTAGTGAAATTCATTTGAGACAAATATGCCCTAAGTTGTATTGAACCTAATAATTCTTAACACACTCAGACTTATTTTTGAGGTTAATCTTCTGTTTTATTTAAGCTTTGTAATTAATATATATTTGTTGTACCAAATAATGATTTTCATGATCATACTTACATGACTTTTCATCATATGCCCTTATTATGCTTTAAAAAAACCCTCTCCACTTTTGTTAGTTTCCATTATCTCCCAAAATAACTTTCTCTATTTTAGTAGAATTTTAAAATATCATATTACAGTGGAACAATATTTATTTTTATGTATCTGACTTATTTAACTTGATGTGATAATGCATTTTCCAAAATGACATTATTTCTTCTTCCTGTGGCTGAACAAATGTTGTTATATGTATGGATAGCATATTTTCTTCATCCATCCAGTGATAGACACCTAAACTAATTGTGTAACTTGTCTTTTGTGCAGAGTGTCCCCCAAACATGGTTATGCTGACTTGAATTCCTTTGTGTGTATATCCAGGCAGGGCATAGGTAGATCACATAGAAGTTTCATATTTAGATTTTTGAGGCATCTCAATGCTGACTTACATAATGGCTTTACTAATTGACTCTTCCATCAGTAGTGAAGAATGTTTCTCCCCAAGAATACTTACCTGTGGTGGTTGTTGTCAAAAGTCTGATTTTTTAAAAAAAGTCTAATAGGAAGTGAAAGAAGTAGATGTAACACATATGCCACGTATATGACATATTTGTCGCTTTGAGATCACATTTGAACAGCTAAATCTATGTGCGAACAAGAAATTAAGAGCGTCTGCACTGGCTACATAGACGTTTGTGCAGAAACAGTGTTTCAAAAGAAAGAGTAAATTAACCATGTGGAACCAGGTATATAAAAAAGTTTCGCTAAGCTGAAATTTGATTGACTTACATTAAACTTTAGCAAGATAAGAGCTACAATCATTAATTTTACCAAAATATATAAATCAACCCTCATTTTAATTTCTCAAGTTGAATGAGTCTTTAAAAGTTGTTTCCATCTAATGTACAATCTTTGTTATTGACTAAGTCTGCAACTTGTTTTGCTGCCAGCAGGGGGAGCGCAAAGACAAGATGCCAGGCTAGAGCCCTACAGGAGAATCACCGTGGATAAGGAGAGAATTGGACAAAAAAGTAAACTACTGCATCTGTATTGTTCAGATGCTGGTAGAACCTCTCAGGGAACAGCCGTACCCGGCTTCTTGGTGTCAACAAAAGTGTGGGGGGGTAGTGTCTGCAGACAGATGCAGATACAGCTAACCATCGGACTGAGCCCAGGGATCTCAATGGAAGAGCTAGGGGAAAGGCTGAAGAAGCTGAAGGAGATTGCAATGAGCTCTCACCCCATAGGAAGAACAATATCAACTAACTGGACCACCCAGAGCTCCCAGGGACTAAACCCCCAACCAAAGAGTATACATGGAGTGATCCATGGCTCCAGATACATATGTAGCAGAGGATGACCTGATCTGATATCAGTGGGAAGGGAGGTCCTTGGTCCTGTGGAGACTAGATGACCCAGCATAGGGGGATGCTAGAGAGGTGAGGCAGGAGTGGGTGAGTGGATGGAGGAGCACCCTCATAGAGACAGAGGGGAGGGAGGTGAGGGGGATGGCATGGGAAGGGCTTGTGGAAAAGTAACCTGGAAGGGGGAGACCATTTGAAATGCAAATGAATAAAACGAGTAACAAAACCATGTTAACTAATAGAAAGGCAGTATCAAAAATTATTTGACCCCCAAACTACAAAGATGAGTTAAATGCAAACAAGTTTTGAAACCTTGTAAGAGGGTCATTTTTTTTTCACCCAACACATTTATTTCTCATACGTCATTCCATGTGCTAATTAAAATGAATTCAGCAAGTTAATATTAACATTCTTTTCTAGATGAATGAAAAGGCAAGACAATTTTGGAAATGTTCTGTTTGATTTTTGTAGTCATCATGTTAAAATGTTCTTTAAATATTTGCTTGTACATGATCTAATTAATCAATCATAATTTAACATTGGCTTTATCATACAGTGATTTCTCATCCATCTTTGGGAGCCCATTGGCTTCTATTTTACAAGGTTTTCTGTCCTCTTCTCCCCACTGAGCTTGATTTAAACAAATGCCAGGTCTAAGTATCTGTTGTTTTGTATGCAGCTCACAGTTTGCTGTACTCTGACTGTCATGTTGAGGAGGAATCCCGATGCAGTTGTTCAGCTTTCAGAATCTGATCAGGTCATAAGACCTCCACTCTTGTGAATGAGATTAGTGTATTTATTAAACAAAATAATCAGTCTACAGGAGCTTGTTTGCATAGAAGCTATAACTAATGAACTCTCACCGGACACCGAAATCAGGTTGAGCTTTTCAGCCTTAGAATTAAGAGAGATAAATTCATATTTGTAAATTATTCAGTCCAAGAGATTTTCATAGACTTGATATAGGCAGTGACTTCATATATTATATTATCCAGCATACACTTATTGAAGAACTGTGATGTATCAGAGCACATAGAAATACCCTGGGGAATATGGTAGTCTAGAACTAACAGGGTACCATGGAACTAGTATCAGAGAAACATTGTGAGAAAATTAAGGGTGGGATAGTATGACCTGAAAACAGAGATGACCAGGCTAGAGATCTAGCCAGGTTTGGGAAATATTTCCCATAAAGTTTTGTGAGTAATATGATATCTATCTCGGCAACTAAGCGCTGCCATTATAAAATGAAAGTAGCTATAGTCAGCAGCAAACAAAAGGCCATGACTGTAAATAATTAAACCTTATTTACAGAAACAGATCCATACCTGGAATGTCCTCCAGGCAAAGCAAAGAGCAAAATTCAAACCCTTTATCAGGGCACGCTTGGCACTTTATGGAAAACAAGTCCAGTATGGCTAGACAATAATGAATAAGCAAACAGGAACACCTTCAGTTACTTTTGCATTATCATGACCAAGAAATGACTTAAGAAAAGAAGGATTTATTTTACTTTATGGTTTCAAAGACATTTCAGACCCACTGCACGTGATCAGCAAGAAGAGAACTTATAATAGAACCCAAAAATGGTATTATCTTCAAAGTCTACTTCTATCACTTAGGCCTTCCACCAAAGAACTCTACATCACACAAAACAGTACTATGGGGCAAACAAGACAGCTCAGGGGGTCAAGACCCTTACTGGCAAGTGTGATAAACTGAGTTTGACCACTGGAACACACAAAAAGAAGGAAAGAATTGAGTTGTTTTCTGACCTTTACATGTTTGCTTGAGGCACTGATATGCCCATACTCATAGACAAACACATAAATAACCAAAAAATTATAAACAATCAGATACATAAAAAATAACTACAATCTGGGTACCAAGTGCTGAAATCATGAGCCTGTAGGGGGTATTTCAAATTTAAATTGCAGCAATATCACAGAGACAAATAGTGGCAACTTCATTTTGTAGGATATAAGCAAGGCATTTTGAACTTACTCTAAATCTGAAGGGATATTTTTGATGGATTCTAAGCAAATGAATACATGATTTAATGGGTATCTTAAAAGGTAGACTCAGGGTATTGGGTAAAGAGTGACATGTAGTAGGAAGAAGATTGGTTGCTAGACTAAATGAGAAATGATAGCTTAGAATAGGCAAGTAACAGGAGTCAGATACTACAGAAGAAATCCATCTGTGTTCGAGACATAGAATCAATAAGAATGACTGATAGACAAGGCAAGGGATGTGGGAAAATGGAGATAATGGTAGAGGCAAGACTTGGGAGGATAGAACCCCAAATATATTTTCATGAAAAAATAGATGCTTATTAGAATATGCAGACGGGAAATTGAATATATAAGGAACACCTAGTTCAATGCTAAGACCTAACATTGTAAGTTATTAAATTATAGATCGTATACTGTCTAAAAGCTATAACTTGAGGAGTCATTCACATGTAAGTAGCATGAAAGCATTTAATTTAATGACCTTGCACATAGAGTGTGTCAGACAGAGAGGAAGAGTTAGCAGGAACACCAAGTGCCTTGAGGTATTTGATATTCAAAGGGTGAAAAGAGGAGGAGAAACCACTTGTCCCATTCACAATGAAGAACAAGAAAATGGGCACTTTAGAAAGAGTGGTCATTCTTTTCTGTCTACTGATCAAAAGCAGAAACCAACATTTTTGTTCCATATAAGTTTGAAACCATGTGAGATATTGTATACATGAAATTATCATACACGTGTGTGTGTGTGTGTGTGTGTGTGTGTGTGTGTGTGTGTGTGTTAGCACTTGGAAGGCTGTATTTCATGTTTACCACACAATTCTCTATTTTAGGTAGCCTAATTTTAACTTTGTACCATGACAAAGGATCTTTGATTAGGGTACATTCAGTGCTGTTTATTTCTATTCTGGGTCCATCTTTCTAAGATTGCTTTTCCATTTTCTGTTTCTATCCATGTCTTACCTGAAGTGACATAAGCACAAGCCCTTATTTCAAAACCTCAGTGCCTGAATATTTAGTGTGTCCTCTTGAATAAATGAGAAGAGGGCATGGGAGACGACAAGTGGTGTCAGTGAAATCCCCAGCAGGAAAGGAACATTGAGTATGTGTGTGTGCAGATGGGAAAAAAAAAAAGTCAGACCTGCCTTTTTTTCTGGCATCAGAAGAGATGATCACAGCAAAGGTCAAGAGCTGAGGTTGTTTTTGAAAATTCCAATCTCAGTGTCTTTGCTGCTACTGTGAGACTGATAATTGACATTTGCCTTTGCTTCCGTATTAAATGGAGTCGCTGTGCCTGAAAAAAAAAAATCAAGCTGCCTAGTGTTGAAAAGAAATAATAAACAGAAGAAAAGAGACAAAGAGATGTTTATAAAAGCTGTGCTCCTGAAGGGAGGAAACACCACATGTTTGGGGGGTACATAGAAGTCTATGATTTTCTCAGGTATGGGGGATTGGAATTGCTGGATCATACAGTAGCTGTATATTTCACTTTTTGAGAAACTACAGAATTATTTTCTGCAGCGGGTGCTGTGCCATTTGACATTCTCACTAGTAATGTTATGAAGGTTTCAATTTCTGCACATCCTCCTCAATCCTTGTTCTTTCCTGTTGTTATTACTATTATTGCAGACATACTGAAATCAAGAAGCACCACTCTAAAGGGAAGGTTTAGATTTCACGGTTTTGATTGAAATTTTCTTGATGACTAATGATTGTTGTATTTTCAGAAATAATTTGTGTTTTTGTTGTATTTGCATACACACCTAATTTTAGGCAAAATCCTTTATGACAAGAATATAGTCTATGATTTGTGACAGATTTTTAAACACTGTCAATTCTACGATTATTCTTTGGGTATCTCGCTTTGGAAAAAAATCATTTGTTGAGAACTTTATACATATATTCAATATATTATGATCATATACCCACATCTGCTTCTTCCATCTCCTGCCAGACCACGACCATGTCCTCCTCCCAACTTCACGTCCTCTTTTCCATCTGCATTTTAGTATGTGCATGGGCATAGAGCCATTTACTGAATCATAGGCAACTCACCAGGGCAACTTCCCTGAATAAAACTGACTCTCCCTCTCCCCTAGCTGCCATTGGCTTCCAATAGCTCTTCAGCAAGTGCGGTCTCATTACTGGCTTGATCTTGTGCAGGTCATGACAGCTGCTATATATGAATAAGTACAATTTCTGTGTTTTTCACGAAGACAGAATTTCATAGAATTTCTACCCAATCTTGATTTCTTATATTTTTTATATACACTCTTCCATATTATTCCTTGAGCTGTGGGGGTGGTAGTAATGACATGCCAATTCTAGAAGTATGCACTCATAGTCGCTATAATGATCATGAAGGACTTGTTCCTCACAAACTACAAAACACTAAAGAAAGAAATAAGAGAGTTTGTAAACAATTGGAAACATATTTGATGTTCATGGATTGGAAGATGATATTAAAATGTTCATATCACTCAGACTGATTTACAGACCTATACTAGTCACTGTTTTATTGTTGTTAAGAGACACACTACGACAGAGGCAACTCTTAAAAAAGAAAGCATGCAACTGAGGCTTGCTTACAGTTTTGGAGGGTCAGTCATTTTCATCATGGCAGGGAGCACAGTGGCACACATAGCAGGAGATCAGTAACTAAGAGTTACATACTGATTTGCAGGCCAAGAGAGGGGGAGCAGATGCAGAGACAGGGTTTGTAACACACTTTCTCCAACAAGGTCTCACTTCCTAATCCTTCTAATCCTTTAAAGGAGTTCCACTCCCTGGTAACTGTGCATTCAAATATATGAGACTCTGGGAGTCTTGTTTATTCAAACCACAAGATCTGGTACCTAATCCCAATGGCACTTCTAACAATGACAGAACAATTTGACAAGTCACATAGATCCAGAAAACACAAACATGAAAGCTGAAAACATCAAGTTCCTGATTTTAAAGAAGTTTCCAAGGCTTCAGAAATCAAATCATTTTCAATACTTGGAGTAGCATCAAGAATGTCAGCTGTTAGTCTCACAAACATACTGAGGTGAAGGGCATGTAGCAATAAAATACCACAAATGCCACTATTCTTACTTAGATTCAATAATTTTTTTTTGAGCAAATGCTCTTGGAATTCCTACAAAGTTTTTGGTAAGTTTCTTGAATTCTTTTTTTTGAAAATTGTACTTGTTTTTCTTTTTTATGTGTATGTGTGTGGACCTAAGTATATACAGGGGCTTAGGAGGTCAGAAGAGGTGATCTGGTCTCTTGGAGCTGGAGTTTGTAGGCAATTGTGAGCAGCCTATTGCAGGTGCTAGAAACAGAACTCCGACATTGCCAGAGAAGCCAGTGCTCATAATTGCTGAGTCACCTCTTCAGCCTTGTATTTTCTGAGTTTCTTTATCTTTATTTTATCTTTTAATTTATCTATATGAATGTTTCGCCTACATGTACATCTGTTTACCATGTTTGTACAGTGCCAGCAAAGACTAGAAGAGGACGATGTATCCCCTTGAACTAGAATTACAGATGGTTGTGAGATACCCTTTGGGTGCTGGGGATTGAATATGGGACTACCAAAAGAGCAGCCAGTGTTCTTAATCAATGAGCCATCTCTCCAGCCCTGTTTTCTGAGTTCTTAAATGGGTGATTCTGCAGGGTTTCCACCCCCCCCCCATAGTTTTAAAAAGCACTTTATTGCTATTTTTACCTGCATCTTATAATCTTTATTCCATTAATTTATTTACTTATTCACTTTATATCCCAATCACAGTTCTCCTCTTCTCCCAGTTACTCCTCACACAGCTCTGCCTCCATTCCCTTCTCCTCTGAGAAGGGGGAGGAACCCCTGGGTACCAACCCATCCTGGCACATTAGGTCTCTACTGCAGGACTAGGCATATTTTCTCCTATTGAGGCCAGATAAGGCAGCCCAGTTAGGGGAACAGGATCCATGGGCAGGCAACAGAATCAGGTTAACACCTCCCTCCAAATTGTTATAGGACTCCTGTAAGGTTCTGCAAGTTTTTTATTGCCCTAACAAAGGAACAGGATTTGAACACTTTGCTATTTTTTATTAGAACAATCTAAAATAATGAAGGTATAATTTGCTATATATAATGAGAATTATTTAAGACATTTTCCCATAAAATTCCTATGCAAACCTAACCTAGTCAACTTTAGCCAGAGATATGACTCATTCATACTGTCTTTGAAGAAATTATTCACTGTTCAACTGCAGCTTCAAGCCAATGACTGAGCATTGGTTTCTTTTGTCCAGTATGAGACTTTTTCAAGGTAGCTATTCATTTCATGGATGCTTCATTCTGGGAAGTAATATAAATAAGATCAGGCTTAGTTTGTTGGCACTAGCAGGCTGTACCTTCAAAAAAGAATATAATACAGTATAGCACTTTTTTTTTGTTTTTTGTTTTTTGTTTTTTGTTTTTTTTGTGATGTGCTGTTTGGCTCTCTCGAGGACTAACTTACCATTCAATATATAGGGTACTGTGATCTGACACTCGCCACCTAGTAAAACCTTTAGCTTTTACTTTGAGCATACTGTTTTATGGACATTTATTAGGCAATGATAATTTGATCTAGGCATTTCCCAGCATCAGTGAACTGTACCATGGGAGCATATTTATTTGCTCTACATCTCTCCAATAGGTTCAGAGAGACTTGAAATCTGAACCACAGTATGATATTCCCTTTATCCAAAAATTATAGTCTCTTCCTTTTCCTTTCGCAGGCATCACAGATGGAAAGGTTTGCCTTACCCATTTCTGCTCCCATGTCTTTGTCGTACTTTTCCTATATGTCATGTGCAGCAAATGTTTGCACTCCCAATTTCACTTCAGAATCTGCTTCTCTCTTTCCCATGGTGAATACAACTGATACATAATTTAGTATCTTTCCATATTTGGCAAAAAAAAATCCAGGCTTGGTGGAGTATGCCTTTTATCCCTCCACTCAAGGGAGGTAGAGGCAGGCAGATCTCTGTGAGATGAAAGCCAGGTTGGTCTACTTAGTAAGGTCTAAGTCATCTAGGGCAGCATAGTAAGTCTCTCTCTCAAAATACAGACAAAATGAAATCAAAAACCAAAAATAAAGAATGAACACAAGGATTTCTGAGGGAAAAATAATCTTTTAAAATTTGTTTTCTTTGGAATCTGATCCAGTCCCAGTACAGATGACTCCGTTAGAGCAACTAGAGGTCAAGTTAATTAAGCTCTAATTTAAAGGGTAAGTGAACATAAATATAAGCAAGCATTTATCTATGCCAACTTTTTGCTAAGCATCTAGCATGCATATGATTTCAATGTAGATATGTTATGTAAGTTTTTATTGGTACCAAGTCCAACAAAATACATCAATCCAGGAGTTTTGGCACCCTTCACCATTAGATCATTTGCCAGTCAACAGGAAACTCTTCTCTTTCTCTCTGTAGAGATGATCTTTGGTCTATTGTAGAGTGTCAATGCATTAGGGTTCGTTCCACAACCTAGATCATCTAGCCCCAAAGCAGGAGAAGGTCTCAAGCAATAGCATCTGATTATGGAATTCTGTGGAGAAGTAATCACATTCACCTACTACTTAACATATTTTTTTCTTAATATTTATAAACTTCATTACAATTTTACAAACAAGGTATGTTAGAAAATCATTTTCTTAGTGTTTTCTGAGATTATTAAGATCCCAAGATCTAGCTAAGATCTAGCTGGTGGACATGTTGGGTATTCCTATTTAGTTTTCCAAAGATTATTTTTATAGTCAAGAGTTCTATCTCTATAATGTCAATTCTCTGGCAAGATAACTCAGCCACTAGAAGAACAACATATGTATTAAGTTACATTTCTATGAAGAAAAGAGAAGAAGATGACAACTACAATAGAATTGGGAAGAATTGGATCTGCTTTCTCCAAAGCACCATGTTTTATGATAAGTGTGTCTGTTGGCAACTTAGTGGCTGGCACTTTTCCCTTAGTCATTATTTAGCTCATGTTCCAACAAGGTATCGGGGAATACAAGGCTATGTAAAGTGCCAAGCTATTGACCAACTCTGACTGCAGAGAATTTTATGACAAATGAAAAGAATTGGCTTCATTCCTTTGTATTTTTCACTTGTCAATCCTTTTTGATTGCTATCTCTGCGAATAGTCCTATAGTTTGGAGCTGGCACTGCCTTGAACTGATTCAAACAATTTGAGAGGCAGATATTTGTAATAGTTACAAATAATCAGAGCAGCAAGAGGCATGAAGACCTTTCACATTTTATTTTTCTGTCTCCCTTGGATGAATAAATGTCTTTCCAAGAGAAGTATAGACTGGTATATATGCATACTTTAGACTTTCCTGTGACAGAATCAGGTTTAAGTGACTTTCAAGAATAGCTTACACAAGAAGCTATGTTTTATGTTTGTGGTGGTATAACAAAACTGAAAAAAATCATTTATATTTCAAGCAATCTGTATATCAGATGCTGGAACAGACTATAAAATTAAATATTAAATAAGGCAGAAAGAATTCCTGGCCTCAGCAAATGTGTGATCTGGTGGGAAATTTAAAAGGGTATACACAGGCAACTAGACACTGCACAGTGATGAGTCTGATGTGAGTGTCTAGAAAAGAAATCACACTGGTATATGGTGGGAAATAAAAAAAATTAGAGGAAATAGTATCTAAGCCAATACTTAAAGAAATTGAGAAGTGAGAGAGGGCAGGATATTTGTTACATGGTAGGAGTGATTTGCAGAAAGTAAATTTAGAGAGGTATGAGACATTAAAACCCAACTTGCTTGATAAAGGAAATGAAAGAAATCATGCACAGACAGAATGTAGCATGTAACACAGTGATTTGTATGTGAAGGCTGATTACTGTTCCAGAGAAGATGTGAAGGACCTTAGCCTCATATTACGTATATGCTTATTTACATGTATGTTGCTTCTAAAATTCTCTGTATGTGTAGTGCTGTGTTGGACACTCTAGCAGTACAGATTTTAGTGATTGTAGCAAACACTTACTGAGTACTGAGTTCTATAAAGCAAGTACTACCATTGCCCTGTCTCAGTTTTAAATATAAGAAGAAGATTGGAAAATGAGAGCTATAGACAGTAAGTGGTAAATGCCCTAGGGTGTGAACAGTAAGAATAGACATCAGTTCTTAAGATGAAGATATAGTCTGGGATTGCATAGAGGAAGTCTGAGGTGCATTATTTGAGAGCACCTATGGCTAAGTGAGTAAGGATTGAAAAGCTTTGCCAGAAGTTTGTGATGAAAGCTCAGAAGGTGCTTGTGGTTGTTAGAGTGAAAGGGAGAACCCATCAGATGAAAGCTAGCCAGTGAGTCCCAGGAAGCAGAACTCCCTTTCCTCAGTATGCATCACAGAATGTGCCACTCCTCTTCCCCAAGCAAGCAGAGAATCCCAGGGTCATTCTCTTTTCTCCTTTGGAGACAACACTGCCAGAAACCTTGCCTCACACTTAAACCACACAGGGTGGCAGCCATGCTGCAAAGATGTCAAGAAGATCCTCCTGAGCAAACAGGCTGGGCTGAGTTTCTGAATCCTGGGAGAGAGGTGTTGTGGAGTGCAGTAGGGGCTGTCAGCTAATGCTGAAGGACAATGTTACCATGACCTCGGACAACACAACTTTGCCTTTCATTCTCATTCATTCTTCAATGGGATTATAAAATGAGTAAATACGAATACTTTCCCTGAAATACATAAAAACCAAAAATGTGGAAACAATATATCCACAGCTTTTGAAGACAACTCTTTAAAAAAAAAGTCACATCTCAGCCACAATGAGTCATCAGTCTTTTGGTGGTGCTTTCCAGATGACTGCTTTGCAAAATACTCATGTTTTGAACATAAAATTGTAAGTACTTCTCTTTGAACAGAACTGTAGCCTAGTGGCCTAAGTTGAAGATTCACAAAGTGCTTAACTGGAAGCCAACTGTCTAACTGCTAGTTGACTACTCTGCTAGGATCATGGCCCAGGAACTGACATTCAAGCTGCATTCTTTTTCTTTTTTCTTCAACGTTTCTCTTAATAATTTAAATCTGGAATGAGTTAATCCTTTAACTTGCACATATTCTCTTCTAAATGGTTGACACAACATTTGGGTGACTGAGGACTAGGAAATTCGGGAGGATACTTCCTAACTTGTCACTAATCATGCTGCTTAGACAAGTATCTGTGATACTCTGTACTTACAATACAGACAGACAGGCAGAGCAAGCATGTTACAATTCAACTTTGCTGTGCTGGTTTGATGAAATATAACTGCAACGTGAGAAGTGAAAACACGTTTAAAGACATTGATAAAACTTGATTTGGCAAAACTTCTGCATAACTTAAATGGTGCTGACTCTAAACACATGCCTGTCTAAACACTCCTTTTTTGCAATCACAAAGAAAGTATGCACCACTATGGCAAACTGAATTAATGCAATTCTTATTTTTACATACTTATTTTGGGTTTTACATAGACATGGTATCATAAACACATTCTCAGTAAATGTAATATTAGATCCAGAATAATGGAAACAAAAGGAGACTAAAGGATAAATGGAAACAGAACAAAGATGAGACTTTTTTGTTTGTTTGTCTAGCCATCTACTTAGGTGGCCACTGGTAAAGGTCAAGTCTTTATTTGAAAATCTGATTTAAGTGGCGATATTGGATTTTTCAGATCACTGAAGAATGGCAGTCGTGCTATTCAAATGATTCATTTCTTTTGTTGACTCCTCTTTTTGTCTTTTCATCTTTATATAACTGAATAACAGAAGAATGTTCTTGGAACAATGAAAAGGAACTTCAAATACACAGAGGGACTATTCATTTTCTATGTCTATTAACTATATATTTCACAGTAACTCTAGGTAACCAGTCCCTCCCCAGTGTTCTAACAGGTATATGAAAATTTGGGGGGGAGGAGAAATTATAGATCTGCTTTCAAGATACTTCTAGTTTATATAGGAAAAATGCAGAGAAGACTGTTTATAGAGGAGATATACAAAGAAGGTGGAAAAAAGGTATAGTTGGTGGTTAGCTTGCCTTAAGATTCTTACCACAAAGTGCAATGTTCATTCTACCAACTATATAGTGTTGGCTCTAGGCTGAGTTCTTATGCAGAATCAATGTCAGAGAAAGGGAATTGTGTCATATGAGGTTACGTGTGCCCTTCAGAGACAGGCCATATCTAATGTAGTATACGGACAGAGATACCTTCTTCTTTGTTCATTATGTCTCAAGAAGTTCATCTTTGTTCTTTAACTTTTTCCTATAGAGCTGGCTAAGACCTGCATATGGTAACTGCATGTCAGGTTAATTTATCTCTGACAAGTCCCATATTCCCCATTCCTGTCCAGTGTTGTTAAAGTACTACCCTTGAAAACACCTGTATGCCACTTCCAGCTCAATTTCTGGTTCTTATGGATGATGGCCCAGGACAGGAGGAGAAAGTAGAGATGTTAGCTAAACAGCAGAAGGGCTCTAGAGAGATGAATATCTTTTCTTCTGGAATGGCAGTAAAATGCATATTCTTGGGATAGTAATTCAGCCTAGGAGTTTGCTAAGACTGTTCATGCAGAAAGACAGCTTCTGATTTATTTATATTTTGGAATTGGGACAAGAGAAATTGTCACCTGACAGTTCAACTGAACTGATTAATCCATTCAACATTGTTTATAGTAACAAATAAATATGAATAAAATCAGACTAAGAAATTTAAGAATAGTGACTAAAGACAAGCAATACATACTTTGGTAAGTTATTTCCCTAATAGAGTGAAGCCTTAGTTGAATTTTTAGAGTCAGGATATGTATTAATGTTTTATTAATGTAAGTTCTAAGACAAACAGGCATTATTGATTAATATATAATCTCACACACACACACACACACCGAACTTCAAATTACCAGAGACAGTATTTCCTACCTCAGTTTGATCATTTACTTCTGTTTTCTCCTTCTAAATTAATGTGAGTACACTGTCTTGTCTTCAGACACCTCAGAAGAGGGCATCACATCCCATTAAAGATGATTGTGAGCCACCATATAGTTGCTGGGAATTGAACTCAGGACCTTTGGAATAACAATTAGTGCTCTTAACTGCTGGGCCATCTCTCCAGCCCCTGTTTTCTCCCTTTTTATTGACTAAGAATTTCATAAATGCTTATGTTTTCATCAAGCCTAAACTCTGCTCCATCCCCTCCAAGGCTCTACTACCACTATTCCTTTGTCATTCTTTCTCCCTTTTTCTCTCTTTCTCTTTTTCTCTCCCTCCATCTCTTTCTTCCTCCCTCTCTTTCCCTTCCTCTCTCTCTCTCTCTCTCTCTCTCTCTCTCTCTCTCTCTCTCTCTC
>JANHMN010000005.1:13435531-13483557 GCA_030674055.1 Rhabdomys pumilio | reverse complement strand
CTCTCTCTCTCTCTCTCTCTCTCTCTCTCTCTCTCTCTCTCTCTCTCTCTCACACACACACACACACACACACACACACACACAAACACAGAGAAAGTCCACACAGGGCTGCTACTGTGTGCATGGCTGTAGTGATCCACATGAGCATGGGCAGCATCTACAAAATAAAACATGACTATTTCTTTCTCAGCTGCCATCAATTGCCAAGAGTTTGTCATCTAAGAGTGTGATTTCTTGACTTTCTCTCATCTCCGTGATGATAGTTTGTCTAAACTGACCATGTGCAGATCTTATGAATGAAGTCACAGCTATTGTCAGTGCATATGTGGGACTGTCCTGTTGTGCTAGAAAACACTGTTTTGCTATAGTCATCTACTGCCTCTGGATGTTACAATCTCTATGCCACTTCTTCCTTAGTGATCCCTGAGCCTTGGGAAGAGAGGAGTGATACAGCTGTCACATTCTAAATAAGCACTGCTCAAAGTCTTACTCTGCCCACAATGACTAGTTATGGGTCTCTGTGTTAATCACTATCTACTGAGAGAAAAAGAAGTTCTTCTGCTGGGGTTTGAAAGATGCACTTAACTATGGCTTTAAGTCTTGCAGCGTTGGTCTAATACTATGTCAGTTTAGAGTAACATTTTCTTTCTTTACTGCCCTCAAGTTTTTGTTATATAAGCCTTTCACTCATTGGTTTTATTTTTCAAGGTAGTTTATATTTTTGAAGCTATTCTGAATTGGGTTGTTTCTTTTCTTTTTTTTTTTCAGTAGATTTGTTGTTGGTATATAGGATGAGTACAGATTTTTATTTTATTATGTTAACTTTGAATCCAGCTAGGCCTATGACCTACCTAAGCTTGGAATTGTAGTTCTTTTAATGATGCCAGGCATGAGTTCTGTCTTGTGGAGTGGGACTTAAATCCAATCTGAAAGTGGTTGATTTCTCGCATAAAGTTCATGCTACTCTTGATCAACAGGCATAGTTTTCCTGGAGGGGGGTTATTATAGGTCATGGAGTTTACAGTTGGGTATGACTGATCATTAATTTTCTCCCTGGTAGCACACATAGTATCTGCCAGCACTATGAGAGGTACCCAGTCTGGATGAAGCTCCCTCTCCTTGATTGCTCCATGTTCTAGGACTCCATATTCAGTGTTTCAGCACTGGGACCTTACCATCAAGTTTCCATATTCTCTCCACTACTCTGCTTTTCCACTGCCAATCCCACATAACTCTTCTTGATTCATTATTCCGCATCCTTCTTTATGGCACCCACATTCTGTCTCTTCTCTTTTAGAAGACTCTCCCATACCCTTTTACTGGTTTCTTGATATCTATGGGTGCTATAATTTAAACACAGCTAAAGTTTCAAAGCTATAACCCACATATGAAAGAGAACATATGATGTTCATTTTTCTGGGTCCAGATTATCAACATCCCTTCATGATAAAAGTCCTGGAAAAATCTAAGGAAATGGGGGATATATCTCACATAGTAAAGTTAAAATACATCAGTCTTTCTGCCTACATGGTCCTACATGAAGAAGAACTCAAAGCGATTTTAGGAAGAAAGGATAGTTATTCACTTTATTCCTGTCTAACACAGTGCTTGGAGAGTTATGTTGAGTACCAACAAGCAAGGGAGATAAAGATAATACAAATAGGGAGGGAATAAGTCAAATGTCCTATTTGCATATGATATGGTTATACACATAACGACTCTTAAAACCACCGAAAACCTCTGGTGAACACACTCAGCAGGATAGTCAGATAGAAAATTAACATAGAAAAATCAGTATCCTTCCTATATACCAGCAACAAATCTGCTGAGAAAGAACTAAAAGAAACAACACAATTCATAATAGCTACAAAATATAAACTACCCTGGGATAAATATAACCAAGGAGTGAAAGACTTATATAACAAAAAACTTTCAGACAGTAAAGAAAGAAATTGAAGAAATACGAGAAAATGGAAATGTCTCCAGTGCTCATGAATTTGTAGGGCCAATGTTACTGAAATGGCCATTCTGCTGGAAGCAATTTAGAGTTTCAACACAGTACTGATAAAAATTCCAATGTAATACAATTCTTCACAGAAACCAAAAAAAAAAAAATTAAAATAAAGATGGAAACACAAAAGGCCCAATATGGACAGGACAATCTTGAACAAGTTAACAAAACAACCTGCTAGAGACATCACCATCCCAGATTTTAAGGTATACTAAAGAGATACAGTAATAAAAACAACACAAAACTGCCATAAACAGAGATTCATTGAACAATGGAGTAGAATTGAGTACACATGTACACAGAATTGAGTACACAGAAGAGGACACCATCATTGGAACAAAGAGCCAGCCTTTGTTTTTTTGGGAAATATATTTGCTAGTTATTCATCTGAGTGAGAACTATTGTTCAGAATATACAGATAACAACAACAACAACAACAACAACAACAACAACAACAACTTCTTACCACCAAGAAACAACAACCCAATTAAAAATTGTGGCCTATAGCTAATTAATACCTTTTAAATGTTCAGCATCCTTAGCTTTCAGAAAAACACAATGACTAAAATAAACAATAAAATAAAAACAAATGACAACAAATGCTGACATGGATATGGGAAGAGATGAATGTTTGTTTGCTACTGGCAGAGTGCAAACTGCTGCAGCCACTGTGGAAGTCAATGTAGAGGTTTTTCAAAATATCTAAATGAAAATAGATTTGCACCATGATCTAGCTATAGGACTCTTGGTCAGATACCTAAGACACTGTATTCTACCGCAGAGACATCTGTTCATCCTTGTTAGCTGCAGCTCTATTCAGAATAGTCAGGAAATAGAAACAGCCTAGATTTCCATCAGCTGATAAGTAGATAAAGTAAGTGTAGTACATTTACAAAATGGAATATTATCCAGCTGTTAAAATGGAACTGATTATATATAAATCAAGAGCTTTTGGCAAGTCTAGTAACTTCTCACATCTCACAACATTACCTTCTAAGAAAGTCACTGTGGTCAGGAGCTGTGACACATAACTGTAGTCTGAGATACTTAAAAGAATGTGAGGCAAGTAGATTAAGTCTGTGTATTTGAGGCCAGCCTGGACAACATAGAAAGCAGGTCCTCCAAAATACCACTCTATAGAGCTATCAAAAGTTACGATAGTGTGCCCCAGGAATTGGTACATTTAATATATGTTAATATAGAAAAATCCCCATCTTCACCCTACTATACTATAGACTCCATGGTTTGTAATGTCAAAACCATCAGACAACTTTTTGTAATTCAGCATATTCTTGCATTTCAGTGTCTAGAGAGGAATATGTTGGTCTGAGCTTATTGAATGTGAGGAAATTAGCTGGTTCTCAGTAAGCTTGTAAAACTTTTCCCCACAGAGCCAGAGACACTTGGTGACTGTGACACTTTATTTTGAGATGCAAGGACTTACAAAGTAAAAGAATGCCAGAAACCTTACTCCAGGCTTAGAGGACCAAAGAAACCCCAAGCTTCAGACTATAAACTGCTCAAGTTTCTTACTTTGAAACACCCTATCAGGTGTGTTTTGTGTTCTATACAATTTCTTAATTACATTTCTGTTCAGCAATTTAACTCAATTTTGGTTCAATTATTAAAATATCACATCTGATTCTGAACTATCATAGATTTCAGAAGTAATCCCTTGTCAACTGGTTTTACAGAACAATTTAGTATAAAATTTAAGTAGTATGGCTGGAAGGAAAATATAAAAGTCAATTATGAGGTTTGGGAAGACAACTCAGCAAGTTAAAGTGCTTGTGCACAGACTGGATGACAAGTTCAATTCCTAGGACCCATACGGTGGAAGGAGAGAATTGATTCCAGAAGCTGGCCTCTGACTTCCTCATGATGGATTGTGGTACACACACACACACACACACAAACACACACACAAACACACACACACACACACACACACACACACAAACACACACACACACACACACACACACACACAAACACACACACACACACACAAAATCACGCAGTAAAAATAAAGTTTAAAAGATCAACTGTGCTAATATCAACTTATCAGTGAGTACATACCATATGTGTTCTTTTGTGATTGGGTTACCTCACTCAGGATGATATTTTCTTTTTTTTTATTGGATATTATATTTACATTTCAGATTTTATCCCCTTACCCCATTCCCCCCACCACCCAGGAATCCCCATCCCATTCCCCCTTCTCCTGCTTCTATGAGGATGTGCCCCCACTTTCCCCCTAACTCCCAAATCCCCACTCTCAAATTCCACCCCCACACTCAGTGTTCAGCCTTTATGGGACCAAGGATCTCCTCTTCCACCTATGCCATCCTCCCCTAGATAAACAGATGGAGTCATGGGTCCCTCCCTATGTGCTCCCAGGCTGGTGGTTTAGACCCTGGGGAGCTCTGGTTGGATGGTATTGTTGCTCTCCTCATGGGGCTACAAACCCTTTCAGCTCCTTTAGTCTTCTCTCTAACTCCTCCATTGGGAACCCCTTGATCAGATCAATGGTTAGCTGTGAGCATCTGCATCTGAATATGTCAGAATCTGGTTGACCTCTAAAGGAGACAGCTATATCAGGCTTCTGTCAGCATGCTCTTCCTGTCATCCACATCAGTGTCCATTCTCAACTGAGGAAATTCAAATGGCCAAGAAGCACCTTAAGAAATGCTCAACATCCTTAGTCATCAGGGAAATGCAAATCAAAACAACCCTGAGATTCCACCTCACACCAGTCAGAATGGCCAAGATCAAAAACTCAGGTGATAGTAGATGCTGGCCAGGATGTGGAGAAAGAGGAACACTCCTCCATTGTTGGTGGGATTGCAGGCTGGTACAATCACTCTTGAAATCAGTCTGGCAGATTCTCAGAAAATTGGACATTGCATTACCTGAGGACCCAGCTATACCACTCCTGGGCATATACCCAGAAGATGCTCCAACATATAACAAGGACATATGCTCCACTATGTTCATAGCAGCCTTATTTATAATAGCCAGAAGCTGGAAAGAACCAAGATTTCCCTCAACAGAGGAATGGATACAAAAAAATGTGGTACATTTACACAATGGAGTATTACTCAGCTATTAAAAACAATCAGTTCTAGAAATTCTTAGGTAAATGGATGGAACTAGAAAATATCATCCTGAGAGAGATAACTTAATCACAAAAACCCCACACATGGTATTTACTCATTGATTGGTGGATATTAGCCCCAAAACCTGAAATAGCAAAGATTCAACTCACAGACCACATGAAGATCATGAAGAAGGAAGACCAAGTGTGGATGCCTCAGTTTCACTTAGAAGGAGTAACAAAATACTCAAAGGAGTAAATATGAAGACAAAGTGTGAGACAGAAACTGAAGGAGGGCCATCTGGAGACCATTCCACCTGGGTATCCCATGTGCAGAATGATATTTTCTAGTTTCATCCATTTGCCTGCAAATTTCACGAATTCATTATTTTTAATAGCTGAATACTACTCCATTGTGTAAATGTACCACATTTTCTGTATCCATTTTTTTCTGTTAAAGGACATCTGGGTTCTTTCCAGCTTCTGTCTATTATAAATAAGGCTCCTATGAACATAGTGGAGCATGTGTTATTGTTATATGTTGGAACATCTTTTGGGTATATGCCCAGTAGTTTTATAGCTGGGTCTTCAGGTAGAACTCTTTCCAATTTTTGGAGGTACCGCAAGATTCCTGTCTAAAAAAGACAGGGACAAAAATGGAACAGAAAAAATGGAAAGGCCATCCAGAGATTGCCCCAGGTCGAGGTACATTCCATCTGCAGACACCAAACCCAGACACTATTGTTGATGCCAAGAAGCACTTCCTGACAGAAGCCTAGTATGGCCGTTCTCTGAGAGGTTCTACCAGCACCTGACCAATACAGATTCAGATACTCACAGCCAACCAGTGGACTGAGCCTGGGGCCCCCAATGGAAGAGTTAGGGGAATGGCTGAAGGAGCTGAAGGGGATTGCAACCCCATAGGAAGAACAATATCAATGAACCAGACCACCCAGAACTCCCAGGGACTAAACCACCAACCAAAGAGTACACATGGAGTGATTCATGACTCCAGATACATATGTAGCAGAGGATGGCCTTATCAATGGCAGGGGAGGCCCTTGGTCCTGTGGAGACTTGATGCCCAGTGTAGGGGGATGTTGGAGCAGTGAGGAGGGCATGGGTAGGTGGAGGAGCACCCTCATAGAGGCAAAGAGGGGGAGGAGAAGAGTGATGGCATAGGGAGCTTATGGAAGGGTAAGTGAGAAGAGGGATATCATTTGAAATGAATAAAATGATTAGTAAATAAATGTCATGGTAAAGTGGATAAAAACCAAATGTGAACCTAGAAATAATAAGGAAAAATAATAATATAAAATTATTGAGTCGGGAAAGATGTTTTTAATGTTTTAAGATTTTTGCAAATTTTTAGAATAGGAATATCATGGTTGAATTCTTTTATGTTCATCATTTTGTTCTTCAAGAAAAAATAATATGTGTTCTGTATACAATAACCTTCAGTCTATATATGCCATATTTAGACTTGAGTTGCAACCCCAAGATACCTTATAACACAGAAATAAAGATGTCAAAATCTAATTAAATAAATTCAAAACATTTCTGGTCTTAGAATTTCAGACAAGGTATAGTTGTTCTTTATATTTCTGTCACTTGCTATGTGGCAGGTCCAGATGTATGGGAAATGAATGAGGTGCTCTGCTATTAATAACTTTCAATGTATTCAATATTAGGCAAATATTTTATTACATGGTTCTATTTGGGCCTTAGAACTATTTTAGAGTTTTCCCGATCCATAGAATAAGTCAATGGTCAAAGAAATGATCAATGTAGAGGGTGAGAAAATGACGCAGTCAGTTAAGTGCTTGCTGTGTAAGCATGAGGAACCGAATTTATTCTCAACACCCGAGTTTAGATCTCCAGCAACCCTTATAAAAAGTTGGGACTGGAGTGGTGGAGACAGAATGATCTTTGGAATTTTCTATCTAGGCAGACCGGTCAAATCTTTGTTTTCTAGATTCATTGGAATGCATTTGTGTCAAAATGTAAGGTAGAGAAAAAAAAAACTTGATGAAGACACCAAACTTTAATCTCTGGCTTCCACAAGCACACACATGCACTCTTGTGAAGGTATACTCCCACACACAAATAAATGAGAAGTTTCAAATAGCGATGAGTACCACTGAAGTGAATGTATCATTTATTGATGAAAAGGTGAATAAATTCACCATTGTAACCATTGTAGTAGTTTGAAAGGAAGCCCTGCCCCAATATGTTCATGTACTTGAACACTTGGTCTTCAGTTGATGGTGCTCTTTGGGGAAGTTTTATGAGGTCTGGCCTTGCTAGAAGTGTGTTGCTGGAGGTGGGCTTCGAGGTTTCAAAATTTCACAGTATTCCAAATTAGCTCTCTTTGCTTCTTAGTGTTTGTTAATTAAGACATGAGCTTCCAGCCTGTTACTGCTCTATCCCTACCACCATGGACTCTAACTCCCTGAAACTGTTAACCAAATTAAACGCTTTCTTCTATAAGTTACCTTGGACATAGTGTTTTCTCACAGCATCAGAAAAGTAACTAATAGAACCACTAATATCAATCACATTGGCTATGCTTTTATAATTCCAATATATGATTAGTCTTATATATGTTTGGTTTTTAAAATTCAGTAGACATTTGATAATTGTTAGTAATCATAGAGATTTTGTCACCAACAAACCATAAACTCAACAGAAGAAAATAATAAAAAGCAGATCTCTATCATGCCCCATTATAGCAGATCTTGTTACGTGAGCTCAGATATGTCATGTTGTTTTTGGTCTTACTACACAGATAGACAGACATTCTGAGTTTTCCATTCTCTGTAGTGTTTTGAATTGTTAAAAAAAAAAAAAGCCAAGTTCATCTGGAAAGGGCCTGGGTAAAATGTACATTTGGAAAGTCTAAGTGAGTTTCAACCTTGGACTCTATTATGCAGCATAAAGCAAAGCAAAAGTTCAGGGTAAAATCAGGACTTGAGGCAGAGATGAGCCATTAGTCTTGTCTCACATAGATGAAGCCTGGACAGTCTCCAGTTCCCCAGCTAATTAGGTAGCCCTACTGCCCTTTGGAGGTTTACAGTGCTGCATACTGTTATTAATATAAGTAAAGCCCCTATCTTGGCTGTGAAATCACTAAAAATTATAGCTAAGTTCCATTTTAGCCTTTTTGGTCATCCATCTCTGTCCAAGTTTATTCTAAAAGACACTTTTAATAAGAAAATTTAAACTTTCCCAGTCTGCACTAAGATGCTTTCCGGATCAATAAGGGTCCTTTGCAAAGAAGTTAGAGAAACAAAACCATACAACATTCTGAGTTTGCACCAAGATAACTTGATATGGAGCTGCACTGCTATGTAAGTCTCCAAGCAGGCAGGGCACTTACTGTCTTTGAGATCTCAGCAGCTCTCATGCATGAGGCTATTTCTTCCTTCTTTTAGTCTTCTCAGTCCCTGGTAAATTGGGTAAGGAGCAAAGACTTTCCACTGGCTTTCAATAATAATCTTTTTTCCTTGGTGTTTTATATTTTTTAGAGCAGTATAATAGTTATGTATCTTTTTATTATTCCAACAAATATCATTTGATGACAAAGGTTAGTGGAGTATATTCACTACATAGAATTATGAAGATGTTTTCACAGATGTTTACATGTATCAGCTCAACAGACTACTATATACTTAAAACTAGTGCAGTTTGTTGTATGCCAATTTTACATCAGCAAACCTGGTACTTGATGTTGTAAGTGCAGAGATAAGACTTCGCATTTGACCCATGTTGGGTTTTTTGTTGTTCTCATTTTGTTTTGGTTTTGGTTTTCTCTGAGACAAGGTTTCTCTGTGTAACTCTGGCTGTCCTGGAACTTGGTCAGTAGACCAGGCTGGCCTTGAACTCACAGAGATCTGCCTATATCTGCCTTCCACGTGCTGGGATTAAAGGCATGTATCTCTACTTCCTGGCTATGCACCATACTTAATGAATCATATGCATATTAATTTATGTCTCTGTATGTGATAAAAATGTAATGTTGGCAACAGCTCAATATAGTATCAGTTAACAATTGCATGCACATGTTTTTGTATACATATTTTGTGTACTTGTATAGGTAATAGAGGTACCATTTTTGTAGATAAGAAAAAGCTAACAAAGGTTCCATAGGTATTTGGCATAAAATACTTCATCTGTCATGTCACATGATAGCCTCAGCCACTAGTTTTCTGGATTGTCCACCCTGAGTATACTTTAAAGAGCAAGTCATCCAAAGTTGGACATAGGGGCCATTGATCGCTGCACTTCCATTGTTTCTTATGGTCCTTGAAGAGCCTGCTTCGGAGGCAACTTAAATGTAGGTAACCTTTGATGGTTAGCTTTCATTTTCAACTTAATAAAATCTAGAATCACCTGAGAAGATGGTCTCAATGAGGGATTGAATACTTTGTATTGCCTGTGGGAAGGTTGTCTAAATTTGTTTGATGTTGGAAGATCTAGCCTAAAAGTATAATTCAGTGAACGTGTATGTATTAACTATTTTTTGTGCTTTTGACTATGGATGTGATGCAACTAGCCATTTTATGTTCCTACCTTGACTTCTTGATAGTAATGAGCTGTAAATGTCAATGTGAACTGTGAATGAAGAGTATCTGCAAACTGAGTAAAGCCCTTTCTACCTAAAGTTGGTTTGTTTCATGGTATATTATTATAGCAAGATAAATGAATCAGAACAGGACCCTAACTATCTTTCTTATTTTCCTTGTTAACATGGGGCACTTTACTGAACTCGTCTTAAAATGCTTTGAATTTGACTGAGTACTGGGTGTTTGCCTCCATTTATTTCTTTGTGTTTTAGTTTCTACGATCAGTTGTATTTTTCTTCTATTTCCAAGCAAATGTCCTTGGATTCTAACTTGCTTCTTCTAATGATTTTCTCATGGTTTGCCCACTCAGATAGTACCTCCTATATAAAACAATGCTTGCTCTCAAGTGTTCGGTCTAGAAGGCATCAGGATTGAATTGATCTTTATCAAGTATTTTCTGAATTTCTTCAGTGATTCTTTGTATTAATAAAGTTCATTCATTTATAATTTGAATTACTTTCAAAAATGGGCAGCATGAGAACACTCAACTCACATTGCAAGTATAAAAATTAAAATGAGTTAAACAATGTAGAATAATATCTAGTCCATACACAGTACTGAATATTATGATGTTTAACATGGCATTACATTTTCCTTCCTTTTTATTGTATATTTTCTTTATTTACATTTCAAATGTTATCCCTTTTCCACTTCCTCCTGGAAACTCCTCATTACATCCCCCAAACTCTGTTTCTATAAAGGTGTTCCCCCACCCACCCACTCCTGCCTTCCTGCCCTGGCATTCCCCTACACTGGGGCATCGAGCCTTCACAGGACCAAGGGCCTCTCCTCCCATTGATGAAGATGGCATTATATTAAGTGGTATTTATAGATAGTAGTTTGGATAGACTAGGGACAAAATAGAGATGGATAATATTGTCTAGATACAAAGACTTCATAATTTATCACCTAAATTTTGTATAACAATGTTATTATTAAAGCAGAAAGCATAATATGCTAAGGAAATTCCAAAGTTAAGAATGGTAGGTTAGGGAAAACTTCATGGAGAATGTAGCATTTGAATTTCCCACTAAAATACAAGCCGAGTCATAACATGAGAGATAGGCAGGTGCGGAATGGGTATGTGGCACTAGGGTAGTTGTATAGGCAAAGGGTCAGAGGTGTGACAGTACCCTTGAGCATTTAGAGGAATGCCACGTTGGTATGGCAAAGTAATCATTAGTGCAAAAACTGTAAAGGCAGACTCAGGACCAGTCTTCTAGTGTGATAATGCTATAAGTAAGTCTCTTTCAACATAAGTTTGAGCATAGCAATACCATTGTGAGATGTTGTGATGACATTTGTCACATGCTACTCGTAGATTTGTCATGACTAGTGGCAGAATTGATTCACAAGTTGTGATATGTGGCATAATATTTGTTTATTGATAAACCAAGAGATAGGAAGCACTGAGAACACAATGTAACTTTGGTGCTATTTTTGCCAGGGATGTATGATGTAAATCTTAGAATGATGAAACATGATTGTGCAAGCTGGGGGGCACTCTTTAAAGTGACTACTATACTTGCCTGAAATGCTCAGAATGTTGAGATTTTGAAAGCCAAAGAGAAACTCAGAAAGATAGACTTTTCTAATAAGTACAGCACATAGTTGTAAACTGGTCCCTTTTATGATAAAGGGCATTGTTAAAACAATTTTTGTAGTTTGAATGATATCTAAAGATTAGAATTCAGTAACACATCAGTGTGGTTTTCTTGATTCTGTTGATTTATCATGATTATGTTGAGTGGTACCTTCGAAGGAAATGTCCTGCGGACACTTAGGCATCAAACTGATTATTGATGTTCAGTGATTCAATAGAAGAGTGAAAATCTTAGACTGTATTTGAAATGTTTATTATATGAACATATGATATTATATACATATATGTATACCTACATGCATATATGTATCTATCTATATCTATTTATATCTATAATATATTATATAAATATTCTCTTTTTAAAAATGTGGTGTCTGGCTGTCCAGCAGCTGCAGTTTCCTGAGGAGGCCATGAGGTTCTTAGTCATCATTTTCCTAGATGAAGTTCCACACGATCAGTCAAGAGGCTACTATTCTTTTGATGCTGTAGTATTTTGTTGTTGTTGTTGTTTTGAGACAGTCTCACCTAGTGATTCATGTTGTTCTGGAACTCAAACTCAGAGAATTATAACTCAGGAAAGCCTCAAGTCAACAGTGATCCTCTTACCTCCTTCTATCAACTGGTGATAGTATAGGCCTGAGTCACCAAAGCCAGCTTTGCTCTGCTTTCAGAGAGGCTATGGGCACAAGGAAGGAACAGCATCAAAAACTACTCTGCTGGATATTAGCCTTCTATTGGTTGTAGGGTTAGTGAAGATTTTTTTCCCAGTCTGTAGGTTGCTGATTTGTCTTATTGACAGAATCCTTTGCCTTACAGAAACTTTTCAGTTTTATGAGGTTCCATTTATCAATTCTTGGTCTTCGAACCTAAGCCAATGGTTTTCAGTTCAGGAAATTTCCCCCTTGCCAATAAGTTTGAGGCTCTTTTCTATATTCTCTTCTATTAGATTCAGTGTATCTGGTTTTATGTGGAGGTCTTTGATCCACTTGGACTTGGGCTTTGTGCAAGGTGATAAACATGGATCTATTTTTATTCTTCTGTATACAGAATGCCAGTTAGGCCAACACTGTTTATTGAAGATGCTTTTATTTTATTCCACTGTATGTTTTTGGCTTGTTTGTCAAAGATCAAGTTTCCATAGGTGTATTGGTTTATTTCTGGGATTTGATTCCATTGATTGACAAATAACATGTGGTCTTTATCACTATTGCTTTACAGTACATCCTGAGGTCAGGGATGGTTATTCCCCCAGAAGATATTTTTTATTGTTGAGAATTGTTTGGGCTATCCTGGATATATCCTATAAAGGGCTAATGTACAAAATATATAAAGAACTCAAGAAGTTAACCTCCAAAAACTAAATAACCCAATTTAAAAATGGAGTACAGAGCTAAACAGAGAATTTACAACAGAAGAATCTCAAATGGCTTTGAAGCACTTAAAGAAATGTTCAAAATCCTCAGTCAATAGGGAAATGCAAATCAAAATAACCCTGAGATTTCACCTTATACCTATCAGAATGGCTAAGATCAAAAACTCAAGTGACAGCACATGCTGTCAAGGATGTGAACACTACTCCATGGCCGAGGGGATTGCAAACTGGTACAACCACCCTAGAAATCAATCTGCCATTCCTCAGACAATTGGAAATAGATCCACCTAAAGACCCAGCTATACCACTCCTGGGCATATACTCAAAAGATGTCCCCACCATACCACAGGGGCATGTGCTCCACTATGTTCATGGCAGACTTGCTTGTGATAGCCAGAAGCTGGAAACAACCCAGAGGTCCCTCAACCAAAGAATAGATACAGAAAATGTGGTTCATTACACAATGTAATACTATTCAGCTATTAAGAATGAGGACATCATGAATTTTTCAAGTAAATCGATGGAACTAGAAAATATCATCCTAAGTGAAGTAACCCAGACCCAAAAGGACATGCATGGTATGTACTCACTGATAAATGGATGGATATTAGCCAAAAAGTACAGAATACCTAGGATACAAGTCACTGAATTTAAGAAGTGTATCAAGCAGAAAGACCCCACTGAGGATGCTTCAATTCCACTTAGAAAGGAGAAGGAAATAATCACAGGAGGCAGAGGGAGGGAAGGATCTTGGTGGGAGAGGGAAGGAGGAGGGGAAAACACAAACAGAAACGGGTATAGGGGGAGCGGACAGGAGAGAAGGCCAGAGGGCAACAAATGGAAATATGCAGCCTCGGGAGTGGGAGGTGGGGGAATCCTCTAGAAAGTACCAGGGACCTGGGAGATGAGAGACTGTCAGTACTCAATGGGGCGAGGGAACTTGAAGATTTCACCTCCAGTAGATAGATAGGGCCTCATGTGGAGGGATGGGTTACTAATCCACAGTCAAAATTTCTGACCTAGAACTGTCCCTTTTAAAAAGAACTACAGGGACATAAATGGAGAAGAGACTGAAGGAAATGAGGTCCAATGACTAGCCCAATTTGGGATCCATCTCATGATGGGGCACCAAAGTCTGAGACTATTATTGATGCTATGATGTGCTTACAGTCAGGAGCCTAGCATGGCTGCCCTCTGAGAGGACCTACTAGCAGCTGACTGAGACAGATACAGATACTTATACTCAATTACTGAACTGAAGTCGGGGACTCCTATAGTTGAATTAAGGGGAAGATTTGATGGAGCTGAAGGGGAGGGCAACCCTATAGAAAGTAACCCTGACCCCAGGGAGCTCCCAGAGACTGAGCCACCACCCAGGTGCATACCTGGGCTCATCTGAGGCCCCAGGCACAAATGTAGCAGGATATAGCCTTGGCTGACTGACCTCCTTGAGGCCAGAGGGAAGAGGGAGGCCTGGTGGAGGTTGGGGCCAGTATCCTCTCAGAGGCAAGAGAGAGGAAAAATAGGATGAGTAACTGTGGGAGGGGGGACCAGGAGTGGGGCAATGCCTGGAATGTAAGTAAATAAAATAATAATAATAAAAAAGGACTCTGCTGGTTTGTTATGCCTTATAAGCTTTGATCTCTTTCCCTCTCCTTGCTGTAAGAAGTAAGGAGTAGGGATAAACAAAGCCACAGTCCAGAAACAATTACTGGACTAATTACAAATTACAAACTATCCTCTCTCTCTCTGATTGTAAGAAACAGTAACAAATTTATGCTCTGTTGTCTGTTATGCTGGGTCCTATGAGATCCCAGAAAATCATTGATCTTGTTTCTTTTCATTACTCCAAGAGATCAATGGTTTTCTAGCTTCTTAATGCGGTAATCCTTAAATACAGTTCCTCATGTTTTGTTGAACGCCACAACCATAAAATTATTTTTGTTGCTACTTCATAACTCTAATTTTGCTAATGTTTTGTGCCAGAGGCCAGCTCTGGAGCTCCGGTCCTTTCTTAGAGGTAGCCAAGGGGGGAAGAGTGTTGGCAGGGGCGAGACTTGGTCTTGAAAGTAGTTAGGGTTGCTTTTTTTATTTAATAAGAACATTTACTTGTCCTGATTTTAAGTAACTCTGAAGCCAGAAGCAGCAGGCTTGTGGTTGAATTAACACCTGTCTATTCACAGCAGGGGATTAAGAGAATTAAGTGAAGAGGTCCTTTGTTCTTTTCTTCACAGGTGCTCAGTGCAGGCCCTAAGGCTGGGAGTTTATTTGCCTCCTTGTCACCTAGGGATAGTTGCTAGCAGGAAGAGACAAAAAGGAGACTCTTTAAAAATTGATTCTAATTTTTATTTCTAAGGAAAAGTAAAAGGAGGAGAATCCTATCAGACTATGTGCTCTCTAAATTTCCAAGTAGCTTTCTTAATTTCTACATTGTTCTCTTAATTTCTAAATTCTTCTATGCCGCTCTTCTTCCTCCTCCTAATTTTGCTCTCCCTTTCTCCTTGTCTTGCTCTCTCCTCTTGCTCTGATGTAATGCCATGTAATGTAATCATTCCTAGGGTTTCTTTATTTTTATTTTTCCTACGGAAATATAGCACATGGGTTTACCAAGCGTTCTTTTTTTTCCTCCAAAAGTTCAGTAAATTTTCAAATCATAAATTCAAATCATATATTGAATAAGAAGTTTACAACAGAGATGTTTACATGTTTTTCCTCTAAGGATAGTTATCTAAGTAGACATTTATTTTCTGTCACAGGGGATAAAACATTGTGACCATACCCTCTGCCCCCTTCTTATAGGTATTTTGCATGGCTTGAATATGCACAGGTCTTAGATGTTGTCATAAATACTGAGTTCATATATGTAGCATCCCTGCTATATCTGGAAAACAATGTTTTATTGTCACCTACTTGCCCTGGCTCTTCTTATCCTTCTGCCCCCTCTTACACAGTGACTGCAGAGCCTTGACAGGCAGAGAACTCCACACTCTCTTATTCTCTGAACATGTACAAGTTACAAGTCGTAGGTCTCTGTGTTAATATCCATCTACTGAAAAAAGAAGCTTCTTTGATGACAGCTGAGAGATGAGTTGAATAATGGGTATATTGATTACTTGCTAGTAGTTGGTTTAATTCTACGTGTATTTAGCACAATAATAGTAGTAGATTCTTCTCCTAGCACCTAATGTCTGTCCCGACATAGGAGTTTGGCCTAATAATGGTGCCAGTTATTTGTTTCATTTTGTGGAGTAGAACTTAAATACCATCAGAAAGTAGTTGTTTACTCCCATGATGTTCAGTCCACTAGTATACTAGTGGCTTTCTTTCCAAGGAGCTCACTATTGTACCTCACAAGGTTCACATCTGGGGAAGAATGGTGACTACCTTTATCCTCTGGTAGCTGGCATAGCACCTTTTAGCATTTTAGTTAGCTAATAGAGATGAAGCTTTCAGGTCTATGCTCGCTTAATTGAATCATGTTCTGTGATTGAAGCATGTTGGGTCTTCAGCAATAGTGTCTTACTGTTAAGTTCTGGAGCATAACCTAGAACAATGGCAAAAACCTGTGATATTTGGCAGCCTATAGGACCCTACTGGATAGCAACTCAAGAAGAGGTACCTAGTTCTAGCCCTGGCCCTCTTATGTGTTAGCTCTTAATAGGGGTATCACTCATTGCCTGTTAAAAGATAACATCATCTTAAAAACAAAAAGAAAAAGGAAAAACAAAATCTCCCCAAATAAGAGGTGTGTTACTTCTTGGTATTTAGCATGTATTGTTCCTGAACTAGCCAATGATTATATCACTCAGGCAACTGTCTGTTTAGCACATGTATTCAGCATCAAAATGCTAATATGTTTGCACCTCTGCCAGGTACTGTATTGTGTGCTTTACCAGTATTTATTTGATTTTCATAAATCCCATTTTGTGGCTGGCACTTTCCTTATTAATCTTACAAGAGAGGATGCTGAAAGTCGGAGAAAGAAATTTACTTGTGTAATGCCATGTATTGCTTGAGCTGAAGATCTGAGATAGGAAAGTGTATCAGTGTGACTCCCACATAAAGTTATGCTCCACTATGTCTCCAAGCCATTTCATCTTATCAACTACATTAGATACAAATTAAAACTGCTCAGTATATATTTAACTCTAGAGTCAAACTGTCACCTCCTATTGACATTATGGACAAATTACTTCAATTCTTTATCCTCAATATCCTTGCCTGTAAAATGGGAATAGTATCATTTAATATATAGGTGGTGGTAGATGAGATGAATTTATGCATGGAAAACATTTAGCATAACACTTAGCACATGGTAAATACTAAGAACAGGAGGAGTACTGAACTCATTTGAGTGTACTGTGGAGAATACTGTACCTTTTGAAATGGTACCAGATTCATGGTAGCTTCTCATACCATGTTTCTCCATTTATACAGAAATTCTCTTTCATGCTCAGCACCAGTACAATAAACTTACTAGTTCTTCTGCAAGGATGGATATACTCTCCTACAAAGCTTGAGCAACTCCTTCCCTTTTTAAATCTACAGACATTATGGAGAAGTTACTACGTGTTTTATCATTATGCTAACAGTGAAAACATTAAAAAATACCATGAGATAGTCATCTTGTATTCACCAAGACAATTGATCAATCAAGAGAAATATCAATTGAAAGTACTGAGCAGCATGTAATTAAATATTCATTACTATAGTACTTACATGAAGAGGGATAGAGCTAGGCAGATGTGCAAGAGGTAAATTAGAATTCACACCTGAGCTAATTTATAACAATGTATTCCTAAAGTTTGGAATAGCATTGCAGCGTTGTTTTTCAGTCAGTTATTCTTCTCACTTCATTTCTGTACTCATTGTCCCTCCTCTCCCAGTTCTTATTGCTACTTGAATTAAGCTTCTTTTTCCTTTTGAGTCCCAAATTTGTATCCTCTCAGTCTCTACCACTCGAATTAGTTTCCATGACATTGTAAATGTTCTTGTCATAGTGTTTGGATCTGTAACATTTCCCAAAAACTGCATAAAATCTGTAGAGGCTGAACATTTGACAAAGAAATGTAGCTATGCCACAGTACTTTCTTGACCTTTGTTTTAAGGCCAACAGAGCCTCAGTGTTGAAGTTCTGATGAGTAAATGATAGCAAGGGTTACTATTGGTTGTCTATTCTGTAGATCAGGTTGTGTAATGTGGTGCATACAATAAACAGATGGAAGTTATTGTATACTTTTAAATACTTATGGTATTCTTTTTGTCAGCCATTGAATACCACAGAGTATAATTTCATATATATATATATATATATATATATATATATATATATATAATGATTATATAATATAGTAATTATTGAATATATACTTTAATGTTCTATGGCTTTGCTTATGTCTTAAGCCAACTTGTAGTGGTGTTAGGACATGTATAGAATTTAAGGTACAGAAGTACATCCTTGAAGAGGTAGGGACAAGGAAAATATAAAAGAGATAAATGGTGAGAAGTTGATTTACATTGGATTATGCTTCTCTTTCACATTCACGTGTTAATAGCCTAGCCCCAGAAATTGGCCTTATATAAATAGTTTTTTTTTTTAAACAGATAGGAGTAATTTAGGCAAATTTGTGCTTGACCAAAGTGAGGCATAAATCTGATACAATTTCCTTATACGTAAGGACAGATTTCAACATAAATTTTCATTGATATATGAGTGTAAAATTGCAATAAAAACAAATAAAGTGCTAGGAACTTTGCAATAAGCCTGGAGTAAATTTATCCTTTTAGGTTCTCAGACTCCCCCAACATGGCTACAGCTTTGATCTCTGATATTTAACATCCAGAGGCAGTAGGCAGTACATGTCTGTTGCTTAAATTATACAGTTTGAAGTAGTTTGTTACTGAAGCACTAGGGAATTAATACCATCATAGGGGACAGCAAAATAGTTAAGCTCCTAGGAGGCATTGATGTTCATATATCTCTTCATAGTCTCCTCTCCCTACATCCAATGCCCATGAAGATACTGCCTCTTTCATACAAAATCCAGTTGTGATGTTTAATGTTATTCCTCAACTTAGCTGGAAACCACAAGATGCCTAGGTAGGTATTAAAATATCACTTCTGGACATGTCTGTGTGACTGTTTCTGGAATAGAGTAACATTTGAATCTGTGAACTCAGTAAAACAAATGCTCCTTTCCAGTGCTAGAGGACATTATTTAGTCCATTGAGAGTCCTTTAAGGAACAAGGCGGAAGAATTTACTCTGCTTAAGATTTGACATTTTGCCTCTAGTAAATTTGATCATTAGAAATTCTAGCCTTTTGTCTTTCAGACCTACCACAAGACTTATGCCATGATTTTTCCATACCTTGTCTCAAAATTCCTGAACTACTGAATTCAGAGTGAATTATAATACCATTCTTGGACCTCAACTTTGCAGAAGGCAGATAGTGAGACACCTCAGCATCAATAACCATGTTAAACAATGCCTTCAATAAATGAATCACTCCGTAGAACTAGGTAGTATATACATATATCTTTCTGCCTTTGATTCTGCATCTTTAGGCTGCCATTATCAATATAGAAGTGACCCAACAGTTCTACAGGCACCAGCAAATTCCTAGAAGATGACAGTAGACTCTTAATTCTTCTTAACCACAATGTATATACCCACTACTTGAATCATTGTGCAGGGAATAGTTGTTTAGAGATCCCTGGTCCCAAAATAACCCCATGTTTGTACATAGACACACTTCAGAAAACCCCCACAAACCAGATCCTACATTGGTAATCTGTTGGTAATTTTCGTTGAAAGAACAAGATGGAAATGGGAAATTTACAGTAAAAACACATTCCTAATCTCGGAAGTATCTGCTAAAAGATACTGAATTCATTATCCTTTAGCACTTTGGCACTAAGGGTGACCTTATATTATGAGTGATGAAGACAGAAGCCTGCCAGGAATTGTAGATAGCTACAAATCATAGTAATAAGTTTTTCATTGTAAAAGTAACGAAGGTTAAAGAACAAGGTCATAAAGAGTAACAAGGCAAGAAAAATACGTATTCAAACTCCAGGTCCTATCCACATCTCACAGACTTACCTGGTGACTTTCAACAATGTTTAGTCTTCTTTTAAGTTACAGCAATTTGTATTCTGGACTTAACTCCTGCATAATGGACAGATGAGCCTTTTGTGATGAATTGGGCTGTATTTACATGTCTAACAGCGAAGCCAACATTTTTTCCATATAGGACCAGGAAGTAAATATTGTAGTTTCTGTTACAACTACTCATGTGTGCTATTGTTGTGCAAAAGTGACTATACATCAGCCATAAACTGGCATCCATGTTGATGTCAATGAAAAGTTGCTTTTTTAATTGAAAATAGGATTTTTTCACATAATGTATCCTGATTACATTTTCACCAGTTTAGCTGATGGACTACCATTTGTAGACTTCTTGTATAGATAGCAGTAAAAGGGCTGATATTTGGCTGCCTGGCCTTCAAAGCCATATTTCTAATTTCAAAGCTTTGGTGCCCAGATATTTTTCCTGGGAAATGTCATCTTAGTGTCTACATAGTTTCTCACTGCATCATCAAACAGAAAAGAGAAATGAATAAATCAGTCTCATGATCTCTTTTTAAAGCTTCATATTGCCAACTCTGAATTAAATTAATGCCAACCTGTGACCTTTTCATTGCTTCTCTTATGACATATAAGCTCATAAATTTCATCATGAAGAAAAAAGAAGAGATTGCCACAGGGTATCTCTTTCAGTGATGAAATGGTGTTGAAAGAACAGGACTGGACTGCGTCTGGCGTTATTGCTACTTATCCCTGTCTCTGTCCTTGACAGGCTCAGCATCGACTCACAGTCATCTCAGTTCTCTGGTATGAGAACTCCTTCCATACGTACTTTATGTGACAAGAATAAAATAAAAAGATCACAATGATAAACGTGAAGGCATTTTGCAAAAGGTTGAATTAGAGCTGAATTCAGCATTATGGAAAAGGATCATTATTACTGTTAAACATCCTTTTCCAGGGAAGGCAGGAAAGAGAGAGGAATGTTCTCTGCATAGATAGAGACCCTACAACTGATACAGAACACAGAATCCTCATGATGTTGCTGATGCAGGGAGAGAGAGGGAAGAGAACTTTAGACAAAGCTGGGGCAGTTCTGAGCATTTCCTTATTAGATGGCCTGGTTGTTGTGTCATTTATATCTAAATTGATTCTTTCCCTCTTAGTTGTTTCCTGGCAAGTTTATTGGAAATAGCAGGTGCTCATTATTGAATTTTCTTGTTTATTTTCTCCTAGATCTATTAACTCAGTACCAAGCAGCAAGAATTCTTGGACACTAAAGTAAGTGATTTATTTATCTATAGATATCTATTGCATCATTTGTGATAGGCTTTATTTCTCTGTGTTAAAACTGCTGTGAAATTTAAAAGCTTTATTTCATTGTAAAAATGAATAGAAGTAGCTACTCAGAGAAACTTAGATGTGACAGAAAGGAACAATTCTCTAATTGAAAAGTCTAAATGTCAGTGGTTTTGAAGAAACAGGAAAATATACAGTCAGGGTGCAGGCTAAGAGGCCAGACTTCATATATCTCATAGGAAAATCTTGTTTGTCTTTGAGCCTGGAGTATGAGGTCTGTTTTGTTCAGTGGTAGTTGCAGTGAGGTCATGCATGAAAGCTGGTTTGGATATAGGATCTGCCAATATGCTGCTATGTAATGACAGTTAAGGTAATTATTCATTCTTCAATTTTGTGTTATCTAGAAAATAAAGTAATATTTAATTGATGTGCTCTAAAGATTCTTTTCCATTCACTTATTCAAAATGGGAATTTAGGGACCTGGATCATAAACCAGTAGAGTCTACTGTGGAGCTCAATGTTCGTCAACCCAAGAAAACACTAGGATATTGCAGTAAGATAGGGATAGTGAGGAAATGTGGACAAAGATTATAGCCATTGACTTCTTTATTCTACAGAATGTACATAAATTGTCTCTTTCATCTCTAGGAGAGTGCAGAAGGACTTCAGTACCATTTTTTTTCAATTGGTATTTCATATCAATTTCTTGGATTGTCTACATTTCACTTGGATCTTAAGAAAATACTTGCCTAGAAAAAAAATTTGCTATGGTAGTTAACATAAAATGCAAATAGAATGCATGGAGAAGATAGTTTTGACTGTAGATTATGTGAGGCAGTCTTTAAACCAGGACCACTTAACTTTGTAGCCTCAGTAGAGGCCTTGATTCCAAACTGGCTCTGTCTGTAGGCAGAGTCTAGAAAGACAGAGTTGCTGTAGCCAATTTGACTGGAAAGAAAAGAAAGCTACTTGAAAGGCTTTCTCCAGAGAAAGAGAAAGAAGACTGAGCTCCAGAAAACACAGGATATAAAAGAAATGTGTACAATAGCACTGAAGTGTTCAAAAGCCTTGGCTGGCTAGGATAAATTGTAGTGGATGGGAAAATGAGATCTGGAGATAAGTTTGAAGCCAGCCTGGTCTACAGAGTGAGTTCCAGGACAGCCAGAGCTACACAGAGAAACCCTGTCTCAAAAAACAAAAAAACAAAAAAAAAAAAAAAAAAAGAGAGAGAGAGAGAGAGAGAGAGAGAGAGAGAGAGAGAGAGAGAGAGAGAGATCTGGAGATAATGCCCTGAGTCACAATAGAGGTGCAAAGCTCTGCTGGTGCTACTATACAGTTGTGAATGCTGCCCATCTCTTTACTAACCTTTCCAATTTGCAGCAGGTAGTTTTTTTCCATTCTGGAAACATAGAGATAATTTAGATCTGGCCTCTACTCTTCAAGGTTCATAGCTCAGTGAACCTATTATTATTTGCATGAATGGCTAGTTAAAAAAATATGTTTGGGTCAACTGTGGTGCACAATCCCAGCACTGTGGAGGCTGAGGCAGGAGGATCATAAATTTTCGGGCCAGCCTGCTATAAAACAGAAAGTTTGAGACCACATTGGGCTATATTGTGAGATAAAGGAGCAGAATTAAATCATGGTTGAAGACAGTGTTCTAGTCTCTTCACCCAGTTTAGAATGTGACCTAGGACAAAACATTTTTTGTGGTCTAAACAAAGATTAACAGAGATGGAGGGAGGGAGGCAGGGAGGAAGGGAGGGAAGGAAGGAGAGAGAGAGGAAAGAGAATGAATTATGAATGAGAAGTCAATGAGCTATAAGGATTGGTACTAGACTGTAACTTGGATGAGAGGATACAAGGAAGAGGAAGGGATCACATTCAGACTTTTGATTGGGAAGGTGAGTGAATGGCAATGCCATTCCGAGTGGGGCAACCTAGGAATATTGACTAAGCATGAAAAGCATGGAGTAGATGCTTGAGCTGGGCAGATACACCTCAGTGTGCATCTCTTCTGTTTACAACTTTCCCCACTCCCCGCACCCCTTTGAACAGGTTGGTTCTCACATATCCTGAGGGAGAAGAACTTGATTCTTTTTGAGGAAATGGTTTATAGTCTGACACCCTGAGCTTTAAGTCAGATCTGTGTGTACTAATTGCAGTCTAGTTTTTCCATCCCTATGAAGTCCAATGCTTGACTAATACCCTTAGGGTTCTGAAATGATGAACGCAAAAAAAAATGGATGAGGAAATATTTCAACTAATGTTGGCCAATATCTATTAAGTTCTGCCTTATCCATGCCTACTTGAAATTATAAGATTGTCTTTTTCTTAAGAAATCTTTTTGAACATCATTATGGCAATTAAGTTCAGGCAGAATGAGGCCACATCTCCAAATGTTTTATCAGGCAGCAAGACATAAAGGGACAAGTACTTCTGTCTGGCATCTCTTCTTGATGCTTTCTTTAGGCCTCTAAGTTTGAGACTTTATTATGTTGGAATCAATATAGAAGGAATGCTGGACTGGTATTTAGCCGACACCTATTTTACTTTTCTCTTTATTGTTTAATAGCCAGATGGCTCTAATGCAGTCAGTCCCCTTAGCTGTAGAGTGATGAGTTAAAGTAATATTCGTTCCATCTCTGTCAGCCCCAGTGTTTAGAAAAATACACACCGGGAATAATTGCTCACACATAACTACTACAAATTATTCTGAAATGGACTGAAAGTAAACAATGACTGGTCAACAGCACTGATGCAGAGCTCTTTTAAGAGGCAGTAACTGGTAGATGAAAGGGTAATTAGAGCAGATTATTTTTCATCAAGCATGTGCCTATTCTAAAAAATAGCCCAGTACTTTTCTCCCCAAAGGTACTGGCCTAAGGCACACAGTTGCAGTTCTGTTATGCAGATAGTTCTGTGTTCTTTTAAGAGAAAACCTTGGTTAGCCCAAGAGTGCTGGCTTACTGGACTCTGCTAAAGCCAGAAGGTAGCTGTAGACCAAGATAAAGGCAATCAAGCCTTGCTATGTAGGGAGTTAAGTGAGGTCGGTGGCAGTCCATATTATCACTTCAAATTATCTCTCCCATTTGCTGCAAATAGAAAGAAACGTACCCATAATGCATTGGAGTATTGGGGCTACATCTCAAACAGCAAGCACAGCCTTTCCAGTTTCATAAAAGAAGAAGCTGACATAGGCAATGCCTCTGCACTGTGGAAGGTACTCTCGAAGGTAATTGCCTCCACTAAGATTGTGGTGAAAGTTCACCTCATCTCTGCACTCTGATAGCATCTCTGCCACTGTAAATCAAAGGCCACAAACTGACACAGCCAAATGCAAAGATATCTAATTAGGATGGGAAAATATAAAATGAATGATGAGGGATTTTAGATGTGGGGCTTATGCCCTCAAATCACCCATTTTTTTGGCTCCCCTTCAGAGTGGATCTATTTATTGGCAATGTTATTCATGGCTTGTGATGATTACAGCCATTGTGTATAAGGACATGAGTGTTCCATGTACTGCTTCTCCACAAGTCCTAGGATCTGAATACTCATTTCTAGAAAAATCCAAAGAAGGGATCTCAAGAGATCTGATGGACACACATTAGGTCTTGGGTGTGAGAGGATTTTCAGGCCACAATATATCGATAGCAAAATTAAATTTCAAAGTCAGTCCACCTTGATGGAACAATCAACCATAGATCCTCCTTATGGATGGTTCTCAACTGGAGATAACACTAGTCTCCTACCCCCATCCCGATTTCTCCACATACAGAGGACTTTTGGAAATGTATGAAGACTTTTTATCCTGTTAATATCCTTAAGGTCCTGCTGGCATTAATACTCAAGAAACTTCAATGCATTAAAAAGTCCTGTATTTGGAAAACTGCAACATTGATCTACCAAGGACCATTGCAGATTCATGCCCAGCTGTGTTCATTTAGAAAAATGTGAGGTTATTTTTTCATCTTACCCCATCCTTTTCTAACAAGAAAGAAGCATGGCAGGAAGGTAGGCAAGAGACCCATTGCCTGCTTGCACAGTGTTTTATAAACCATTTCATTGCCCTCAGTTTCTGAGTTGGTGAACAGGCAGTTAAGCTTCAGTGAGTGTCAGAAACTAACACAATTCAACATTTTGTGTTCAATCCTTTTAGATCATTGGAGTATCTGGTCAGTAGATTATTAAGAACTCCAGTTTCTTTCTTTCCTTCTTTCTTTCTTTCTTTCTTTCTTTCTTTCTTTCTTTCTTTCTTTCTTCTGTTTTAAATTGGTTATTTTACTTATTTACATTTCAAATGTTATCCACATTCCTTGTTTCCCCTCTGAAAATCCCCTATCTCATCTTCCCTTCCCCTGCTAATATGAGGATGCACTCCACCCTCCCACCCACTCCTGCCTCATTGCCCTATCATTCACCTACAATGAGCCATTAAGCCTCTACAGGACCAAGGGCCTCTTCTCCCATTGATGCCAGATAAGGCCATCTTCCACTACATATGTGGCTGGAGCCACAGGTTCTTCTATGTGTACTCCTTTGAGTGGTGGTTTAGTTCCTGGGAGCTCTAGTGGGTCTGTTTGGTTGATATTGTTGTTCTTTCTATAAGGTTGCAAATCCCCTTAGCTCCTTCAATCCTTTATCTAACTCTTCCATTGGGCTCCCCATGCTCACTCACTCCAATGGTTGACTGAGAGCATCTGACTCTGTATTGGTCAGGCTCTGGCAGAACCTCTCAGGAGACAGCTATACCAGGGTCCTGTCAGCAAGCACTTCTTGGCATCAGCAGCAGTGTCTGGGTTTGGTGTCTGCAGATGGGATGGATCCCTAAGAGGGGCAATCTCTGGATGACCTTTCCTTCAGTCTCTGCTCCACTCCTTCTCCCTTCCTTTCCTTTAGACAGGAGCAATTCTGGGTTAATATTTTTGAGATGGGTGGATGGCCCATTTTCTGAATCCTGATACAGATCTTCTAAGTCAGAGTCTAGGAAAATGGGCCACTGGGATTTGTGCTTACAGATGACTCCACATGCTCACAATGATTCTGGAGGAAAAAAACAAAACAAAACGTTAGAAACCATAGTTCTGATATCCAGAATGGGTGAACCATATGTGAGCCAGCATGTTCAGAGTATAAAGAAAATGGTTTCTATTTTCATTTTAAAACTAAATCCGCATTCATATAATTGAAAACTTCTCCACAGGACTATCCCGACACTGCATGCAAGGTCCCTGTGCAGGGCATTAGGTCAGATTGCTCAGACTTGTATATAGACAATGGGCCAGAATTTGCTGATGGTTCGGTAATGGTGGGGCCAGAGGGTCTCAGAGATAGCAGTGCAACTTTTCCAGTCATCAGGGTATTTTTGATTACTTAGGGGAGTCAGGCTGCTCTTATCATAGTTGCCTACCACGCATGTGCCTTCTCAAGTAGCTGCCTATAACAGAGCTGCAAGCTCAGTCCTCATGTTCCAATTCCTGCTAACAAGAGAGCCACTTTATTCAGTCTTAGCTCTGTCTCCATAGTCTGTGTCCTCAGTACAACTCCAGCATCCAGCTCTTCATTCTACTACAATGGATAGAGGTGACATATTGTAGGCAATGCACCTAGAGAGAATTGATAGCTCCCCTGGGTTTTGCTCCTAGAGTTCTTTGCTCTTCTCCCCACCAACCAAAAAGGGAAGGCATCTATCAATATTCAAAGCCCCAAAGGCAGACTGAAATTCACCTTAGCTAGATTGAGGAAGGTAGTTCCTTTGGCTTAGAAATAAATGAATAAATAAACTGTCAAACAGATTGCTTTTATTCTTGTGGGAAAGATGCAAGTGTGTGTTCCAGGGAAGCTTTGGAGATTTATTAGCTGGCATTGTAGATGACCTTCCAGCAGACAGATCATCAGTAATCACCCCTTTTAAATAATGCAAAGCATGTTGACCCCAGATTCTTCAGGAAATCCTAGGCTCTCTAGTGCCTTAGAGAGAATAAATGGAAGAAATCAACTGCTAAGCGTAAGCTAGTCTCCCATTTATGGTCTCCTCTTCTCCAGTGGAATATAGACACTTCTAAATAAAACTTAAAACATCATCATGCCTATAAGATTAAAAATTAAAATAAAAAATCCTTTCCATGGCCTTCATCTGGCAGAGAAGAAATTAATGATAAAGTCATGTTGGCAATTTGAGGCTGAAGGCCTCAGTTTCTGCTCAGAATAAATATTGAAGCCTGCAAATGTCCACCATCCGAGTTTGATGTGAAGATTTAATTACTGGTAACTAATTTATCGAGCACTTTAAAAAGATTGAAACAAAGGCCGGAAGACCATGTGCTGTCAATAAGGAGGGGGCCATTTTACGCCCATAAGAAAGCTTGCTGGGTATTAATCTGCCCTGACAGGAAGAAAACAGTTTGGTACCTGACAAAGTTGATAAATGTGAAAAAGACAGGTCCCACATTTTAAAATCAATATGGAATGTTATTTTGGAGTGAACCGGGATCAAGCCAGCATACCAAACCAAATTGCTAATAAGGAGCCTGAGACTAATTGTTTAAATGAATTCCAAGAGGCAGACAACAATTGTAAGAGGGGAGATAGAGATAGACCATGCTGATCAAAGGAAAATGGCTTTGGCTTCCTTCAGACACACTTTGCTCTAATAAAAAGGATCTTTGGAATGTAAAAAGGCTTGTTATGGCAGAGCACTCATAAAATGCAGGCAAGAAATGAGCAAGCATTCATTAAGCTCTCTCTGTGGCTGGTGTGCAATTTGGACCTCAAAGTGTAAACTATAAATCAGAATGGTCCACTGCTATGGAGCACCTGGAAAATGCCAGAATTTTTTTAGGGCAGACACTTCCAGTCATACCTTCTCTTTTGCCTGGATCTATTTATTTACTCAACATTTATCCAGAATTCATGAGAGTCGTTAGTGAACGGAGCAGCTTCTCTGCTCTCAGTGGTAGAAGTGAATGAAGCTATAGATGGGAAGATGGTGCCCCCTATGATCAGTGTTGTGACTGAGCAACGTGCTGGTGAGTGGTGAGCAGGTCCACCAAGCCAGACCTGCTCTATGGAAAATATGGGCCTTCAGGGTGGGGAAATACAGAGGGGGGCACTGCCCTTTCAGTGGAGAAGGGTAGAGTGAATGTGGGGAGGGACTGTATGAGGGGAGGAGGGCAGTAATAGGGCTGTAAATTGAATAAAAATAAATTAATAAACTACAGATCTTTCTTACCCACTTAGAGATGCAAAATAACGGAATAAATTTGAGGAGGGTTCTGGAATCCAGTACAATCCTGAGTTCATAGATAGCCAGGTTTAAGCAGTCACTATTGTGCGTGACTTGAGTATAAGTTACTAATTTCTATAAACCTTGGGGCAAACACTTGTTGATAACTAGTCACCAGGCTTACTTATAGGACATGTTGGACACAGAGTACTGAAAGAATCCATATTCTCTATGCTGCAGCCCTCACAAGGTTCCCAGTCTATAGACCCACCATACCTGCCTGCAAAGTTAGGATGGTGAGATGGAAATAGAGAGATGACGCAGCAGTTAAAAGCACAAGACCCATGTTTGATTCCCAGCACCAACATCCGGGCTCCAAGCCATTTGTAATTCATGTTCCAGGGTATTTGACTAACTCTCTGGCCTCTGTGAGCACTACAAGCATGAGACACATAGAAATGCATACAAGCAAAGCATCCATATACATTAAACCCCTCACCCCCAGCCCCCCAAAAAAATGTTAAGAAAATTGCTAGGGTAGGGAGACTCAGACTTATTCCTTCTTGAACTTTTCTCCTTTGCATCAATAGGCTGTGGTTCCCCCTTTGAATTCTGAATTTAGTCCCTCACTTAGGGACATAGCCCTGCAACTGGGAAGATTGCTGTATTTTCAATTATATGAAGCCTAATGCTTTGAGGGGAAAAAATAAGACAGACAGATACCATATTCAGACATGCAATCTCATCAGCCAGGAAGCAAGGCAGCCAGAGGGTGCAGAGACAGCCATCCATCTTCCCTAGCCCAACCCTAGAACAAACAATCTTCTCTGAATATTAAAAACCTAGGAAGAATTTAGAGAGAGTCTGCACTTGCTTTCTCCCATCATCTTCCCTGAAATGCAATTCTGGTGTTCAGAGAGGTTCTGACTAAGTAGATAATACAGCCACGTTTTTTCAAAGGGCTTTCCATGGTTCTTTTATTTTTATTCTCCACAGCATTTAATGTGTGTTAAACATTTTAGATTAAAATGAGTGTGAAAAGCACATCCTCAGTCAGCTTTTCCTTTGGTCAGCAAGTCAGGGACTAAGATGAAAATCAGCCGGGGTGGGGGAGGTTAAAGTCCATACCATCATCTACTATGTTCTGCTATGTTCAGAAATAGTCTATCAGTAGTGCCACTGTTTGGGGCTTCGGACATACCGCTGAACTGTTGTTGACCTTAGAAAAGTCACTTCCCTTTTAGAGCCTGAATATCCTGACCTTGATACTGGGGTTAATTATCCTGAAAAGATACTATTGAATGGATGGCGAGACTCTAATGGGCTCACGTTTACTAGATACTTGATATCTGGCAGACCCTCACTAAGGATGGTCTGACAGAATTCTCAGAGATTGTACTCCTGTTTGTACCTGGACTCCCTTTCTACTTGATCCATTTAATGTAAATAAAATATTCCAAAATTCCTCTTGACCTTCCTTCTGGTATTTACTACTTGTTTTGGTCTTCATTTTACTGCCAATTAGGAGGTTAGGCATCCATGCAGTACAACCAGATCAAAAATGAGCACATTCTGTCATCATTGAGAATCTGTATAATTTAACCGATGCAAATCCTCTGATAATGAGAGAGTTTCATGTTCCATATGAAAACAAATCTCTGGTAATTAGCATCCTGTTGTCATCAGTGAGTTCTGGTGGGTTGGCTGAATGGCTTGGGTCAGTGATTGGCAGCACTCCAAAGTCTCAGTCTGTGGGGAGTTCAGGCCTCTTTGTAGGCTGAGAGAAAGTGGTTTAGAAAAAGGGGAGATCCTCAACAATTCTATCACCTCAGAAGTGATACTGGCCTCGGCACCCTCTAGGCCAGTGGTCCTAGACCATTCTGGTCACCACATTTCTCTAGTGTACTTTCCTTAGTCCATCCATTAAACTGGCATATCTGGGGAGGGTTTAGTATGTGACTTGAAAAAAGTCTATTTTACTTTTTCCTACTCTTAATCTTCCTTCTCTGGAATCTACTGGATTTGAATTTTATGAAGGTTCTACCCTCATTCCCACATACTACCAGCAGTACACACTTAAACACACACACACGTAAACACACACAGACACACACACACACAGACACACACACACACACACACACACAACACACACGAGAATGCAGGAATGTACCTACCCACCCCCACACTACTTCTGGGTAGTTTTAAAACATCAACAGTGGGTTTCCGCTAAGTCTCAGTGGGCTTGGAGATGTAAGGGGAGTCAAGAGAATTCTAGATTAGGAAGGATAGGAAGCAGGCAGGAACAGGGACAAAACTTCTTGAGGCTCTGGATGCAGCTGGTGGCATGCATAATCCCTAATTAAGGGTGCTTCCTCTTTACTTTGCTCTGCTCAAGATTGAAGTACTGGGATTTAGAGCCTAACTCTATGTTTCTAGGAATTTTCAGCAATACTAGGACAGAAACAACCTCTGAAGTGCAACGAGAAGCCAAACTTCTCTAATATCCCCTGCATCTTGAAACAACATAATTGAACTATTTCACTTACTGATCCATTAACAAAGCCCAAATCTTTTGGCTTCTTCACTTGTTACCTAAGACAATAATTACCAACCTTCCTTTTCCATCTTTCTTCACCAATATCAGCTTGTTCCTTCTATTGTAAAGGTTTATAAAGGTTGTACTTCTATACATTCCCACCAACAATGTATAAGGGTTCCTCTTTCCCCATGTCCACGCTGGCATGTGTTATCTTTTTTATTATTGATACTGATCATTCTTATTGAGGTGAGATGGAATCTTTTTTTTTTTTTTGTTTGATAAATCAATTTATTTATTTATTTATTTATTTATTTATTTATTTATTTATTTAAAATTCCGCTGCTCACTGCCCATTCCCGTTACCCTCTCCCACAATCCTTCCTTATCCCCCTTCCCCTTCCCCTCTTAGCTGATGGGGGCCTCCAGGTATCTCCCCACACTGGCATTTCAAGTCTCTGCGAGACTAGGTGCATCTTCTCCCACTGAGGCCAAACAAGGCAGCCCAGCTAGTAGAACATATCCCACAGGCAGGTAACAACTTTTGGGGTAGTCCCTGTTCCAGTTGTTAGTGTATCCACACGAAGACCAAGCTGAACATCTACTACATATGTGCAGGGAGGCCTACGTCCGCCATATTTGTTATTTGGTTGGCGGATCAATCTGAGAGCCCCAAGGGTCCAGGTTAGTTGATTAAGATGGGTCTTCCCGTGGAGTTCCTTTCTCCTTAGGGGCTGTAGTCCTTCTTCCTGTTCTTCCATAAGACTTCCATAAGAGCTCTATGCACTGTTTGGTTGGAGGTGTTAGCATCTGTTTTAATCATCTGGTGAGTGGAGTCTCTCAAAGGACAGCCATGGTAAGCTCCTGTCTGCAAGCGTTAGAGTATCATTAGTAGTGTCCCAGAATTGGTGCTGGTCCATCGGTTGGGTCTCAAGTTGGGCTGGTTATCAGTTACATGTTCCCTTAGTTTTTGCTCCATCTCCAATCCCTTCATTTCTTGTAGACAGGATAAGTTTTAGGCCAAAGTTTTGTGTGTGGGTTGGTAGTCCTTATTGCTTTACTAGGGTTGCTACATGGTTATAAGAGGCAGCCACCACAGGCTCCATGTCCCCAGTGTTGTGAGTCACAGCTAAGGACACCCTCATTGATGCTTGGGCACCTTTCTTATCCCAGGTCTCCATCTCTTCCTGGAGATGATCCCTAACTCCCTGTCAGATGCAGAATTCCACTTATTCTCAAGGCCATCCAGCCATCCCTCTGCCCCTTCCCACACCTGAACCTGAACTACCAACTCCTCTCCTGATCGATCCTTTCTCCCACCCAGTTCTCTCCCTCCATCTGTTTTTTATGACCATTCCATTCCCCCTTGAAGTGAGACTAAAGCATCCTTGCTTATGCCTTTCTTCCTGTCCAGCCTCCTTAAGTCTCTAGAGTATAGCATGGGCAACTGTGTTTTATGGCTAATATCTACTTATAAGTGAGTACATACTCTGCAAGCCATTTGGGGACTTTGTTTTCCTCACTCAGGATGATATTCTCAAGTTCCATCCATTTGCCTGCAGAATTCATGTTGTGTTTGTTTTTCATATCTGAATAGTATTCCATTGTGTAGATATACCACAATTTCTTTATCCATTCTTCAGTTGAGGGACATTTAGGTTGTTTCCAGTTTCTGACTATTACAAAAAAAAGATTCTATGAACATAGTTGAGCAAGTGTCCCTGTGGTATAGTGAGGCGTATTTTGGGTATATATCTAGGAGTGGTATAGCTGAGTCTTGAGGTAGGAACTATTTCCAGTTTTCTGAGAAAATATCAAATTGATTTCCAAAGTGGTTGTACAAGTTTGCACCTTCACCAGCAATGGAAGAGGGTTCCCCTTGCTCCACATCCTTGCCAGCATGTGCTATCATTTGAGTTTCTAATCTTTTCCATTCTCATTGGTATACGATGGAATCTCAGTTGTTTTAATTAGCATTTTCCTGATGACTAAGGACTTTGAACATTTCTTTAAGTGCTTCTTAGTCATTCAGATTCTTCTGTTGAGAATTCTCTGTTTAGTTCTGTGCCAGATTTTTTTCTTTTTTTTATTGGATATTTTATTTATTTACAATAAAGATATCACCCCCTTTCCCCATTTCCCCTCCCTAAGTCACCCTATCCCATCCTCCCTCCTCTTTTACGCATTTATATTATTTGGATTACATGCATGTATTAGGGTCAGTTCTAGGATGAGTGTCTAGCAATACAATAGATGCAAATAGTCAAGGAGCAATCAAGACAATAAACACAAATAGTCAAAGAAAAAGCAAGGCATTAAAACTAATTATGTGAACACTCCTGTGATTACTGTTTCTAAGGGCTTATCAGGATGACCAAAGTATCTGAGTCTACTTCCTTGTCCTAGCCCAAGGTCATTTTCATGTCTGAAGCCTCCTTCCTTGTTCTAGCCTAAAATTTAGATTCCTGTCTGAAATTACTTCTTTGTTCTAGCCTAATATTTAGGTTCTTGCCTGAGATTACTTCTTTGTTCTAGCCTAAGATTTAGATTCTTACCTGAAATTACTTCTTTGTTCTAGCTTAATGTCAGATTCCTGCCTGAAGCCTACTTCCTTGTCCTTGTCCTTGTCCTTGGCTCATGTCAGATTCTTGCCAAGCATCCCCAAAGGCTTTCTGCCTCTCACTCTTTTTATAATTCATTAACAAAACTGAGCGTGTCTTAGGTCATTCTGACAAGAATGCCTTCCTTACCCATCATGGAATATGTATTATCAAAAGCAATGCACTGTCTTAGGTTGGCAAGGCTCTGTGCAGAATCTTACCCATCCTTGGCTTGCCAGCCTGTTAATTTAATAACTCTGTCTGGAGGTCCATTTTCAGGTTCAAGCCATGTACTTGGCTTCTAACATGTTGATGTTGTTGAAGAAAAGCTTTAACAAAATGGGCAGGAATAAAAGCATTCCCAGGACAAAAAGTGCTAGCACGATCAATCTATATATACCATTTTTTGAAGCTTGACCAAAATAGAAATACTGACCTCAGGCCATGGGTAATTTTATCTGCAGTTTCTACCACATCAGTGCTATGCAGAGCAGCATTCTTGAAATTCACAAGCTCCCTATGTATCGTTAAAACATCCAGAGAGGTGTTAGAATTATGCCAAGTACACTGCACGTGTCATTAAACTTCTTCCTAATTATAATGACTACCACTGTAAAATGTAGAACTAACATGAATCCAATGGTATTTCTGTGCCAGATATTTTAATTGGGTGATTTGGCTTGTTGGTAACTTCTTAACTTCTTTATAAATTTTGGATATAAGCCCCCCTGTCAGATGTAGGGATCCTTTCTCAGTCTATAGGCTGCCATTTTGTCTTATTGACTGTGTCCTTGCCTAACAGAAGCTTTGTCGTTTCTTGAGGTCCCATTTATCAGTTTTTGATCTTAGAACCTGAGCCATTGGTTCAGGAAATTGTTTCCCATAATGTCAGAGGTATTTCCCACTTTCTCTTCTATAAGATTTAATGTTTCTGCTTTTATGTTGAGGTACTTGTTCCACTTGTACTTGAGTTTTGAGCAGGGTGATGAATATGGATCTATTTGCATTCTTCTACATCCAGACATCCAGTTAGACCAGCACCATTTATTGATGATGTTTTTTTTCCTTTGTATCATTTTGACTTCTTTATCAAAAACCAAGTGTCTATAGGTGTGTGGGTTTATTTCTGGGTCTTCAATTCCATCCCATTGACCAATATGTCTGTTTTTGTACCAATATCATGCAATTTTTTAAATCATTATTGTCTGGTAGTACAGTTTATTATCAGGTTTGTTGATTCTTCCCAAAGTTCTTTTATTGTTGAGAATTGTTTTTGCTATCCTGGATCTTTTGCTTTTCCATATGAAGTTGAGATTTGCTCTTTCAAGGTCTATTAAAAATTGTGTTGAGATTTTGATGGGGATTGTATTGAATCTGTAGATTGCTTTTGGTAAGATGTCCATTTTCACTGTGTTAATCCTACCTATTAATGAGCATGAGATATCTTTCTATCTTCTGAGGTCTACTCCGATTTCTTTCTTCAGGGACTTGACGTTTTTGTCATACGTATCTTTCACTAGCTCATTTAGAGTTACACCAAGATATTTTATATTATTCCTAGCTATTGTAAAGGGTGTTTTTTCCCCCAATTTCTTTCTTGGGAGTTTATCATTTGTTTAAAGGAAGTCTACTGATTTCTTTGAATTAACATTGTATCCAGCCACTTTGCTGAACCTGATTACCAGCTGTAGGAGTTCTCTTGTAGGATTTTTGGGGTCGTTTATCTATACTATCATATTATCTGCAAATATCAATACTTTGACTTCTTTTCCATCATGCCACCTCCCTGACCCTCCCCACAACAGATCCTAAATCCCCCACTCCCCTTTTGATCACCTTTCACACCCAGTTCCCTCCCTCCATCTGCCTTCCATGACCATTCCATTCCCCCTTCCAAGTGAGACTCAAGCACCCTTACTTGTGCCCTCCTTCCTGTACAGCCTCCTTGGGTCTGTGTAGTGTACCATGGGCATCCTGTAGTTTATGGCTAATACTTTGTGTGGTTTAGGAAACAAGTTGACTATGACTTTTATATCCACTTATAAGTGAATATATACCTTGTATGGCCTTCTGGGATTGGGTTCTTCTTTTCCAGTTTGAATCCCCTTGATCTCATTTAGTTGTCCAATTGCTCTGGCTAGAACTTCAAGTGCTATATTGAACAGATAGAGAGTGGTCAGCCTGTCTTGTTCCTGATTTTAGAGGAAATTCTCTAAGTTTCTCTCCATTTAGCTTGCTTTATATTTCTTAGATTATGTTTAGGTATGTGCCCTGTATGTCTGTTTTCTCTAATACTTTTAACATGAAGGGGTGTTAGATTTTATCAAAGGCTTTCTCAACATCTAATGAGATGATCATGTAATTTTTTTTCTGTATGTTTGTATGGTAGATTATGTTAATGGGTTTTTGTATATTTAACCATCCTTGCATCCCTAGGGTGAAACTTACTTGACCATAATGAGTGACAATTTTGATGTGTTCCTAGATTTGTGTTGTGAACATTTTTTGTGTGTATTTTTGATCAATGTTCCTAAGAGAAATCCTTTAGAAGTTCTCTTTTTTCGTTGAGTCTTTGTGTGGTTTAGGAATCAGGGTGACTATGACTTCATACAGTGAGTTTGACAGTGTTCCTTCTGTTTGGATTTTATGGAATAGTTTGAGGAATATTAGTATTATCTCTTCTTTGAAAGTCTGGTAGAATTCTGCATTAAAACCATCTGAACCTGGGATTTTTTGGTTGGAAGAATTTTAGCAATTGCTTTTGTTTCTTTAGGGGTTATAGGGCTGTTTACATAGTTTACCTGATTTTGATTTTTGGTAAGTGGTAACTATCTAGAAAATCATCCATTTCATTAAGATTTTCCAATTTTGTAGAGTACAGGATTTTGAACTAAGACCTAATGATTCCTTGAATTTCCTCAGTATCTGTTATTATGTCTCTCTTTTCAGTCCTGATTTTGTTTATTTGGATACTGTCTCTCTGTCTTTTGGTTAGTTTGGATAGGGGTTTGTTTATCTTGTTGATTTTCTCAAAGAGCCAGTTCCTGGTTTAGTTGATTCTTTTTATTGCTTCTTTTGTTTCCAACTGATTGATTTCAGTCGTGATTTTTATTAATTCCTGCCTTCTAATTCTATTTGAATGCTTACTTCTTTTTTTCTAGAACATTCAGGTGTACATTTAAATTACTTTTATGATAACTTTCCAATGTCTTTATAAAGTAACTTAGTGCTGTGAACTTTTCTCTTAGCACTGCTTTCATTGTGTCCCATAAATTTGGGTATGTTCTCCCCTTATTTTCATTGAATTCTAGAAAGTCTTTAATTTCTTTATTTCTTCTCTGGCCCAGAGATCATTGAGAGTTGATAGAATCTTATTGTTAAATTCCTCTGATAGATAAGGATGTCAAACACTTTCTTTTTAAATGTTTCTTACTCATTTTTATCTCTTGTTTTGAGAACTCTCTCACTGGTTCTGTATGTCATATTTATATTTGATTTGTTTACTAAGTGTTTATTTCTGAGTTCTTTATTTATTCTAAACACCAATCCTTAATTTTATGATATCTAAGATTTTTATTCCATTCTGTACATTGCCTATTGATTTGCCAGTTTCCTTAGCTGTAAAAAGTGTTTCAGTTTTGTAATTGTGCTCTTGTTATTGTTGATTTTTTCCTGTGCTATCAGTGACCTGTCTAGTAAGCCTATTCCTTTACCTCTTCATTAAAGCATACTTTCTACTTCTTCCTTTTGCAGTTTTAAGAGTCATTCTGTGTATTGGAAGACAAACCAGTCCCACTCACACTGAAGTCCTTTGCATACAAATTCTAAAATTTTATTTCCTCTACCATACATCAGGACCTGCTGTTACCAGAGTGGTTTAGGTCAGCACCTGCAGTCTAAAAGCCCAGACAGTTCACCTCTCTTGTCTATCCACAGGAGGTCAATTAAGGATGTTTATTCAGTGAGAGTACATTGGGAAGAGGAAAAAATAAAGAGGTTCAGTGATTACCTCATCTTCAAATCCATCTTCTATGCCCAGACATGAAAGTTAGGTTCAAATTTACTAGGGGAGCTACACATAACTAAGCAATCCTGTTCAAGTTGTGGTCCTACCCAGTTTTTTTCTCTTCTAAAAATAGATTTATTTGAATTCCCAATATACCAACGATGTTTATGGTTTTTTTGTAGTTGTTTTGTTCTTTTGTTGTTGTTTTTTGAATACACCATAGCTATCTTCAGACACATCAGAAGAGGGCACCAGATCCTATTACAGATGGTTGTGAGCCACCATATGGTTGCTAAGAACTGAATTCAGGACCTCTGAAGTGCAGTCAGTGCTCTTAACTGATGATCCATCTCTCCAATCCTGTTTTGTCTTTTAATGTGGCAGAAAAGATGCAAGGACCTTTTATTAGTTATATGAATGCATGATATTATTGAGTTCTGAGATACCCAAATAAGTAAAAAGTCAGACATCGCAAAAGAGAACGAATCTTTCTACCGAAGACCCCCTCTCTGGGGAGATTCTCACTCAAGTCTCAGGAAGTTATGGCCACCCCAAAACTCGCAAGACACCAAATCTGGCTGCAAACAGCAGAGGCTTTATTTGGGAGAGTTAGTAGACTAAAGGTCAATTAGTTTGCTCAAGTAGGAGCTGAATTGACAAAGACCAGCTGGCTGAGGGGTTTTTTAAAGGAGAAAACCATAAGCCAGGGGAGTGAGGACTGGATGGGGGGTTGCTAAGGAAATATAACATAAAAAATAACAGAAAATTCCAGAGGAACGCAACCTAATTGAGTCAGGGTCATGTGGAAAACACTCTGTATACTCATTCTTCTAAAAAATGTGGTCTTGCCATGTCACTATGGCCTTGCCCTGTCATTGTGGCCTTGCCTTGTCACTTGCTCAACTATTTCTCAGTTGCTCCGGACACGGCCCTGCCCTGTCACTAGTTTCTAGATGACTTGCATTCCTCTCTTCCCTTTGTGGTTAGCCAGTTCCTGAAACTGGCCAGTCTACATTTTTAGCTTGTGTCAGAGAAAAATTTTTATGTCCTTTAAAGTGAGGCCTAAAGAAAAGCCTATATATATTTTATAAAATGATTTTTATAATTTTCACTCTACACTACTAGTCTAGTTTTGTACAATAGCTAAGTTTTTAATATCACTCATGCTACAATTCAGATGATGCACATTTTTAGATTTTAAATTTTTATTTCTAGTTGACACAGGTCCACATGTTTTACAGGATAGAGTTTAATGGAATGACTAAACTACTTTACTGTGTGAGACAAAAAAAAAAAAGCCAGTGTCTTTGCTTTGGTTTTTGTTCCACCCGTTGTTGATGCATTATTGTCTCAGCTCCAGTGTCTTCTGTGGTAGTCTGACAAGATGTCAGAACAGCATGACATCTACTTTGAAGAAGAGTTACTCTTCTTGCTGGCACCAGGCTTTTCCTTCTTCCAGCATGAGGCTCCTAGAGAGAGAAATTCTAATATCTAAAATAACATTGTTTCAATAATTTTATAAGCAAGCCTTTTCTTTATAGAGTATGTTTGCTTTAGCCAGGAGAACTACACTAGCATTTTCTTATCCTCCTGAAGTCTACTTTTCATAATGTGTTACTGATTCTCATCCAGAAATGGTAGTCCTTTTGCTGGTCTTCTTGTTGAATATTCATAGTTATTTCATATTTTATTAACATTTTCATGAGATTTCCAGATGGCTAGCCTACTGAGATGAACCAAAGCCTCTTCTCTAGCCTAATTCCTCTCAACATATGGTCTTGACTTTTTCTTCCCTAAATAAAGAGAGGCTTGATGTTTGCTATTATACTTCTAAATTTTCATTCCACCTATTCACCTTTTCTCTTAAAGGGCAGCCATTTATTATTTGTCTGAAGGTAATCTTCTCCAGAACCTACTGTTTTGTTTAGGAGAAAGTAGGTAGTTGATTCCTCTTTCCTTTAGCATATCTACACAACAGACAAAAACAAGCTCTGGTCAACTTGAGACCCATCCCATGGGCAAGCACCAATCCCTGACACTATTAATGATACTGTTATGCTTGCAGACAGGAGCCTGGCATGGCTGTCCTCTGAGAGGCTCCACCCAGCAGTTGACTCAGACAGATACAGACACCCACAGCCAAACAATGGATGGAGCTTGAGGACTCTTAGGTAAGAATAGAAGGAAGGATTTCAGCCCCTAAGGAGATAAGAACTCCACAGGAAGATCAACAGAATCAACTAACCTGGATGCCTGGGATCTCTCAGAGACTGAACCACCAAGAAAAACATACATGGCCTGGACCTAGGCCTCCCTGCACATATGTAGCAGATGTGTAGCTCAGTCTCTGCCTGGGTCTTCCAACAGCTGGAGCTGGGGCTGTCCCTTAAGCTGTTGCCTGTCTGTGGATCCCATTCCCCTAACTGGGCTGTCTTACCTGACCTTTGTAGCAGAGGATGTGCCTAACCCTGCAGAAATTCGATGTGCCAGGGGGCAGGGGGCAGGGGGGGAGGGACAGGGGGCAGGGGACAGGGAGCAGGGCCCCCACATTCTCAGAGGAAAAGGGATGGCGGTGACTAAGGTAGAGAATTGTAAGGAGGAACTCTGCAGGGGACAGTGATTGGGATCTAAAAACAATTAGACAAAAACAAACCAATGCCAAAAAAGGCACAAAAATGAAGAAAAGTATACAATCACTTGTTTCTACCACTCTCCTTTAAAATAGAGGCATTCTTTGAATTAGCATTTAAGGTAATAGAAGATACAAGGGAAGAAATTTTTGCAGGAACACTGGCAGTTGAATAGTTCTAAATTCCTCAGAGGCTGGGAAGCAAGCAGAATAGGTCGAGGAAACACTATATTGACTTTGGTGGTATAAGGTCATAAAGTATCTCAGAGAAAAAGTTGTTACTGGTTCCTTCAGCGAAGAAGGCTAGATTATGGTTCAATAAATTAAATCAACAACAGAGAGGTAGGAGAGCTAGGTAGGTGACAGAAATGATATGAAAGGAGAACATGCTCCAGATGCTACCTCTGAAGTGGGGTTGTTAGAGTAGGCTTATGGATAGGGGAATTGAACTTAGTACAGATGGGGATAGATCATATATGAAAGTACCAGGAAGACTGAAATGGTGTTAAAAAGAATGTGTCTCTGTCCTTAAAATGTGGGAATCTACCCATATTTCTATCTTCAGTTTTGTTTTCTGGAGCTATAATATACTTTCTAAATCATCCTTTGCCTAATAGTGTTACAAAAAATATTTCAGTGATGTTGTGTGATAGACATTTCCTAAAGAGAGACCACACACATGCATTCTACTAACTCCAGGAAGATAGCCCATGACAGACCAAACTAATGATTCGACCAACATCCAAATTAATGAGTCAGTGAGTTTTATTAAGTTTTCTAACAGGAGTATGAGTGAGGACTTGCTTTTAGGAGCAGCAATGACTCAAAAGCAGTTGTATCACCAAAAAGTCAAAGTAATGACTTGCGAAAGTTGCAACCTTGGATATTGTACTACTACAATATGCCCTGTGACTTCCAATTATTTGTACTCTTCCTTAGAACAAAATATATTCCTAGGAGGCTCATCATTATCATCATTATCAGAGTATCAGTTGGCACTGTTCATCTAAATCAGTTTTTCATCAGTTCATGCCATCTAAATCTCATAAGTGAAGAAAATCTTTATCTTTTGATCTTTTAAAATGCTGTATTGTTAATTCACATGTTTATCCTGTAAGTATATTGTCATTATCTCCATGTTATAGATGAAGGAACTGACACATGGTGAAGTAAACTTTCTTGCCTATCATGGGTTACAGATTAAGTTTTATAGTTCAGACTTGAATTGAGGTATACGGGAACTTGTTCACTAGATCCACTAACACCAAAGAATCATGTTCTAATTCCTTCTTGACAAGTAAAGGGACTTAAACTATCAACCACATTTGTAGTAGCCAAACTTTGGATTTAATATTTTCACATCGGAGAGCTAATAAATAACATCAAGTCATTTTAGAGTCGATGGATTTCCTAGTGATATTCTAGCAGCGGAGGTGAGAAATATATTAGAGCAATAGTGTGAATTAATGCAAAATAAAATTAATGTCACTGTTAATGACATTAATTGAATGGAACGAGAAGAAAGGGAGAGGAGAATGGGAGTGTGAGTACTAACTCCAGTTCTGCAATTTGGGATCTGTGATTTGGGATAACTATCTTTTCCTAAGCTTTTAGCCTCAGGTTCTTTCTTTTAAAAAATGAAGATGAAATGTTCGATTGCTTGATGATCTCATGGTCATTTATAAAAATATTGTAATTCTAACAAGAGAAGCCACCAACAGGCAGGCAAATGTCATGCTTTGGCATTTGGTAGAGAAAAAAAGATACAGTTGTTTTGAATTAAGTTATTTCCATCTTAAATGGAAAAATCTCATATACACAGACATAGCTTCGACTAGAGTACTAGAAAACATTGCAGGGGGAAAGCGCAGGATCTTTAAGAAACAAAGGTAATGGGGGAAGCCATTGATAACCATTACTCAAGTCACTGTATTTTTGAATACCTGCATTCTTGGGAGTAATGTCTCCCAATGATGAATGAGGCCTGAGAAGGGAATATTTCCTGGAACATGCAAAATAGGGAAGCTCAAAGGTCTGTATTCCTTGGGCATGAGAACTCGCACTGGAATGTCTCCCTTTTATCATTCTTCTTATCCAAAGTACCAGTTTACATCTTACATTTTCCTTCCCTCTACTCATAAAGCCCTACAACATGTTCTTACTCACTATACTAATACTATATACAAAAACTATTATGTGTCAGGTATATACTGTGTGATATAAAATGTTGTGTGAAATATAAATAAGCATCCCATGCTAAAACCGGCTAGGCACCGGCTGGTGGCCTTGGTCTGTCTCCAGCCTGGTGGACCGGCCAAGACCACATTCTTTCCTTTTAGCCAGGGCCTGTCTCACCCAAGCTGGCTCTGCCTCTTCAGAGCTCTTTCCACCTGGCTGGTTAAGTTCCACGGCTGGCTGTTGCCATGCCTACCCTGCACTCTGGTTACCTTTCTGGAACTCAGTTGAGTTGCATGTGAAGGAAAACACCCCATAATCTTAGTTTAGAATAAACAGATAGCACAATTGCTGAGTACAGAACCTAGCATCTTAATTTTGTGTGGATCTGCCACTTGAAGTAACAGAATCGGCTACCTACATTGTATGCTCTCTGCAGTCGAAAAAGACAGTTTTTTTCTCCTGTCTCCCCTCTTCCTGACAGGAAAGTCTTGCCTATTTGCCCAGTGATTGGTCCCTTGAAATTTTTATTCATTAGTGGAAGGTTCTGCCATAATAAAATGCACAGGACATAGTCTAAACTAGTGCCATTTTAGTCAGTCTTTATTCAGAATTTCCAATCCTTCATCTTCCTCAGAAGATCTGAAACAATTATTCATCTTTCAGAGCTTAGGCTGCATCTTCCATGAAACTTGCTGAAGTTTCTCTTCCTAGCCTTCCACTCCACTTCTTTCTGTGACCTCCTCTTACATTCTGCCCCATTCTCTGGCTTGTGCTTCATGTAGTTTGCACACACACGTGTGCAATTTCATGTCCTCCAGTAGTTTGTCAAAAAATGAGAAATAGTTGTACTTAGGATAAAGGTATGTGATCACGGCTGAAAGTCTTCCCAAGGCTTTCCTTACTGGCATGACTCAGATCTAATCACTGTTGGTCCTATCACTGTTACTGTGCTGAGCACCCTGTGCATTGTTGTCTTTGTCTTTCTTCATCTTCAAAATCATTCTCTAGGCTCAGCTGGACTATAATCACAGTATGCTAAGCTAATCCAACTCTGGAATATCCATTAGTGACCTACTATCCATCTGTGGCTCCTATAAATGTACTAGCAGTTAGAGATTACCTCTTTCCAGCTTCATTTTGCTCCTGCCAATATTACATGAATTTACATTCATTTGTATCATTTAAGTCTATATCAACTACTGACTTGGGTATGGAAGAGAGAGGGAGGGAGAAAGCAACCCTGAACTGTGTTGCAACCGAGTACCTACATAGGGAAAATGGTCCTCCGGAGTCTCCAGAGCCATCGGGGTCTGATGAAAATGAATCTTGAGGCGAGAGATGGAAAACAACCCGAGACAAAGTGATTACAGTTGGCCCGACCACATACTTAGGCTTGCCAAGTGCTTGCTTAGAGATTATTTTCATAGAAGAGCTGCAAAGGGAAAATGCTTCCCCAATATGCTCAGTTTCCTTGACTACAAAGAGATCAAAACTGTCCAGCTTCCTGAGCCTAGCCAAATGCACTCCTGTTAATGGGTCTGCTGTAAAGCAACCCCTGCTCCTCCAAAGACAGGGCCACATTAGTGCTCTGTGTCATGCAGATGAATTGGTCTACTATGTACAGGTAATTGTTTTTACTAGAAAGTAGGAAACATTAGAAAGGAAAGGGACCATTATTTTAAAGCAGATGCCACAGTGATCCTTCTGTCTTTTTTGTACAGAAAATTAATTAATTTTTCTCTGTGTTTACGGCCATTAGCAGTAAGCTCAGGGCTTCATGAAACCGCTCATAAATCATAATTGTATTGCTGCAGATCAAAGTCCTTTTCTATCTTTTAAATAATCATTTTACAGCAAAGAACCTGCAAAAAATCATATAGATTAACGTAGGCACTCAAATACGAACTTACCCAGACTCAAAGTCTATACATCTCAATGAACACTTACTAGTACATATGCTAATCACTTCAGTCGTATACTTTATGTTAACAATTTTGAATCTGTCATTTGAATGGTCTTTAATAAATCACTTGATGGTGCACATTTCGTATGCTCCAGCATTCCATATACTCATGCTCTCCGTCAATTTTGGAGCCACCTAAAATCATTATTCAATCCCAGACAGTCTAAGGCTGGTGAGCGTTCTCTCTTAAAATATGCTTTGTCAGCTGCAAACAAGGCAATCAGCTGTCATATTTGGCTAATATATGAAGATGTATGTGAATAAACTTTGAAACGTGTGTGTGTCTGTGTGTGTGTGTGTGTGTGTGTGTGTGTGTGTGTGTGTAAGTTTTGATGGAGAGGGAGAGGGAGGGAGGGAGGGAGGGAGGGAGGGAGGGAGGGAGGGAGGGGGGGAGGAAGAGTGATTACAATGCAGGAATCAAAGAGTTAAGCTTTGGGAAAAGAGTTGTTTCTCTTTCCCAGAAGTCTGAAATCTTACCAAGGTCTTCAGAACCTTTTGCTATCCATAGCATAAAATGGAGAAAGAAGAACTGTCCCTTTAAGTGTTTTGTTTGTTTGCTTGCTTGCTTTTTACTTCTCAGAGGTGAAAGCAAACTGAGCAGTCCAGGGAGGCAAGAAAGGTATAAGGCAAGGAATAAGGACAGTCAGCTGAGAATCACTCAAGCGTTATTGTGAAAGAACAGAAGATGTCTATGGTGGTTGTCAAGTGAACTCCTACCCCAGTTGGAACAACCCAGAAATCAGAGACAGTCACTTCTATGAATCCACACCAAAGTAGGCATTCTAAAGCCACCAAGCAGGTCTGATGATGAAGACAGTTGAAGTATGAGAAAGGCACAGATGTACAGGGACAGAAGGGACAAAGAGGTCCAGGGAATCAATCAGGTGAAGGTATTAGTTGTCAGGTTCTTAACTCTTGGAGAACTGAATTCTTGAACTCAATACTGTGGTTCAACTTATGTACCATAGTCTTTGTGGTGGCACAGGCTTAGGTTTAGATCCTGGCTTAGATCTTTTAAGAGTGGGGTTTTGAGCCAATTGTATGATCCTAGAACAGGCAAAAGTACAGTAGCTAACACCAAGAGTTGTAAGCACTGAGTCAGGAACATAAACTGCTTGAAACAGTAATCAACCAGACTGAGAGTCAAATCAACAGCTATCATGAAAATTAGACTCTGTGAAGTAAGTAGTGCAGGAAAATGGGTTTGGCACTAGAGAAGTAGGTAACTGTAGACACTGGGCAGATTGGTAATTAATCTTAGAGCTTTTCCTCACTTTAGATTTGATTAGAGCATGAATTTTTTTTCTGCATAGCTGATATGTTTAACCACGACTGTCAAAATATAACTTAATTTTTGTGAGTGATTCTCTGTGCCTGTGGAGTCAGGGAAGAAGTTATCAGTTGGTCTAGCTGTGGTGAAAAGAAGACTCTGTAGAAGGATAGACATTTCAGTCTTTGCATCCAAATTATTGCCAGGACACTCAGGCTCGCTCACACCTCTCATTCTAAAATCAAGCTGACCTAAGCCCTCCTTTACTTTTGCCTGGCTTTCTACTGTAGCTTCAGAACCGGTATTGCTGCTTTCATGTTTGTCCCCTGTTGAACAATCTATGCTCAAATCGTAGACACAGGAATTCCACTAAGCAATGATACTGAGCTAACTACAGAGAGTAGATTATACCTTCCTCCTAAAAGCACTGATATTTTATTTCATTCTTCAAGTCCCTTACTGTTCTCCCTTTCTCCCAGGAAAAGAGAAGTGTTACAGATCTATACAGTTAAGCAAGTTGCACCTTGTACTGACTTAATCTGCCACCACCTTCCTCCTTTTCAATCATGCTGCAGACACACTGTCTGCCCTCTCCTTTATTTTTTAATGCCAAGAAAACCTCTACGTTGCACATGTTGCATGTGTGTTTCTGCTGCCTGGGGCAATATCTCTCTGACTCACGCAAAGGTCACTCCTTCCCTGTCTTCATGTCTCTGCTCAGATGTCCTAACTTCAAAAAATTTCCATGCCTTGTATATCCAGAACGAGGCTCCCATCTGTCACATTTTTTTCATACTTTTATTTGCCTTTCTGTCACAGCCAGGTATTATATCTTAGATCAGTTTGTTTCCATATTTCCCACACTGGAATTTGTGGAAACAGATTTTAGTTGCTCTTACCCATAACTACATCATATGCTCCTAGAGCTATGTCTAACAAATAATAGAGTCTCAGCAAGCACATCTTTATTACTGGTTAAATGAATGAGTCTATGTTTCCCTCTTGTTAGGCTCTGAGGGAATTTCTAGATTGTGATGGTGTGTATTCAACACAAGGCTGAATAGAATTTGTGTGTAAAATCCAAGCACAGGATGCATTAAATAATTGCAAATCTATTTTAAACCTATTATTAAATGATCATATCCATATGATTTTTTGGTTCAATGTCCACAGGATGGATCCCAAACCATGCCAAACCTGTTGTTGATCTATTACCTGATAGTTATTGCAAGATGTGAGCTGGGATCTTGGAGTGGAAAGGTTTCTGAGCTCAGCTCTGAAAACCTAACAGATGGTATGCAAATGTGATATCTGATAGTAATATCACATTTGCATAAGTACTGTAGTTTCAAAGCAATTTATTGCTTCACTAAAGGCTGGACTAGAAATGGTACATTATGTGTTTTCCATTAGTTTTTGAATGTGATTGCAGTACAGGTAATATAATGGGTAGCTGTGCTTTGCTCAGGATTGTGTGGTAAAACTGTAAAGCAACTAGGTGGATCCAGGTATGCATTGATATAGAGTGAAGCCTTTAGAAATTGGTTTGCCATCACAGGACCGAGGACCTCCTCTCCTACCAATGCCTGACAAGGCCATCTTCCACTACATATACAGCTGGAGCCATGGATCCCTCCAAGCATGTTCCCAGGCTGGCAGTTTAGACCCTGGGAGCTCTGGTTGGTTGGTATTGTGGCTCTTTCAATGGGGCCGCAAGCCCCTTCAGCCCCTTCAGTCTTCTGTCTACTTCCTCCATTTGGGGACCCCACGATGACCCAGTGTGGGGGAATTCAAGGGCAGGGATGAGGGAGTGGGTGTATGGGTGGGGGCACATCCTCATAGAAGTAGCAAGAGGGGAGATGGGATAAGGGGTTTCTGGGGTGGGGAATGGGGAAAGGGGATAACATATGAAATGTAAATAAATAAAATATCCAATAAAAAGAAAGAAAGGAAGAAAGAAAGAAAGAAAGAAAGAAAGAAAGAAAGAAAGAAAGAAAGAAAGAAAGAAATTGGTTTGCCCTATTTTTCATCACTGGGGAATGGCAAAATGAGCCTTCATTGATACTTTTCTGCCTTATCCATTTTACCCATCCTGGCTCTGCTGTATGATTTGCTGTGACTGGAACAATCCTGTCTTCAACATCTCCATGTCTACAGCTCTACACATATAATCTTTCTGAATAGAAATCTCTTTGATTTCTTCTTTACCTCTTTGAATTCTAGATATCCACATTAATGAGCAGTAAGAAATTCTTTAACCACTACAGGTTTAACTAGTGGTACCCATGTTATCAATCAAGTTTTTTTTTTAGCAGCTTTATCTATAAAGGATCATATTTGATGAGACATGGGCTCTTAAAATATACTCAAGATTTAATCCTGACTCTGTATTCTTTGGCTGTCTGACTTGAGGAAGGTGATTTTACTTCTAAGGTAAATCCATCCTTCCTTCCTTCCTTCCTTCCCTCCCTCTTTCTTTCTTTCTTTCTTTCTTTCTTTCTTTCTTTCTTTCTTTCT
>JANHMN010000005.1:13413382-13435521 GCA_030674055.1 Rhabdomys pumilio | reverse complement strand
TCTTTCTTTCTTTCTTTCTTTCTTTCTTTCTTTCTTTCTTTCTTTCTTTCTTTCTTTCTCTGAGACAGGTTTCACTGTGTAGCTCTTACTGTGCAGGGCTCACTTTGTAGACCAGAGTAGCCTTGAACTCAGAGATATGCCTGTCTTTTCCCCCTGGGAGCTGGGATTAAAGGCAAGCACAATCAATGCCAGCTGGTAAATCATATATTACTACGAAAACTAACATAGTTTTATAATTAAAAGCATTCAGACCTTCAGTGCTCCAATCATAAATACATCACAAGCAGACAGAAATAACTTTGTAAAATTGTTACTTTATCAGGAAATTATGCTGATTTGAAAGTACATATAACATGGATACTAAAACATTACATGGTATCTCATAGTATATAGAATTCTTACTAATTTGAAGGTAAATAAGTTAAAATAAATAAACATTAAGTGTGGCAAATTAAAAAACATTTAAATGGATATATAGTGATCAAGCTGGTCCATAGGTCAAATAGTTGATCAGCAAAAGAAATCCTTGTTTAAAGAAGAAAATAATAAAACATGGATATTCAAAAGTAGTGTAATTATTGATGTCCATCAGTCTATAAAAGTTAATAGTAATTAGGAAAATGTAAGCTGTAGCTAGTTAATAAGTTAGTATAAAAAATCAGGCATGGAAACAACAATAAATTAGTATGCAAAGGTTTTATAACAGATATGGTAAATTTGTCAAGGGGTTTAAAGTGTAATGTATAACATGGAATTTATATAATCAATAAAAAAACTAAATAGAACTTCTAGAGCTGAAAAATGCAATAGCTGTCATGAAATATTTACTGGCTAATCTTAGGAGTATATTAAACAATTCCCCAGAAAAGACTGTTGAATTTGAGGACTTGGCAATAGAAAAATACAGAAAGAAAATGTGAAGAAGGAAAAATAATCAAAAAGAACTTTAATGACCTGTGGGACAATGTCTATAGATGAAGCAAGCATGTGATCATTGTCTCAAAATTGTGGATGTGAGTCCAGAATAAAAGCATTTGTAGGAACAATAGACAAATAACTTCTTTTAAAATATTTTTTAATTTTTTTGAAGTAAACATATAATTATATTATTCAATCATTTCCTGTTACCATTTGCTTCCTGTAAAGCCTCTATGTATCACTTTTTCAAATTTATTGCCCCCTTTTGTTGTTATATAGATATTATACATGTATTCTTTTTTATAAACATTTCTTTTTTATTGGATATTTTCTTTATATTTCAGATGTAATCCCCTTTCCCTATTCTTCCCCCCCCAGGAACCCCTTATCCCATCCCCCCTCCTCCTGATTCTATGAGGATGTGCCAGGTTTTTGATTTTTTTTTTGTTTTTGTATAATGTTACTTGTGTGTATATCTTTTCAGGGATGACTATTGATATTTGACAACAATTTGGTGTGTTCTTCCCTGAGGAAGACAAAGATTATTAGGGTTGAACCCTCATGCTCCTTTCCCTTCTACTGGTGTTGTCCTTGGTCAACTTGTATTAAGGCATTCATGTTGGCTAGATTTTATGGGTGTAGTTTATTGACATTATTTTTAATAAGAGACATACTCCCTCTTGCTATTATGATATTTCTGTCCCCTCTTCCACTATGATCCCTGAGCCTTAGACTGTGGGAGTTATGTTGAAGGTGCATCAGTTGGGACTGGGCTCCACAGTTCTCTATTTTGATTGGTAGTAGTTTTCTGTAATGGTCTGTTCTGTAAAGAGAAGTTTGCTTGATGCAGTATGAGGACTATTGTCTGTAGATTTAAGGGCAAATGCTTATAGATGGTTGTTAGATATTTTTGATTTAGTAAAAGACTGTCTTTAGGATATCCTCCAAGATCCACAGTTTCACTATCCCTAGGTGGTTGGCTGGGTTTCCAGTATCAGACATGATTTTAACTTTATTGTGTGGGTCTTAAGTCCAATTAGAGAGCTCTTGGTTACCTATAAAGTATGCATGTGACTAAATCTTGAGATTTTCGTGCCTTTTTAGTTGTCGTTGTGTTTTAAATTATATCATAGCCATCATATCTGGATAGGACCCTTGATTGTTTCCTCCTTTGAAAGCTTGCATAGTGGCTTCAGGTAACTTGAAACCTAGTCCTTATGGAGGAAGTTTTCAGATCAGTTCTAGGTTGGATCCAATGGATCAAGTATCTGAAGTACTTGATGTCTTCATCAACAGGGAATTATCTTCTATCTTTGGTAGATGTCTAAGGGCCTATAATGTTTTGGGAGTCTCCTGAACCACCTTAAGCAACAACTCAAATGAGGACTTGTCATGACTGGTACTGGAACTTATCTTAGAGAAAACCCCAATCTGGTTCTGAGAGAAAGCATTATTCTCCTACATGAGAAATTCTCATTCAAATTTTATATATATATAAAATATATAATAAAATAATTATATATATATATATATGTGTGTGTGTGTGTGTGTGTGTGTGTGTGTGTGTGTGTGTACATAGACTTACATGAATTATATATATTTTTGCATTCAGGGATGATAATATGATTCCTTTGGACTTCAAAAGATATGGTTATTATTGTTACCCTTCTTCTCTATTTTCTATCATCTTCCCTAATTAAAGCCATTTTTCCTATTTCCTTCTTCAGATCATGTGTACCCTACTATCTCCTTGTCTATTGCTCCCCCACATTCTCTCTCTATGGTTCCTTTTTACTTTCTTGGTTTCTGCAATTCTCTAGGTACACAATCATATCTGAAGCTTTGGACCTTGAAACTTCAAATGAGAGAGAACATGTGACATTTTTCCTTCTGATCTAGGTTCTGTCACTAAATATAATCTTGTTCTAGTTTCATCCATTTACCTACAAAATTCATGATTTTATATTTTTTACAATTTATTAGCATTTCATAGTGTATATGTACCACATTTTCATTTTCCATTCATCGGTTAAAGAACATTGAGGTTGTTTCCAGTTTTTGCTATTCTGAGTAAAGAAGCAATGAGCATGTTGGAGTATGACCCTGCCACATTGCTGAATTAATTTATTATTTCTAGAAGTTTTCTAGTAGAATTTTTGGGATATATAGTGTATAAGATCATATAATCCACAAATAGGAACTGTTTGACTTCTTCTTTGAGTACTTATATTTCTTTAACTTTTCTTTCTTGTATATTGCTCTAGCTAGTGCTTCAAGCACAGTATTGAAAATGGGTGGTTGAACCAGTCTTTCTTTAACTTTTTTAACTGATTTGGGATGATTAGCCTGTGAGTTAAGGGACTATAGCAAATTCACGACTTTGAGTTTATTGTTAGAGTGTTTTCTATATTTTATTTAGAAATAGCTGAGAGGAGTTAACAGACAACAGTCCAGGTTACCTTACATGGATAGTTGGATTTCAAAATGTCAGAAATCCATAGAATTAACATCACAAATATTTCTATATTAATGTTCATTTTGATTAGAGACCTGTCTGCTCCTGACAGCTTCCTGTTTTGGATTATAAGAAGAAATTGAGCATCCCTGGAGTTACTAGGCAAGAATTGCCTCTCTCCATCTACAGACAAATTACTGTCCAGAAAAGGACACACTTGCAGAATAGTCGACTGCCTAGACAGAGTAATCAGCCCTTAATAATTCTGCAGCACTAAAGTCTGTCAGATGAGTTTGGGCCAGAAGGCTGAAGATTTGATGCTCCAATAATCGGTAGTATAGGGGCTGTCCAGGTGTTCAGCGGTCTCTATAAATTGGCTAAGTTTTAGAAGCTATGCTTAGTGCTTCCCATAACTTCAGTTAACTCAGTCATTCTGGATTTCTGACAGCGTTGAAGACCTATAGTCTCATAGCAAATCCTGGCTATTTACCTTGAGAGAAAAGATCTGAGTGGAGGGTTCTCAGCTGACATTCATTCTAAAGCCAAGAAAAAAACCAGGTTCAAAACTAAGTGTTTTAGTCAAGAGAGACAACAGAGGTTCTGGTTAGTCAACAAAAGGATGGACTGGGTATTAAGACCCTCTTGTATCTCACTGGTACAAATAGGAATAATTATGCTCTAATTGTATTTTGTGAGAAAAGTTTTATTTTAACAGGAAGGGTAATATGTAGGAGGAGCTAAGGGGGAAGGAGCACTGAGAGGAAAAGATGGAGTAAGGAGAGGAGAAGATGAAGTAGATGAGAAGCTAGGTAATGGGAAAGAAAAAGAGAGAGAAAGAGAGAGGGGGCATGGAGGCAGAAGTTCACATGTTTCCACCAGTCAAAGATAGTTTACATAGCTAGGTTGGATAATGGGTTACACTTCTGATTGAGCATTACCATACTTATAAAGCCTCTGATTAACATTTAAGAAAATTGTATAAAAGCAAAATGGAAAAGGGGGCATGGGATAGGGGTTTTCTAGGGAGGGGAAATGGGGAAAGGGGATGGCATCTGAAATGTAAATAAAATATCCAATAAAAAAAGAATATGAGTGGTGTTAGTGAACAGTCTTGTTTTATTCCTGATTTCTGTCAGATTGCTTTAAGATTTTCTCCTTTTATGATTATGCTGGCTGTGGGCTTTTTAGTTATAGATTTTTTTTTATGTTGAGGTATGTTTCCTTTAGTCCTATTTTCTATGAAAGTTTTATCATGTAAAAAATGTTGGTCCCTTCAACAGAGGAATGGATACAGAAAATGTGGTATATTTACACAATGGAGTACTACTCAGCTATTAAAAACAATGAGTTCATGAAATTCTTAGGCAAATGAATGGAGCTTGAGAATATCATCCTGAGTGAGGTAACCCAATCACAAAAGAACATACATGGCATGTACTCACTGATAAGTGGATATTAGCCCAAAAGCTCACAATACCTAAGACACAATGTATAGACCACATGAAACTCAAGAGGAGGAAGGAAGACCAAAGTGTGGGTGATTTGGTCCTTTTTAGAAGGAGTATCAAAATACTCAACCAGAGCTCCCAGGGTCCAAGCCTCCAACCTGAGACCACAAAGGGAGGGACTCATGGCTCCACCTGTATAGGTTACTGAGGGTGGCCTTGTTAGGCATCAGTGGAAGTGGAGGGCCATGGTCCCCTAAAGTCTGGATACCTAGTGTTGAAGAATGCGAGAGCAGGGAGGCAGGATTGGGAGAATGGTGGGAGTGCACCATCATAAAAATTGGAAGAGGAAGTATGGGACAAGGGGTTTTGGGGGAAAATGAAAGAGTAGATAACAGAGAAAGGTAAATATGTAAAATATCCAATAAAAAAAACAGATAATGGGTCTGGCAAAAATAAAAGAAGATAGTTTACTTATTTCAAAAGATTTTGCAAAAGTTTCCAGGAGATGCTTATTGGATAACATCTTATTTTAAGCTCTTCACAAAAGAATTTAAGTCTCTGTTTAATATTTTCAAGAGAGATGCAATTCCTAATTTCCCTCCATAATTAATTGACAAAAGAGGAGTAATTTTACAAAAAGGAGAAGAAGCTATCATTAATTGATATATTATATAGATTGATTAATTGTTGGCTGTTTTGTAATAGACCTTTGATAAAAGAGATTATTAATAAAGATTAAAATTTCTTTAAATAGTGTCTTCATGACTCTCTGAGGGTGGAAGGAGCATGCCTTGTTCACTTTTAACTTTCTAAAACTGAAAGCTCATGACAAATCTGCCGCTGATTGCCTCTGGCATCGCTGAGACCAATAAAAACTATGCCACAACTATGTGGAAGGACCCTCTTACCCTTAAATGGAATGGCCAGGACCCAGTTCTCATATGGGACCAAGGATTGATATGCCTGTTTGATACCACAGACGGCACAGCTAAATGGCTGCCGAAAAGATTAATGAAATAAATAGATAACCCCCCAAAACCAGGCCCAATTATAGATAAGATGAATAACAATTGACATCCAGGGAAAAGAAATCTCCCTGAGAATTCCCTTCTTTTTTCCTTTCCAGGCAAAAATTAATTACCCGTGATGTCTGCTGTTAGGAGTTCTAATCCTGATGCTGGCCTCCGGACTTATACTACTCAGACCTCCAACGGGCCTTTGACAAGAACAACAGACAGCTATAGATTGACATCACTAATCTAAAGAAAGCCCTCATTTCGCTGTCTGATGCGATCTCCAAAAATTGCAAAGGACTTTATTGGACTTGATTTTCTCTTTTACAATAGCAAAGACTGTGTACAGCTTTAGACTGTGTACAGCCCTTAAAGAAGAATGTTGCTTTTACATAGACAAAACAGGAATGATTTAAGAGAGCATGAAAAAGGCCCGAGAAGGTCTTGAGAAAAGACAGAGAGTGAAAGAGAAAGATGAGAGCTTGTACAAGAATTGGTCTTCAACCTCTCCATGATTGTTAACCCTACTTACTTCCATCTTGGGATTATTAATTGGGTTATTTTTGCTTATTTCCTTTTGGTCCCTGGGCCTTAAATAGGCTGACTAGCTTTGTGAAACAACAGATAGATAATCTGATAGCAAAATCTATTCAGATACATTAGCATAAGCTAGCTATGGACGACCATGAGACTCAAGATGAGGTTGTTACTCTATCCAGGGTGTTCCCATGTCCCATCTCCACCCAACCTAAAAGAGGGGACTTCTGCCCCTAGACTAAGCAGAGAGGGGCCACCCAGAACCCCCTCTGACTGGTGATCTGAATTCTTAGGCTATGAGGCTAAACACTGCAAGGGAATATAAATAAAAGTTAAAAATATGTTTCTGGGTTCCCTGAGGGACAAGCCTGACTGCCTAGGGGTTGATGTCAAAAGTATCTTCTCTCCAGGAAAAAGACATTGAGATGGGTATGGCCCTCATGCCTCACTGGACAATGACAGGAGGACCGGAGCCATTACAAGGTCCCCTTTAATTACTGGAGGTCAGGCTTCTATCCCTGCCTTGGCAAGATTAGAATCTCCATAGCCCTTCTATACTTGGAGAAGGGAGGAGATGTCAGGGGCAGCCCTGCTTATACACTGAAGACCTAAAATCAGCCATAAGCCTAAAATCAGCAATAGGCTTGACATACATGCCTGCTAACACAAAGTCTTGGGTCTCTATGGAAAAAACACTGAAACAGAGGAATAAACTATTGTAAACAGGCAGCTTTTGTGGAAATCTACCAGCCTGAGTAGTCATAGACCTTGTCAATAGGCAGCCTTGGCGCATAGTACCAAATTAGATAACAAGTGAATCATAGGCAGAGTCATAGTGACCTGACCCCTGAACCTTCACCCAGCTGATACCCTGCTCTGAAAGATATCTGTACTCCCCCTGAACACCTATGCTCCTGTGTCATCCCCTTCCCCACATCCTACATTTTTGTGTTTATAACCCCTGTGTTAAAAAGTAAAAATTATGATTTGATAATAAAATAAAGATACCCCCCCAAAAAAACACCCCAAAACATGTTGGGCTTTGTCAAAAGCTCTTTTCTGTATTTACTATGATGATCATGTGAACTTTAATCTTGAAGTTCATTTATGGGGTTAATTTCATATGTTAACTTTGCATATATTCAATCATAGGAATGCAGGAATAAAGCCAATTTGATTATTATAGATAACCTTTTTGACATATTTTTATATTCTGTTCTTTCTCTCTCTCTCTCTCTCTCTCTCTCTCTCTCTCTTTCTTTCTTTCTTCCTTTCTTTCATTAAGAAAAACACTTTGCAGTCCTGGTCCTTTATTTCTTTTTGTACATTAGGCCATGAGTTCATATGGTATGAGCTCCCGAGGCTCACGAAGGCTCCTTTCTGTTAGTCCTTACAAAGTGTGCTTCTCTGGGTGAACCAGGTGCCCTTATTTTTAGCTTCCTTTTTCTTCTGATCATTACCCTTCACCTGCTTCAAGAAAGCTGTTTCTTCTCTTGTTTCTGCTTGATGAGCTCAATCTGCACATTGATCCTCTTGGCCAGAATCTTGCCCTTAACTTGCTTGTTTACAATGTTGTTAGTGGCATGCTGAGTGACATCATAGATTCTTATGTTTTGCCGTGGCAACACTTATGGGGCATTCCTTTTTGAACAGTATCCATTTCCCTTGATGTCTACAATATCACCCTTCTTGTAGATTCACATGTATGTGGCCAAAGGAACACCTCCATGTTTTCTAAAAGGCCTAGAGAACACATAATGAGTGCCCCCTTCCCTTTCTGTTGGTCATTTTGGTGAGTTACTGGAAGATGTGTGCTAAGACCACCTGTATTCTGTTTTAATAATTTCACAAATAATTTTCAAGTGGTAGGAGTTATTAGAATCTAGCTTCAAAAAAAATTTAAACTGTAATAATGAACTGACAAGGCTGATATAGTGAGTTCCACATGTACTGTTGATATAATCCAATAATTTTTTTTGTAATGGATTGACTATGTATTTTTGCTATTAGCTATTAATATATATATATAGGACATGCCTGTTTTTATATGTCTATATCTGTAAAATTTCACCCGATCTCTTCACCAATATTTGATGTTGTTGAATATTTAAGTGTTCACTAACAAATACGAGATCTAGCAAATAAGTTACACTCTAATATAATTCATTTAATATGTAGTTTTAATATATGTGCTGCCAAAGCAAGAACCAATATGTAGTTTTAAGTTGCAGCAAAATTGCCCTCATCCCCAAAACAGTATCTTCTGCCCCCCTTGTCCCTTTCATTCAGAGTTTGTTTCTTCATCTTGATGGACAGACTGCTTCAGAAACTAGTCCCTTATGTTCCTTCTCAGTTCAAAAGAAGAGAAACTCTCATTACACAAATGTTCCTAACAGTGTAAGGAAGAAAGAGAATGCCTTTTAATGAAAGTGCTCAGCAAAGGAACAAATGTTCAAAACTGTTGTTGCTTGAAGATTTGAGAATATTAGGTCACCCTAATAAATCTAAGAACTCTGTCCATCTAGATCACTTTAGCATTTTAAAATAATTAGTTAGACATCTGTTCTTAACAAGAAGAGATTGGGTTTCAAGAAATTGTGATATTTGAATATTTTTACAGCCCCAGGCTAGGACTGTGTTCAGTGGCTGAACTCTTACCTGGCATGCATAAAGTCCTGGGTTTAACTTGTTATGTTGAAAAATAGCAAATTGCAAATCAAGTATAGACATCTTATCTGGACGATACATAGAACTTGCAGCAGGACCAGCAATTCATATACAGAACAACACACAGAGGCATTATTCTGCTGGAATGTAAACAGTCTCACTACTAACATCATTAGTCCCAGCAATAGTAATGATCCATTCTGCATTCAGTCCAGGTAATCAATGCAGGACAAATACCATACTCTATGCCTATGAGATATGAGATGACTCACTCCATGGCAATTGCTTAGTGTCTCTAGTTTTTGTATTATGGTACAGCAATCTTCAGCAGCTTGACTATGTTCTAAGAAGACACTAAGTCTAATGTATCACAGACTTAGTGACACTTAATCATGTCCACATGATTAAGATCCTGCAGGCATGTGGAATGTAACATCCAGAGAAGCCTGTAGGTGTCCATTGAGAAACCTGAGAAATCCAGAAGAAGCTTGTGTCTGGGGTGGCAGAAGGGGCAGCTAGCAGAAGGCGGCCCCACTAGAGTAAGGCTTATTGAAGCCATGGGAAAGGAACCATCAAGGATAACTCAACCAAATAAAAAGACTAGCATGCAATTTCTGCTTGGAAAAATTGTCGCATAAGACCTTGAAGCCTTGAGAGTTGAAGCATGTGATGGATACTACAGAACTGTAGAGGAGAGGTGTTGGGGCTTAACTCTAGCATTCTCAGGATGGTAGCATCAGAGCATTATATTTAAGGTCAGCTCTATGAGATTTCAAACATGCCTCAGGCTTTCTACTTGCTGATTTCTCTGTATTGAAATAAGAGTGTACATGTGTGCTTGTGTCACCAATATATATTGAAAAGAGAAAACTTATTTTGATGTGTTGAGCTCAGAACTGGAAGGAGTTTGCCTCAGGTTTCAGATGAGACTTTCAACTTAGAAATTTGAGTTAATGATAGAATTAGTTAACATTTGGGAAAAATTGGGGTTGAGATGATTGCATTTTGAAGTTTGAAAATGACATGGGTCTTAGAGTTTTAGGGTCTGTGGGAACACTGCTAAGGTTTGGGTATGGTTTGTCTATGTCCTGCAGTGACTCATGTGACAGTCTCATTATTATTGCATTTATAGCTTGTCTTTTAATCATTGATGATGAATACCTTTCCAAGTGTTTCTTGGCAATTCATGTATTTTCTTTGGTTAAATGTCTAATCAAATCTTTTGACCATATGTATTGGATTATTTACTTATAATTTATGGAAATATCAACTCTCCATATATTTCCGGTATAAGTGTCAAATGTATGCAATACTAATATTCTCTTCCCTTTTGAAATTTACCAATTTCTCAATGGTATTTATTTTATTAATGGTATTTATTAATGGTCAGCACATTTTAATTTGCTAAGAACTTTGCTATGAACTTTTCTAAAAATGGCAATATTTTGGACTTAATTCTAATATACTGAATCATTCACTTGACATAGGCACTTTCTTTATTCAACTAGCATCCCAGCTTATGTCTATGAATGCTAACTGACCCTTTTGGCATGTTTAACATAGAAAATACTAGAAATGTGTCTCTTCATACCCATTCCCAGTCTACCTCAATCAAAACCTATACTTTCACAAGATCCAAGTCAACATATTCAAGGAGTTCTGATAGATGTTAAGGGATAATAGTTCACTACCAGCCTGTCCTGTAACCATGTTGGGAGTTTTCTCCTCTATCAATACCACACAGAGTCAAGTTAATGCACAATGCTCAAGTCACTCTCATATTAAGACCTTATGTCAGTATGTGAATGGGTGGATTTTCATATGCATTGTTAACCATCAATAATTAATTTTACTTCAGATTCTCTACTACAGCCAGGGAACCTCAGGAGAGCATCTAGATAATTTTATTTTATATATATTCAAAAACCTGTTTCCTCGTCTCTCCTGAGACAGGGATGAGTCAAGCAATGCCTTTTTCCTGCCATCTGTCTAGCTCCTGTACAAATTCAGTGTGTCCCTGCTCTGGAAGAAACTCTATTTAAAACTCATAATCTGGTTGAACAATTACTTTCTTTCCTTCTTGTGTTCTTGGTTATTGTTACAGGGCTTTAGTAGACAATATTCCTTTTCCCTATTAATTTGCTCATCTCTCATTAAGGAGTGTCCCTGCAAAAGAACAACTAATTTATATAACACAAAGATTGCATAGAAAATAATTGTAATTGTGCAATATTAAACTACATTGACATCTGAACTTGATGACATTTAAAAGGATGTTTTACTACAGTGCGTGCTGATTACTATAGTAGACCTCTGTTTATAGGAAGTTTTCCATTGTGCTACCAAAATGAGGTCTTGGATATACTTCCAAGTTCTAAGTTGAGTTGCTTTATCCTTTTAAGGAAATGAAATAATTGAATAAGCACTGTAGTTAATAGGTCAGTAAGCTATGTACAAAATTCTTCTACTTACTAGTTTTATAAACTTGAATCTCAATTTCCTTCACATAGATAATGAAAACATTATGTGCAGATCAAATTCAAAACTATTAAGGGATTACTTTGGTTCATATTAACTGCTCTGTAAATTACATGCTCTATAAGTATTATTTCATAGAGTACCCTAGTGTATTCCCTAGGCCTTTGTGTATCCTACAAGTGAAAATTACCCTTTGTACATGAGTACATATATGCGTGTATGTATATACGAATAATGTTTGGAATTTGGGTATCACAAGTGGCCTTGGCATCTGAAAAGAGAGTGTACAAAGGAAGAAACAAAAATACCTAAGAAATATATTTAAAAATGGTCATTGTCTTTAGAAATTAGGAAATGCAAGTCAAAATGACTTTGAGATTTTACCTCACCCCAATCAGAATGGCAAAAATCAACAAAACAACAGAAAAAAATGCTGAAGGGGTTTGGGGGACAGACAAGGGAATCTTGACTGTTGGTGGAATTGCAAACTGATATGGCCATACTGGCAACCAGTGTGAAGAAGCATCAAAAAGCTAAAAATAAATCTACCATGTGAGCCATCTACCTCATTCCTTGGCATCTGCCCAAAGAACTCAACATAGTATTCCACACACACTTATTCAAACGTGTTTATTACTACTCTATTCACAATAGCTAGAAAATGGAAGCAACCTAAATGTCCCTAACTGAAGGATGGGTAATGAAAATCTAGTATATATGTATTATGAAATACTACTCAATTGTAAAGAAATAGAATGATGAATGTTGCAGTTAAATGGATGAAAGTAGAAAAATATCATATTTAGTGACAGAACCCAGATCAGAATGAAAAATGTCACATGTTCTCTCTCATCTGAGATTCCTGGGACCAAATCTTCAGATGTGAGTGCATAACCTGGAGTTACTGCAGAAACCATAAAAGGACAAAAAGGAACTATGCCACTGAGAGAGTGTGTATGAACAAAAATGGTTGCAATAGGAGAGTACAAGTGATCTGAAGAAAAAAATGGGAAATGGGGAAATGGGGCTGTGTTAATTAGGGAAGGGGAAGTAAAATAAATACTAAAGGAGGAAAGCAGAAAAATAACAGTAAAAATACTTGTAAAATATATTTTTAAGTGATAATTTCAAATCTGTTTTGACAAACCTTCCCATTAGAGCCTAAGGCAAAAGCCCATTACTGGCATGACAGTTAGGGTGTAACAGTACTTTTATTTGCCTGTAGTAACTATTTTCTCAGAGGCTAACTGCCTCAGTCTGCTAACCTAGGCTTAGTTCTGGAAGCTTCTAGCCTCCATACATTCTTAACTAGGCCCAGAATGTTCTCAGCCTGAGAATTACTGCTGAATAAGCTCATCCTTTCTTGTTCTTTCTGATCTCTGACTGGCTGATTCAACTCAGGTATTATGGCACAAACTCATCTCCAAGCTGACTGATTCAATCTGGCTTCTCTTGGCCTGTCCTGAATTGCTCTGCTGGGTCTAACACTAATTTTCGCAATACATTCTAATCTTCTGGCTTTTTCTTATTCTCTGACTCATTCTATCTTCACCTGTGTCTAGCTTGTTCTCTCTCTGCAACCTGTCTCTGTAAAACTCTCCCAGGAAAACTGCCTTCTTCCTTTCTCTGCACTGCCCCTTAAATAGCTTCCCGTTTTTTCTCTTCTCATGAGAGTTGGACATATCCTATTCTATCAAAACTTTCTGTGATTCATCACATTGTCTGCTCCTCAATTAGACATCACTTTCAAACATGGCTGCTTCTTTCTACAAACTAACTTTACCTTCGTTTATTTGAGATTAAAGGTGTGTACTATAAGGGCCTGTCTGTATTTCAGCCAGAGAGGTTAAAGGTGAGTGCTAAGGGTGAGCCACACCACAACTAAAAACAGGTTTTTCCAGTAAATAACACAATCTCAGGGTTCACAGAATCAAATATCCTGCAACATTAGGGTTTCTAAGAGACTCCCAAAACAATATACCCTATTGCTGTTACCTTTGGTTACACAGAGGTGGAAGGTAAGTTCCTATTGCTGAAGACACCACGTAATTCAGAAACAAGACACAGAGGTCCTTGATCTGGAACTTACCTGAAAGCCTCCTCCCTGAAAATGATGCATCTGTAACACAACTCCTCCACTAAGGAGGTTGAAGAATTGTTGTGGAAGAGGGGGCAAAAAAAGTGTAAGAGTCATCAGAACAGTAAATGTACTATGAGATTGTACTAGAAATGCCAGAGAAGTTACACACGTAAAGACTAACCTAAATGCCAGGGGGCATGCTAATGTGGAAAGGAACAAACTTTTGAGGCCTCAGCTCTAGACAAAGAACCACAGGCAAAGTGGGAGAAATGGTCTTCCCTAGGGAAGAGTTCATCAATTGTTCAACCAATATCAAATGATGAGCCTTGAAAAACACACATACAAGTAGTGTTATACTCACTGAGCAGGTAAAATTTATATACTTGGTAACATATTATATATTCTATCATTTTAATTTCTTTATGTTATAATACATAATATTATGTATATATTGTACATACATATAAATATATATGATAACAATTTAAAAATAGAGGCCATGAATTTGAGAATAAGAGAAGATATATACATGGGAAGGGTTGGAAGGAGGAAAAGGAAGAGGGAAAATGGGAAATGATGTAATTATCTTACAGTCTCAAAAATAAAAGATCAGAACAACCACAGATAATTGGTGTGGATGAACACAGCCAACAAAATGATTCTTAACTGTTGTTCATTTAATTTTTTGGCTTGTTTTGTGTGTTTGGGAACTATGGAGAGATGTGCATGGAGATTAGAAAGCTGTTTCAAATACCGTTGCTCATTAAGGCAGCTGAAGGCCTAAGGATGCTTTTAGAACTTGTCAGCTCTGCCTATAGAAAGAAAATAATAGCGATTTTTTTAATGTTCCATGTCAGAAATTTTAGACATTTTCTGGACATAAGTCTAGAGGATGCTAATTAAGCATGTGAAAGATTTTTTCCCCTTGTTAGGATAGATTTGAGGGAGGCAGTGAGAATGCCTAGTGGGTTATAGCATATATTTATCTGTAATAGTAGGCAAACATATCAATGCAGAAACTCAGAAAGGCTACTGACTTTTTAACTGCTGTTTATTAGGACAACAGGAAGTCAGATACTCGAGTTCTTTGCGGTATCTCTCTTAAGACCCTGCAAACATTCCCTACCCTTGGCAGCCTGTGTAGGGCATGTTGCACGATGTACCTGCCTGTTGGGATTTTATTGGAGTATAAATTAGTGAGCTTTTACTGTGAAGGCAACCGCTTGGTAGGAAATCAGCTTAATAGCTAAAGGTTACTCTTAAATATTACATTGCACATTTATTTTATGTCCACCTTGGAAAAGTGCTTATAAAGAGGGGTGTGCCAGAAAACACTATTGATTTGAGAACCCTTTGCTGCATTTTGGTACATGCTCTCATTAAATCAGCACTTGAGACAGGAACAGCTCTCTCTTCCTGCAGCAGGAACTTTGAGAAAATGGCTTTGCTTATGATGTTGCAATCACATTTCTGGTTCTCCATTATCAAATACAAAGTCTTTTGGCCTCTTCTTGTGTTGTTATTTGAAATTCTTATTTCATCATAAAGTGAGAAGATGTTTATCAGCCAAATTCTTCCAATATTCTAAAGTAACAAGGATACCACTCCACTCACAATGGTCCTTTCTTAATGACCCAAGCTATCATGTCACAATTCTTCCTTCTGCTCACACTATCACCTTGAAATTTTATTCTCGGGAGGGAGACACCTAATCAGTTCATTTACTAACTGTGAGTGTTTTGACTAGTGATTTCATGTCTGAACTCATTTTTTTATTTAAATTAATTAGAATCCTAAAAGTTCACTCATAATCTCAACAGGAGAATTAAAAGAAAGAATGTGTCCAAAATAAATGAATAGTAAAGAAAAAAAGACCACGTCTAATATTTGGTATAATATATAGAATCTAGTGATCGCTTTACAAGTATTGAACTATAGTTGGTATTTTTCTAGCTGTGAAGCAATCTCTCTCCCACTCCAGGGACCTTCAGAATCCAAAATGATTTCTGTCTCCTGACTCACTCATAGGTAGTCCTATTACAAGCCATTCCCTGTTCTTGCTCAGGGCACTCTTGACAGTGCTCTCTACTCCTGTTCATCCCTACTCTTTCAGTACTGCAAGAGTCTGGAGGAGTAGAAAGTAACCGTTGTTTTTATAAGTGATGAGTACTGTCATCCCATAGCATCCATGCTTCATGCCATCAACACCTGGAACACTCCTTACTGGTAGGGCTGCCTTTGCTATCTTGGCAACTGTGTTAAGCCTTGAATTTTTCTCATATCCACAGACTCTTGACTCAAGATGAACTGGGGAGGGTTGGAGAGGCACTGTAAGCATAGTTTCTGAACCAAGACACCCATCACAAGAACTGGCTGTGGCTAAGACCTAGCCACAAAATATATAGGACATTAGTTTTTCTTTCGTTCACCATAAGGATTCATGGGTTTGATTATGGTTAAGTGACTTGCTAAGCTGGGTTGATTACAACCACCTCACAGGGCCTTTTGAAGGGAAAAGTAGACTTTTGCACTGCAGTTGCTCAGTTTTATAGTACTTCAACTCATCATCTCCTTATGCATAAGCAACTAAAACCCTTTCCCTTGACGGAGCTGGGAGAGGGTAAATATTCACTTCACTTCAGTAAATGCCTTGGTTGCATCTACATACACTTACAGTAAGCAAAAGACAGGGGGAAAAATCCAATCTAGTCAAACAAGCTTCTATAAACCAATCCCTCGTAGGGCAACCTAGATGGTTTATGGAAGGGCTAGAAGAAATTCTTTAGAGGCACACTTGCTAAAACAGTAGGTTCATATGTCACGTAGCTTCACAAAACAGAATACTACGTTGGAAGACACATGGGTCTTCCCTACATGGAATGGACTATCCAATGCAGTGGTGAGCCCCCAAAGTCTGAGTTACTTTATTATTTTTATTTAGTATTTTAAGAGAACACCCTTCTTGCAATTATTAGTTTTGTTTTGCCTTACTAAAGTTTCTTATCAATTTAAGGAGATAAGAATTAAAGCTGCTTTCTCCTTTCTTATCTTCAATGAGATAGTTTGATAATCACATCTCTGCAGAGAATGGAACAAGTAAGACAGAGCACTACCGTTGTTATGTGCCCTCCACCCAAGAAGTCCTCCTATATTTTGGGTTCAGCTTGCGTACCAGAGAAGCTATACAACAATATGTGTTAACTGAGTGGATGAAAACCTGAATGTAACATGGTTACATTTATCATTCTCTGCTTAAAGCAGAAGTGTAGAGAGCAAATAACAAGATAAGGGCCTTTACCACTGTGCCTGGCACACAGCAGAAAGACTTTCAACAAAGAGCTCCCTGCTTTTTCCTGCATCCACACAGCTCTATCCCCTCGCAGGGAGTCCTGTTTAAAATGCTCTAGCAAATACTTCATTTCAGGCTGTCTTCCCTCAGCACCTCTAGAGACTTCCTCCCACACAGCTGGTGTGCGCATTCATATGGCAAATGACTCAGAGAGGATGTCAAGAGGGTGATGGAAATCACCGCAGGAGAAAAGGGTAGTCTGAAGGGAGAATTGGCTACTGTCTCAGAGCCCATTGATCAAACTGAAGAGGTACAGCTGAAGAGATCGGAGGCTTTGCTGAATTTGTTAGATCCATTCAAGTTTTTTCTACATTTAAATACTTTGGTAAATTAGGGGAAGCTCAACAGGAAACAAGTAGTTGTTGCTGCCACTGAGGATCTTGCTAGCCCAACTTATGTAACTGAAATGGGTACCATTTTCTGACTGACCCGAGGGCCCTCACACATTCTCAATACACATGCTTCTTCCGTCTATTTCTCTTGCCTTTCTGAATGTCTCTGTGTCGTATCACATGTTCTTGCCTTAGTTGCCTTTGTTTCTCTCCTTCACTTTTATGACCCGCTATCTTCCAAGTTGACTTGTTCCTGTCTTCTGCACTCACAGTTGCACATCAGGCAACTACATCCAATTGCAAGGGTTTGCAAATAAATGAAGGACTCCACTTAAAAGAAAATGAAATATTTTAAGATGTGTAACTGTATAAAAAGACAATTGACTCTTCGATAGGTGCTGAGGTTCTATTCACAAGAGATACAAAAGCACAAGCTCAATGGGACATGGATGAAGATGGTAGAGAGAGTGTTTACAGGGTTTGATGTGGTCCCTGAAAGTTCTGATATTCTATGATCTTAGCAGTATCAACCTTTCCCTCTGACCTATAAAAGCTAAGGCTAGGAGTTTAAGAGACACTGTACCTGTGCAGGGTTTCTGAATCCTTGGCCAGGGATTTCTTTACTAACATGTAGGATTTCTAAAATCACATTCAATCCCATTTTCTCTGGAAAATTCTCCTCAAATAAATGAATTTCTGGCGGTGATGTGCTTTGTTCCCAATATAACACTTTCTCTTCCAGAAAACCTCTTCTACCACCAAATGAAACATTCATACCCCATAAAAAGAAATGCTACAACTTTTAACAAGAAATGTGTTCGTGTAGGACTACTGAATGTCCCATTTTTGATGAAACTAACACAAGGGTAGGAGTTATCTAAGGAATTTTGCTAACAGCCTCTGTCTCTAATAAATGCTGTCTATGCTTATTTTCTTTTAATTTTCAAATTTATTTGTTTATTTACTGTGTTTGTGTGTGACTATATGCATGAACATGTGCACAAGCCGCAGTGTACTTGTGTAGAACAACTTGGCAGTACTCCTGTTTCTCCTTTGGGGGATCAAAATTGGGCTTGGTGACAGGCACCTTTATAGGCTGAACCACTTCATTGGCTAGATCTACCATTTGTTTTATTATAATTGTTCTTCTATCATTATTACTGGTAAAGAAACACTGCTGAGCATCTTCTTGTCTGACTGGGAAAAGAGGAAGTGTCCATGTAAGGGTGCTAATTAAGACCGAGCATCAGGCAGTGGGAAATTAAGGGACCAAGAATACTCAAGTGAGTTTACGTGTAAACAGAGTAAAAGAGATCCCTAGAGGCCTAAAGAAAGGCTTCAATCTGTTCTGTGACAAATAGCTGTACTGAGAAGCAGAGAATGCAAGTATGTCAGACTGCAAGAACAATAGCAAAAAGAAGTTCAGTTTCCTAGGAAGCTATATGAAATAACATTGAAGAAAGAGGGAGCTAGCTGTAGAAAATAAGAGATAGCATAAAGAGCTTGTCCTTCATCCTACAGCCGCCTGGGTGCCACCGAGAATTTCTAAAGGGCAAATGAGAGGGATAAGCTTCATAGGAAGTATTTATTTTTAGCAGTGTTCACTTGTTCCATGTGTGGATTTTTGAGAGTTGTGATCATAGAGAAATAATGATATGCATGTGTGGATGGAGCCAGTGTCTAGGGAGGTGAGAAGAAATGGGTAATACTTTCTCTGTGGCTTGGTTATTTATGGAAAACAATGCATTACGTTTTCGTTTTAAAAGAAAAAAAAAACAGAGAGTGTTATTGACGTAAAATCAATAGATCAGTCCTTAGACATTTGAAGTATTTGGCTAGTTTCTCATTTGAAAGGAAATATAAGAACAAGGTGAGTATTGATTCCTTCTTTTAATTATGCATGAGTAAAAGCATCTATATGCCAGTGACTATCCTTCGTTCTTTAAATATAAGTAAACCTAAATGGTACCCTCTGTCAAATGAACAATTTTACAAGTTAACAATTTTAACATGGATTTAGATTCTGTGTATGTCTTTAGATTTCTCTGTGTGCAAACATGCATGTCTCTGCATCTGTGTGTGTTTCTTGGCTTTTTTGTTGTTGGTCCTGTTCCTTCTGGTTGTTTTGTCCTATCCTTTTTTTGGTTTTGTTTTATCTTATTTTACTTTATTTTATAATTTTTTTTATTATCCCTTAGATGTCTGTTTTCTAAGGAGAGACAGAAGGGCTGTATATCCAAATGGGAAGGGAAGGGGGAAGGGACTGGGAAGAGTTGGAGGAGGGAAAACTATAATCAAAATATATTGTATGAAAAAAGTCTATTTTCAATAAAGGAATAAGTGGTACTTGAGGTATCTGATGGAAAGCTTTCACCTATAAATGAGAACAGAATGGATACATACATACATACATACATACATACATACATACACAAAAACATACATACACTGCTATTCTTGGTGATATAAAACTTTATTTTTCAGGTTCTCTTCCAGATAGAATTCTTTGATAGAACATATTGTGCATTGCTGTGTATGCTTATGCAACTGTCATTAAACCTATATGTGAAGTAAATATGCTTTAATAGAAAACCAACGCACATAAAATGCAACAGTGGTGTTGAAAATGCAGTTAAAAATGAAAATACTCCTACCTGAGCAGAGCCTGTGAATCCTTCCTAATCATCTTCCACCCACTCCCTCCTAGGTCACCTTCTACCCAGGGTGACCTTCCTTTCTCTCTGCAGGAAGTAGATGGGGGCAAGGATTAGTCCCTCTGATACAAATGTAACACGAGGACCCAAGGTACCATTGTAAATGAGTGTGCTATGATCTGAGCTGGATTCTTCTGAAAACAGTCCAGTTTAGAGTGAGGGTAGTTCTGATACAAGAGTGTCTAATTGAGATGAACAAACCAGCTTTGTCTAACTGGTTCATCTCCTTTCTGATGAAGGTTATAGTTTGAGTCTTCAATGACCCCTAAAGATCCATACACCTAAGATATGGCCTGAAGTGGTACTGGGAAGTGAAAGAACCTTTAGAAGGTCAGGCGTAATGGAAAGAAGTTAGGCCACAGGAAAATTCCCCTTGAGAGGGAATATTGGGACTGTGATTCCATTTTTTTCTTCTATCTTACCTACCAGAAAGCAGTCATGTCCTGTCCCCAAGCATGCTATGTCAGTAGAGGCTTTCTAAAAGAAATAAATAGCCACATACCAATAAAAACTCTGAGATTGTTGCTTAAATAGTGGTCTTAGTGAATACCATTGCTGTGAAGAGACACCATGATCATAGCAACTGTCATAAAAGAAAACATTTTGTTGAGACTGACTTACAGTTTCAGAGGTTGGGTTCTTTATCAGCATAGCAGGATGCAAACAGACATGGTGCTGGAGAAATAACTGTTAGTTTTACATCAGGATCTACATGTAGACAGCAGGAAGAGAGATAGCCACTGGGCCTGGCTTGTGCTTTTGAAACCTCAAAGCACCCTCCACCACCAGTGACACATTTCCTCCAGCAAAACCACACCTACTAATCCCTCCTAAATAGTGTTACTACTCCCTGATAAATAAGCATTCTAACATATGAGCCTATGGGGTCCATTCTTATTCAAACCACCACACTATCCATGTCTGAAATTTTGAGTGGGTTAATAAATACCACATACAATAAAAATAAATTACTCCCAGCATCCAAAGCAAAGGTAAAAACAGAAACTTCTCATTGCTAAAGATGTTTAGATTATATTACTGTTGAATGAATGCTCAGCTCTAGACAGGGCATTCATACCATCACTTCCAAGGTTCAGGAAACATTGCAGAAGATGGAATACAAATAATGTAAGGACCAGAAGATAAGGAGGAGAGATGTGAAATGTCATCTTCAGGGTATGTAAAGCTGTTGCAAATATAATCTCACAGCATCTGCAGTTATCTGCACTGGGCATGACCAAGATTGGAATCACAAGGAGCCAACCATGAAGTGGGGAAGAGTTCATGAGAACCCACCCTTCCCTGCTGAAGGATTCAGGAAAGGGGCAGTTTTTATCTTTAAGTGTATAAAAGTGAGCCTACCATGCTCCAGTGGATATTCTGAAACCTCTAAACCAGTGGCCACACAGACTATCCTGGTGAAAACCAGTGGCACACGGAACAAAACAAGGCATGGATATGGGAAAGGGATGTGTTGAGATGAGGAGAGATGAGTGTGTGAGGGAAGTGACAGAGTGTAGAGTCAACTGAATGCACTGGAAACATGTAAGAAACAACAGATCTTGTCAATTAAGAAAACGAAGCCATTTGCCCTCATTTTTTTCTAACTTCTTCAACTTTCCTTAGCTTATATTTCAAGCCATGCAAGTCTTTAGGCCCTCATGGATTACAAGCTGAGATTTGACATCCCGTGACTATACACTATTAGTCATGTTAGGATCATTGTACTTCTTATAAGTGATAAAGTGGGCTTTAGAGTCTGTTCCCTAAGTGCGCTTGCTTTTATTTCATGATTACTAAATATCAAGTACCATGCTAATCAACTTAAAATGCATTGAGCATTTCATTAATTCATTGTAGCATATTAAATATGAATATTTCACACTTTTTTTGAAGAGGAAAATTGTTGAAAAAGATTACTGTCTTAATTAATCAAGATCATAAAAGTTGGGGCCGGAGAGATGGCTGTCCAGTTAAGAGCACTGTCTGCTTTTCCAGAAGATCTGGGTTTCATTCCCAGCACTACAGGTCATCTTGTAAGTATCTGGTAATCCAGTTCCTGGTGATCCATACCCTATTTTGGGCACCAGACATGCACATTACACACACACACACACACACACACACACACACACACACACACACACA
>JANHMN010000005.1:13371377-13405256 GCA_030674055.1 Rhabdomys pumilio | reverse complement strand
CTAATTTGGTTTGGAACCTGAAACATTCCAGTTCTTCGTAATCATTGAAATTGTAATCAGCCCATTGGCTGTGTAGATGCTTAATGTAGCTGAAGTTCTTCTTTTTTGGAACTTCAGCTAGCAATCTTATTGCTAGACTATCAAAATTAAGAAAACATCACAGAATTAAGCATCACATCAATGAATGTATGTTTAATGCCTTTAAACATAATAATTTTAAATCAGCTTTTTGGTTAGCTTCCAAATATTTCTGATCATCTGGTAAAAATAGCATATAATCTGTGAATTGAGATATAGTCCAATTATAGTTTACCTAAACTACCTGAATCCTCTTTGTTTTATTTTTAGTTTTCTGTCTATAACCAGTCTTGGATGTAAAATATAACAGTAGAAACAAAAGCCAGTTAAAAATTGAATGTGTTGGATTACTCACGTCCTGTAAAACTACTCTTAGTATAAAATCAATACCATAAATGCATGTGAGCAGTCAGGGATGTGTATTGCAACAGAAATTCTTTTAGAAAAATTTAATTTAATGTTTTTTACTTATTCAACTTTACATTTTGCTCATTTCTCTTCTCCCATTTACCCCCTTCACAATCTTTTTCCTTCTCCTTCACTTTTTCCTCTGAGAGGGTGGGGGCCCCTGGGTATACCCCCCCTAACCCTGGCACTTCAAGTCTCTGTGAGGCTAGGTGCTTCCTCTCCCACTGAGACCAGACAAGGAAGCCCAGCTAGTAAAACATGTGCCATACATAGACAACAGCTTTTGGGATAACCCCAGCTCCAGTTGTTCAGGACTCACAAGATGGTCAAGCTACATATCTGCTACATATGAGCTGAGAGGCCTAGGTCCAGCCTGTGTATGTTGTTTGGTTGGCGGTTCAGACTGAGAGCCCCCAAGGGTCCAGGTTAGTTGACTCTGTTGGTCTTCCTGTGAAGTTCCTGTGCCGTTTGGGAATCCTTCCTATTTATCCATAAGAAGTCTCAAGCTCCACTGTTTGACTGTGGGTGTCTGTATTTGTCTCAGTCAGCTGCTGGGTAGAGACTTTCAGAAGACAGTGTCCTCCTGTCTGTAAGCATAATAGAGTATCATTAATACTATTGGGGATTGATGCTTGCCTGTGGGATGTGTCTCTAGTTGAGCTGGTTATTGGTTGGCGATATCTTCCAGTCTTTGCTCCATCCCCCATGCCTGCATTCTTTGTAGAGAGGATAAATTTTCAGTTGAATGTTTTATGGGTGGGTTGGTGTCTCTATAGCTTCACTGGGGTTCCTGCATATCTGCATGAAGTGGCCTGTTCAGGTTCTATATCCCAAGTGTAGTGAATAATAGCTAAGATCACCCCAATTGATTCTTGGACACCTTCGTTGTCCCAAGCCATGTGTCTTCCTGGAGATACCCCCCTACAGACCCCTATCAGTTGGAGATTTCCATTCATTTCCATGGCCATTTAGCCATCTCTCCTGTCCTTCCCCACAACCTGATCCCGAATCCCTCATTCCACTCCCCATCTGCCTCCCATCCAATTTCCTCTCTCCATCTGCCTCTTATGCCTATTTTATCCCCCCTTCTAGGTGAGATTCAGGCTTCCTCTCTTGTGCCCTTTTTCTTGTTTAGCTTCTTTGGGTCTGTGGAGTATAGTATGGGTATCCTGTATTTTATGCTTAATATCCACTTATAAATGAGTACATACAATGCATGCACTTTTGGGACTGGGTTGCCTCACATAAGACATAAAGAGATATTACCTGTCTAACAACATGTAGTTCATAACCTGACATTTAAATCTAGGTCTGTTATGGGTTAAATGTAAAATGCCTCCCAAGGCCCATCTATTAAAGGCTTAGCTACTATATGAGCACTATTGGGAGATAATAAGACTTTGAAGAGTTGAGGTCTATTGGAGAGAATTTTGGACATTAAAATGGGTTTCCTTTGAAGGGAACGTTGTGATCTAAACACTTTCTTCCTTTCTTATGTTTCATAAATGCCATGATATTTTAGTTGCTGTTCTAGTGCTGTGAAGAGGCACCATGAGCAAGACAACCCATATGAAAGGAAACATTTAAGTGTGCTACCTTACAGTTTCTGAGGTTTTATTCCATTATCATCATGGTGGGAAGCATGGCAGTAGGCAAGAAGGCAGGCAGACATGATGCCGGAGCAGTAACTGAGAGATAAGTCTTGATCCAGAGAGAGAGAGAGAGAGAGAGAGAGAGAGAGAGAGAGAGAGAGAGAGAGAGAGAGAAAGAGAGAGACAGAGAGACAGAGAGAGAGAGACAGAAAGACAGAGAGACAGAGACAGAGACAGAGACAGTGTCTGGTATGCACTGTCGAAAGCTCAAAAGTCTACCCCCAGTAACACACCTCCTCCACCAAGGCTACATTTCCTCCAATAAGGTCATACCTCCAAATCCTTTCTAAATAGTCCAACAACCAGGGACTAAGCATTCATATGTATTGAGCCTAAGGGGACCACTCATAGTCAAGTCACCACACATGACATAATGGTTTCCCTCTGTTATGTGCTTCCACAATGATGATTCCTTGGCCATAGGCTCCTTAACAATGAAGATAGCCAACTTTGGACAGACACTTCTAAAATGATGTGTCAAAATAAACCTTTCACCTTTGAAAGTTGATTGCTTGGAGTATTTTACTATAAGAACAGAATTTATTTGACTATACAAAGTCTTTCTTTACTGTAAATTTCTTACTTGTTCTACATTAGAATACAATATAAAATGCAAATAAGTTCCAAGGATGACTTGGTATGTGGAAACATTTCAAAAGGTGTAAAACTGGACTTTCTGCTTCTGGCTGATATTTACCTTAAAAATAAAAATCAAGACTCCACAATGTTTCTTCTTTGTTCAACAAAGAATTTATGTCTGTGTTATGAATAGTGGCTAATCCAGGAGGAAATAGACAAACACCAACCTGATTTAGACATTTATTAACTGACTTCTTTTAACAAGAAAATTAAAGATAGATTTTGTCTATCTAGTTCCTTTATACGTGTGTGTGTGTGTGTGTGTGTGTGTGTGTGTGTGTGTGTGTGTGTGTGTTTGTGTGATCCCTTGCTACCACTCACACTGCCAAGGTACCCCAGATGAAATGTGTCAATAAGTTTCAGGGAGACTTTAAAGAGTGATATTGGTTCCAGAAGCAGAAAATACTGACTTTATGTGTTTGTGCACAAAGGAACAAATCATTAATGACTAAGATAGAAGATATACCAATCAGAAACAGTAGCAATCTATAGAAATAGAGAGATAAAGATACTATTTGCAATTGGTTTTCATTCCGTGGACTATCCTGTAGACCCAGGACTACAGAGCATTCTTCCACTTGGAAAGGAAGGAGTGGGTACTGTGAAGTAGAGCCATCTATGAAAGATCCCAATTAAAGCAAACTCATTTTTACTTTCTACCAATGATATGATTTATAACCTAGTCTCCAAAGACTGGAACATTCATGTGCAATGATGAAGACATCTATGCCTTGAATTATTAACTTTGTCAGTCCCTATTTTTAAAAAAGTCAAGTTAATGTGCTGCCCTGGATGTCTGAGCCTCATTTTCATCTGTGGAAAGCAGCGTCAAGGATGACAGCTTCGTTTCTCTTCTTCTTTGTTAAGTAACGAGCAATCTGAAGAGATGAGTTACAAACAAGCCATCTGTAAACAGAAAAGGGCATGTCTAAGGAGAAAGCCTGTCATAATAAGTTCAAGTTTTAGATCAGCATTAGGTTTTATTTGGAAAGCTAAATATTAACTCTCATCTATCAGCAATACATTAGAAATTTATTGCAAGATGGTCTGCTGGGCTTTGCCTTGTGCTGTATAGTCCTGGTGTATACAATAATATAAAAAGATTGGTGCTTTTATCTCAGAGATTTCTGTTCAGATGGTGAATGTTAATATAGGCAATTTCAGCCAAAGTAAATGCATTTAAGAAGTGACTTCAATTTACAGATTTGTCTTTGAACATTGGACACACGACTTTGCATGTTCCCCCCTTTTTTATTTTTTATTAAATTGGATATTTTACTTATTTACATTTCAGATGTTATCCCCTTTCCTCATTCCTCCCTCAGAAACTCCTTATCCCGTCCCCCCTCTTGTTACTTCTATGAGAGTGTGACCCCACCTATTGACCTGCTCCCCACTCCCCACCCTCAAGTTTCCCCACACTGGGGCATCCAGCCTTCATGGGACTAAGAATCTCCTCTCCCACCAACGCCTGGCAAGGCCATCCTCCACTGCATATACAACTGGAGCCATGGATCCCTCCCAGAATGTTCTCAAGTTGGCGGTTTAGGCCTTGGAAGCTCTGGTTGGTTGCTATTGTCGTTCTTCCAATGGGGCCCACAAGCCCCTTAAGTTCCTTCAGCCTTCTCTCTAACTGCTCCATTGGGGACCTTGTGATCAATTCAATGGTTAGCTGTGAGCATCTGCCTCTGGCAGAGTCTCTCAGAAGACAAGTATATCAGGCTCCTGTCAGCATGCACTTCCTGGCATCCACAACAGTGTCTGCATTTAGTGATTGCACATGGGATGGATCCCCAGATAGGGCAGTCTCCAGACGGCCTTTTCTTCAGTCTTTGCTCCACAGTTTGTCTCTGTACTTGTTCCCTTGAATATTTTGTTACTCTTTCTAAGAAGGACCGAAGCACCCACACTTTGGTCTTCCTTCTTCTTGAGCTTCATGTGATCTGTGAGTTGTATCTTGAGTATTCCAAACTTTTGGGCTAATATCCACTTATCAGTGAGTACATACTATGTGTTCTTTTGTGATTGGGTTACCTCACTTAGGATGATATTTTCTAGTTCCATCCATTTACCTAAGAATTTTATAAAGTCATTGTTTTTAATAGCTGATAGTACTCCATTATGTAAATGTAGCACATTTTCTGTATCCATTCCTCTGTTGAAGGAATCTGGGTTCTTTCCAGCTTCTGGCTATTATAAATAAGGCTATTATGAAAATAGTGGAGCATGTGTCCTTGTTATATGTTGGAGCATCTTCTGGGTATATGCCCAGGAGTGGTATAGCTGGGTTCTCATCTAATACTATGTCCAATTTTCTGAGGAACTGCCAGGTAAGATCCCTCTTACAAATAGGATGATTATCACCCATCTTCTTTGTATTTATCACATACCTGCTATATGCTAAATATCGAAGTAGTCACATTGAATATGAAAGAAATAAATCTTTCACTTCATGGAGCTTACAGTCTAAATGCAGTGATTAGCCACACTAAGTATGCAAACAGGTCATTGACTATAATATCAGAAGTCCATATTTTATGAACAAATGGAAAAATAGGGATGGATAGAAATGATGGACATTTAAAATTTTGTTATAATGTACTACAAAAACTTCATTGAGGAGGAAAATTTCTGAATAGATTCACACACAAAAAAGAAGGGATCCAGATATCTATGGATTCGGTGAGATGAACATTCTAGGCAGGAGGAGACAGAAAAGGCAGTCTAAAGCAAATGTGCCTAATCTGTTGTAGGTAGAGTGGGAAATGATGAGCAGAAATGGAGGAAATCCAAAGCACTTAGAGGTACAATAAAAACTTAGAAGGCCATGCTAATATTCAGTTTTATTCTGAATACAATGTGAAAGTGTTCTTGTCAGTTTTGTGACAACACAACCTAGTCAGGATTATCTGGAAAGAGGGATCTTCATTTGAGAAAATGTCTCCATAAGATTGACCTGTAGATAAGTGAGGGATATTTTATTTATTAATTATTTACATGGGAATGTCCAGCCCATTGTCTGTGCCACCTCTTTGGGCAGATGGTCCTCAGTTGTTTAAGAAAGCAGGCCAACCAGGATCATGTAGCCAGAGACCTGGTCCTGAACCTTCCCTGCTACAATACTTGGGAAAGCAGACTGGACACCTCACCTGGGCAGTGCCGTAGAGCTGTTTCTGGATTTTGGGGTTGCATATGAGCCAGTTCCCAGGGTGTGAGTGTGAGAGAACTGCTGCTGCCTCCTGTGTACAAGGCAGTGGCACAGGTGAGGGAGAGATGCCCTCTTCCCATCCTGTGTCCCTCACTATGTATGATAGGTTGGAGAGCTGGCCCTGGACTCGTGAGAGAGGGAAGATGGCCATGTCTCTCATGAGCTGCCACAGTCTGCAGAGCAGACCTCATACCTCACCTGGGCAGCAGGATAGAACTGGCCATGGTTGCAGGAGTAACTAATGAGGTGGCCCCGAGAGTATGAGAGTGGGAGAGCAGGCAAGCTGGCCAGCTCAAATAGCTCTCAGGCCTAGATCAAGACCTTTGAATTGGGCCATCCCATCTATGAACTGCTTGAGAACATGAAGGGGCTGGTCCTACAGATCCAAAACTATAGGATCTCCATGACACTGGGCAGCAACAGGATATAAAAGAGGAGTCCCAGTGAGGTTCCAGCACTGATAGAGTAGCAGAAGCCAGGGGCCTTGTACCAGACCAAGAGTCATTGCAATGAACATTTGCAAGCGAAGAACTATAGACAAAAGGGTAGACTGTGGGACACACTGTGACACACTAAAGCTTTTACAAGATTTTTTTTTCTGTTGAGGGGACGGTTGAAACAGTGGACGGTTAGTATGGGGGAGGGGGAGTTGAGTCAGATTGGGGTACATGATTTGAAATTCACAAAGAACCAATAAAAAATTAAGAAAAAAATAACAGAAAAGAAAATAAGTGTACCAAGCAACCTTGGAAGTGCAAGCCAGTAAGCAGCATTCCTACACGGACTCTGTTTCAGCTTCTGACCTGACTTACCTCAAGAATGGACCATGCCCGGGATGTGTAAGCCAAAGAAATCCTTTCCTTGTTTGAGATGCTTTTTGTCATGATCATTATCACAGTAATCAAAATAAAACCTGGAAAAAATGTTGGTAGTTTAATCAAGGTGGCAAAAAGCTTAAATTTCTAAAATGCAGCTAACTGTTGTATGGAATATTGATAATATCCCAAGGAATGGTGGAAACAGACAACAGTTAGGAAGCATTTCCACGGATCCTGGCACGGAACTATGTTGGCTTAGACCGTGATTGCTATCAGAATGGCAGTAAGAAATGTTCAGATTTGAGAACACAAATTGAGATAAAGCTTGTGTGGTTCCTGAATGTATTGGTTACACTGTGTATTGGGGAGATTGTCAGGGATCATGAGGTTTTATATATACTGGGGCAATATAAGGCTTGGAGTGACACTAGCTGAGACAGGGTACACTATGAGAGCACAGTTTGGAAGAACTCTAAGTCCATTTTTGCTTATCATCATCATCATCATCATCATCATCATCATCATCATCACCATTATTATTATTTTGTTGTTTTTGTTTAAGATTTTAGAGACAAGGTCTACCAGTATATTCCAAGGTACCGTGGAACTCACCAATGTAGCCAACCATGTTGGCTTCGAATCTGTGGTTCCCCTAGCTTCTGCCACCAGACTACTACAGTTACAAGTGTCTGTATCCCAGACTGGGAGAACTGTAAAATCTTTTAGGCACGGAAAGGTTGATGTTCACATTAGATATTTAAGTAAAAATGTTGAAGCAGCAGTTAGAAATATGTACTTAGAACTTACATAAAATATGGTGAACTATGAAAAAATAAATTTGGGAATTTTCTGTGGAGTGATAATTTTTAAGCCATAGAGATAGAAAACATCATTTTTTAAAAAGGGGGACATGTAGATAAAGTGATGAACAAATATTGAACCTGGATAACTACATGACTAAAATGTTAGACAGATTTAAATGATACAAGGAAGGATAATTAGTGTAGAGGAGACAGAAGGAAAAGCAAGAGAAAAATCATGTTTGTGAAACAAGTGTTCTAAGGTAGAGTTAAGGAGGTCAGAAACCATATGAAACTGGAGAAACTGAAGTAGAAACAGAAGTTCCTGAGAAAGGAAGGGAGACTGGTTGCTGGCAAAGCTTCTTTAAGTAGAAAACAGAAAGCAGGGATGGGGAGACTATGAATATAGGTAAGTAGCTCTAAGACTTTACCATAAGCAGGAAATGAGAAATTACATTTGTTGAGTACAGTTTAGCTGTGCTTTAAGCCCATAACAATTTTAAGTCCAAAGGAACCACACCCATATGAAACACAATTTTGCCACAAGCTTTTTGGCATTGTCTATCCATTTTATCCCCACTAACAATCAGAATCAAAAAGATTGCATTTTCTCTCAACCTACATTTCATGACACATATCCAACCCAGAGGGATAATACTTTGCCTTGAGTCTTCAATAGAATGCTAAGACCTGGGAAGAATATAAACAGGATGAGTCAAAGTTTTAGGGAAGTAGCTGGAGGTAAATGTCCTAGTTAAGAAGTGCTGTAGATTAGGGGGCAAAACATATTGATTTCTCTTTTGTGTTTAGTTGGGGTAGTCATGGAAGCAGAGAGAATCAAACTTGCCCTGGAATATATCTTTCAAACAAGCATTGAGGTGTTGATATGCAGTTGTCATTTTTTCTCACTCCTAGGTGTCTAACATGTATAATTTTGTGAATAGACCCTATTCCTTCAAAGATAAATGTTGGTGAAGGAGTCTATGCTAACTAACATTGACTTCCAGCATTCACCAGCTGTAGCTTCTGACAATCACCAGTCTTCTCTGTATTCACATGTGGTAGTCACAGCAAAAAAACGAAACAGATTTTGACTTAAAGAAAAGCCATTGTCAAATACCATCTGAGTTTTACCTGACAATCTTGATAAAAGTAAAGTATCCTTAGTGTGGCCAAGACAGAAAAATGACTGTCTCAAGGAAGAACTCCTGTAATCACCATCCCTAGTTTCTTAGAACTGAAAATGGAGCTGTTAAGTTAAAAAAAAATGCAAGCACATACAATGTATATTGCAGCCTTACATATGTATATGCATGTGTATACACACACACTGTACCATTTAATAGCTAAGTGTTAACTCTGCAAGAACTTCTTCATGGAAAATACAATCAACAGACATATAAACTCTGTTTGGTGCCATATTTATTCCCAGACCTAATTCTGCTAATTTCTCCAAACTCTGGCCATGATAAGAGCTGAAGGGGAGAAAAATAACAAGCCCTGTGATATTACATAATCACACACATGCAAATGATTCTTTTGTGTATTATCAAGATGCACAACTTATCTAATATCACTACACTCTGACATCTCTAATGGAATAAAAAATAAAGCTAACAACTAGGCTTGGGGAAAAGGTATTAACTAATGCAAAATTCATGAGTCTCCTACTCATCCACACCTGCTGTGATTCTATCAGACTGGATGAAATGCAATAGTGAGAGATTTTGAACAATTTTGATTTAATCTTCTTAAAAATACTTGACACCAAAATTATTTAAAATGTGACTTCTTTGTGTGGTATGTCTTCAGAAGATTGACCCTTTTACAGAGATTTAAATTTAAGGGTATACTTTGGTTCAAACAAGAATCACAGAAGCCTCATTATAGTCAAAGACCACTCTACTATCAGTTGAGTCCTTATTTCCCAACATGAGAGTATTTCAATGTGATATCTTTGGAAGAGGATTAGCTCATGAAGATGGAGCCCTCAGACCCCAAAGATCTCTTTCTGTCTGCCTCTCAGCCTCTGAAGATACAAAATCAGACCAGAATCTTTAAGCTAGAAAGTAAACCCATACCAGACAAAAGAGGTAGAATAAGTAAATTTATGTTGTTTAAGATGTGCAGTATATTATTGTTATAGAAATCTACATGGATTAAAATATACCTTCTATGTTCATTTCTTTTTAAAAATATTGTTTTTTATTTTAGGCGGAGAGGTGTTTTGTTGTGTGTTTCTATGTATAACATGTACATGTCTGCCACACATGGAAGCCAGAAGAAAGCATCAGATCCTTGAAACTGAAGTTACAGGAAGTTGTAAGTCTCCATTTGGGTGCTGTGCTAGGCATTAGAGTAAGCAACTAGTGATGGTAACCTCTAAGCCATCCCTCTGGTCTGCTATGCTCATTTCTTGATGGGATAAAGTTTCACAAATACATGTGTAGTTTGCAGTAGAATATACCTCTGGCTATATTCCAACTCCAGATGGCTCTTACAAAACTAAAACCTATTAGTTCACATTGCAAAGTGAAAAGAAGGAGTATACTGGTGGCTGACAATGACTAAAGTAAGAAATTACTCTTCTTCCAGAATATAGTCTTTTCTTAGCAGGCTGTCTCCAAGAATCTGTCAATTTTGTTCTCCAAGATTTTTTTCAAATATTAGGGTGAAAGGCTTACTGCTTTGCTTTAAATCAGGCTCCCACATTGAGACCAATGGGTGACCCTTAAATTTTAAGATTAACTATGCCCCTGTGAAGCTTGTCTGTGTTCCAGTAAAGTGGTTTCTAGGTTTCATATAGCATGTCCTGGACTGCATTAATGGGGGAGTAGTCGTTACCTGCCTGGCATCTGGAACCGTTCATATGTAAACAAGATAAATATAGTACCAAATAAAGAAAGATAGATGATTTGTAGCCACATTTGAGTTTTTCCCCCAATAAACCAAAGTTCTTTCTTTTGGTGGACTGTACTGTGAAGCCTACACACACCCTCATTTGGAAAGGTCATCACTCCTACTTTGCATTCACTTTCTGAAAGCAGTTGGGAAATGTACACAGGAGTCAGGTTAAATTGAATATTTGTTTATAATCCATAAAGCTAGATTGGAAGATCTGATCATGTCTGGTTTCCAAAACGAGGTTTTCATATTACTTCCCTTTAAGTCAATATCAGGAGAGCTACATTTGCAGAAAGGTGGGTCTATAGACTAGGCAGTTACTCAGGTAAGCACATGGAATGCCCTGAGCAGAAGTTACAAGGACAGAAAAGGGAGGCCCCGAGTCTTGCCTTTAAAAACATGGCCTCAATCCACCTGTCAAAACCATGCAGGAAAGCAAGTGTAGAGAGAGAAGTGACCTCAAAAAGAAGAAATAAAGAGATATATGCATGTACCTAGTGATATCCTGCTATATCCTAAATCAGGCAAGTCATATTTCTTCCCTAAGAGAGAAAGAGTGAGAAATAAAGACAAGGCCTTTAAATGTCTTTCTGATACCATTTCCTCCTGGGAATGAAGCAATAGCTCTCCCCTGGGAAATGAGGACAGAGAAATGGAATGCACTCTACTGAAAAATTTATTTCTCATGTCCAGGATTATAGCATTTTGCCATTCTTAGTCTATGCATTTTCACTCTGTGTCATAAATAGTTTCTACCTCATTTACATTGTCTTCCAAATTCAAATTATAACGACTATATAATACCCCATCATTAAATCATTGCTACTTTACTAAGCTAATTTGCCTTTATTAAATATTTAGGTGGTTTAATTTTCTATTCTACACAGTATTTAAATGGTCATTGCAATGACTATGCTTTCCTATTCTTTTGTATTATATCCAGAGAACGAATTCTTAGAAGTAGGAATACTAAGTCAAAGGCTACCATATACCTAAGTCTAGATGTTTCCCCTGTCATGAGTAATAAGGGACATGTGCCAATATACCAAAATTTTGTAAACATTGTCTTTAATACAATTTTGGCTATAATGGCTATAAAAATCATCTCATTGATGGTCTCTTTTTATTTCTTTTATTGTTTTAAATACTTTTACATATGCTTCTCTCTCTCTTTCTCTCTCTCTCTCTCTCTCTGAGTGTGTGTGTGTGTGTCTGTCTGTGATGTACTTATTCATGGTATGCATATGAATGTGCATGTGTGGGTCCTTATGCATAATCATGTTGAGGTTAGATTAGAATATTGGATGTATTCCTCAATCACTCTCCATCTTATTGCCTTGAGACAGGGGATCTTACTGAACCAGGAGCTCAGGATTTTGGCTTGGTGGTCTGGCCAGCAAGCTTTCAGCATCTGCATGTTTCTGTCCCTCAGTTCACCTCCAGGTATATGGAACTGGCAATTCAGACTTAGCTCTTCATGCGTTCAGATGAGCAGTTTTAGCCACTGAGCCATCTACCCAGCGTCAGCATTTCCTTTTAAAAACGGACGTCCATCTTCATTATTATATATGTATTGAATATGTTAATATTTTCTCACTAATACTTTATCGGCATGTATTTGTTGCACATTTAATGGCTTTTATAAAGTCATTTTCATACAGATAAGCAAGCACTTTGACAATATTCCTTTAATGACTACCCTTTCCTTTCTCTCTGCTCTACATTCTGTCAGTCTCCTTTGGATCTAGACCATTTACTTACATATCATGTATATGCATGATTTCTTATATATATGTAAAACATGGGAACCAAAAATGAGAGGAAATATGTCAAGTTTGTCCTTCTGAAACTGACTTAATTCACCTAATATGATAATTTGTATTTCTATACATTTTATTGCATACAGTATAGTTTTATTCTTCATAGCTGACTAAAATTCCATTACATTCCACACAATGATATCTATCACATTTTCTTTAATCTTCTATATAAATCTTTGATAATTTATTGGTATTAAATCTTTGATACATTTATTGTCATTAAATCTTTGATACATTTGTTGTTATTTTTCATGTGTTAATGTTTTGTGCATTTTTGTGTGCCTACAGAGATTTAATTTTTATGGGATTTGCTTCATCTATTTTTCCCCTTTACATTCTTGAATAGATTCAAAACTAAAAATTCACTCAGTCCCTTATTATGACATTTTTGGGGGGCTAAAATATTTTGGAAAATATTGTCACATGTCTGAACCCTAAACTAACCCATAGTTTATAAGTAAATTACTTAAGCTCCAATTTTGATTTTTCCCCCTTACTCATGCTGAAAAGATTCTTTTTCAGCAAGTAAATATGGATCACAGTGGGAAGTATTAACTTCTAACACTTTTCAAAGAGCACAAACCTTCTGTTATTCCATTCACATAAAATACCAGTTGACAGATGGCACTTGCCAGAAAGCAGAGAAGAAAGGCATTTGAATAGAAATTTAGAAAGGGAAATTCTCTCCAAAAAAGTACCTGTATATATGATTGGCTATTTAAGAGATAGTAAGTCCAAGACTAGTGTAAAAAAACAGAAAGTCTGAAGAGAGAAATAAATTATGTTGTTTAAACTTGAATTAATTTTTAATTAAGTATGTTACTTTCACTGGCTATTTACTCTGTCTGGGCCCACATTTTCTTTACATTTTAATGAAAGAATTAAGCAAGATAGTTTTATTAAGTATGTTTTAGCACTACTATTCTGATTTTCCATCTATTCATTCTATTTATTCATTTATTAATTAATTGTATCTTAATTCCATAATCCATGTCAGATACACTGCTAGTAATGCAAACATAATTTTAAATAAGAACATCCTCTATTTTCATCAAATTTTAATGGGGGAATATATACATTAATTATTTTTATTTATTAGCATGTATCACATTTCTAACATATTGAAATATCACATGATGCATTGTATATCAGGAATGAGAGTCAAAAGGCAAAAGGTGACAAAATGAAACTTAGAATGATTAGGATGAAGATAAAAGAGAGAATTATAAGAATTATAATTATGATTCAGCAGGAAGAAGGGCTACAACAGGAAGCCTATGAAGCACAGTACTTAATCTATTACATTTAGTGTGAAGCGGAGTAATCCAGAGATTTCTATAAAGCAAAAAGTTAGGGTTGAGCTCATTGGGGCCCTCTTGTGTTAGCCCATGGAATCTGGGATAGGGTTTTAGATAGGATAGCACCATAGTCACATTTGTATTCTAGCAGAAGAATGGAGGGTGGGTTGGAGGAAAATACAAGTGAAGTTAAGATGAGTTAATGTGCTGAATATACATGGATTTGAGTTATTTGTTGTTCCAAAGGCTTACATCAGAAATGTTCATGGATACAAGTGGTCAAGCATTACATATCCAAAGGTCAAATGGAAATTAAAACCCTCTTCTTGACCCAACTGTTATGTGCAGTAATAAGAGTTGTTACCCTCCTGGAAGAAACCTGGATTATAAGTTATATAAGGAGTTCACTGGGCTTGTAGGTACTGGTCCTGAAGATAGTGACTAGATATGAGTTGAGAAATACTTAAGAAAGATATAGAAAAGATTTAAAAAATACTTTGTGTTGAAAACTTGTGAGTCTACATGAAGTCCTCTATGTTTATATTATAGATGTTAGTCCAGTGTTTTTGTGGAACTCTTAACAGTGGGAGCGAGTGTGTCTCCAGCTCGTTCGCCTGCTCTTGGGACTCTTTTCCTCCTATTGGTTTGCCTTGTCCAGCCTTGATGTGATGGCTTTTATCTTGTCTTACTGTATCTTGTTTTCTTGTATTTGGTTGTTGTCTGTTGGAGGAAATGGAGGGTTATGGATCTTGGGGAGACAGGACATGGGGGGTAGAGGATACACTCTGGTCAGGATTATTTTATGAGAGAAGAATCTATTTTCAATAAAAGAAAGAAAAAAATCGAACTACAAAGTATCCAAGTGTGTGCCAGTAATTTGTCATCTCACTGAATTTTCATGTGCAGAATTCTGAAGTGTATAAAAATTAAGATAATTTATTTAAAGAAAACCCATCACAGTTAGCCACAGTTTCCATTTTGAGCATTTTCTACACCACGTGTGGTATACTACTGCCATGGGTTGGAGTGAGCTATGAAGGATAGCAAAGAGAAATTCCCAGGGCCTTTGTACTCATGGTCTCTAATTTCTTATTTCTTCTCATCTTCACACAAACCTATTCAGAAAGGAAAAGGAAATGGCCTCCTTTTTCTCTTATAAGTTAAGAGACTTGAGATTAGAAAAGATAAGGACCTTGCCTTGTTTACAGACATAGACAGAAGGTAAGGTCCTGGATTCTCAGCCTTCCAGGTCAAAGATCACTGTTTTTTATCTCTTGGCCTCTGTGAGGAGCTTGTCTAATAGACTCTTGCTACTAACTATTGGTAGAGACACTGCAACTGAAAATCTCTCTTACTCTTCATTAGTCATTATGTAAACATTATATTGAACATAAGAGGCCGCAAGTAAAAACCAGTTGATTCAACTGAAAAGAACATTGTGAGTCCTTTTGGGCTAATGAAGATCTCTGAATTGAAAGTGCCTTCCTTTTCTGGCATGCATTACAGAATCTGTGCCTCTGCATAACAGACTACCCCAAACATTACTAGAAAAGTAGATATGGATTTCATTCTTTGAGTTTGGGAAAAATAGAAGAAGGGAAAGATTTAAAGAAAATTATGACTATTTTTTTTTCTTTTGCATGGTGAGACTGAGGGAAAATATACCGACTACTACTCATCCAGTTTTCTGTTGTTTTATATTGTATCCATGATTAGAAAAGTATTAGGGGATCTTCAAGTCTAATGCACTATGGGATGATAAGAATGGGATTGGCCAGCAAAAGAATCACAATATCACCTTTCTTCAGAGGCAGATGTAGCCTAGTCCTGCCAAAATCACCTACCCATATTCAATGCTGTTAGCTTTTTCTAATGCTACTATACTGACACCTTTCTGGTCATTATTTCTCCTGTCGAAATATTATGCTTCAATTTATGCTCCTAAGTGCCAAGTTTCTCTTCCACTTCTTAGAATAAAGAAGCCCTGATGTGGCCCTGTGGGGTGGAAATTATTAACACACATGGTAGGCCCAAGCCTAAAGTGTCTTGTCTGTGTTCTTTTTTCCTCAAGGCCTAAAGTTATTACTTCTCTCTTCTCACTGTGACGATCATGTTTGCTGTTCATTACCAACTCTTATAAAGAGAGGACAGAAATTACCACTTTTTATAGAGAGGATGAAAATCTTCAGAGTAATGGATGGTGTTCTGGCTCAGAAGCCATTTCAGGGTGGTATGGAAAAGGCACCATCTCTGCTCTCCTTGCCAGGAGACTATTTTATTTTCTATTTGACTCTGAAGGTAAATGTTCTATCCTCACATCCTAGAGAATAGGATTCTTTTCTTTACCTGATGTTTATATTCCCTGGTAACAGATCATTATGTATCCATGGTGGAGAAAGATCTAAGCAAGGGTGGAAAACTGAGAGGTGGAAGCCAAAGGAAGAAGAGATCCTAGGACATGGTATTTCCTTTAGGCTTCATTCTTTATATGGAATCTGTATCCACCGTATCTCTAATCCCACAGTTGCCTCAGAAATGTCAGTCCAACAAACATGCTGTTATAATTTAGAAGCTTTTTATCATTTGAAGGCTTTAGGAGTTAAGCTTAATAACTTGGCTACGATACCCAAAAGACTATTCAAATTGTAACTAAAGCTTCCTCATTAGCTTTTTCCATTTTAATTCACCACGCATGTACAATATTTTGCTTGCCAGAATAATAGCTCACAATCCATAAGCAAACACAGGTAGAAAGGAAACCACTCCACAGAGAAATAGGAACTAGATGAAAAATGCTAAATAACCTCCTAGTGGATGCATCTAACTTTAAAAGAAAAGCCACAATCAGAATTGGAAATCTAGGCCAAGGCATCCAGGAGACAGAAACGTCAAATCTTGTACATAGTTTGTTGTCTCCACACTGTTTAGCTATTCTGTATGCCTACAGTTTTCTCAAGGGGTTCACTGTATATGAAGGGTCTTCCCTAGGGTGGCTTCCCTCTCCAACTATCTGCTCAATCTTTGTTTTCAAGACTGCATGGATGTCTACCTCTTTTCAAAAGCTCTCTAGTAACAGTCAAAGACTATTTTGATTTCCCACAAGCCTGTAACATTTTAAAATGCTTTATTCATTTTTGTCACTGGGAATGTGAAGTTAGGCCTTTATACATGCCAATACTCCCCCATTGGACGACATCTTGGACAATTTTAAATTAATTATTTAAAATTACTTATCGATCCATTTGTTTGTCATGTGAATGTATGTGTAAGTAGGTGTGCATCCACCAATATGTGTGTGTATGTAGGGACCAGGAGTCAGCCTTTGGTGTTACTTAGAAATTTCTTCCATATTGTTTGGGAAAGAGGATCCCTTGTATGGCTCTGGAGTTGTAGAGGAGGCAGAGCTGGATGACTAGTTTTTCTAAGGGTCTCCCTGTCTTCATCTCTCCAGCCTTGTAATTACAGGCATGCAGCACTATGCCTGGCTTTTCCATGAGTTCTATGAAATACAGAAGTCACTTCCAGACTAGGTCATCTCCATAGCTCTGTCCTAGGCATCTAAACATGTTTTTCTTACACAATGCTTTTTTTCATTCACAGAAGAGTTTCAAAAGCAGTAGTAGATATCATTTTACAACATGACACTATGGTCAATCACATATTATTTTAAAATCATGGTATGCTCCTGAAGATGAGAACATTAGCCAAACATTGAATCTTATAACATGAGCTCTAGACTTAGTTTGGATTTTGGCAGTTTTCCCATGGATATCCTCTTTTGTTTTTGACCCTAATCCAGGACAGTCCATCATTCCATTTAGCTGTAATATTTCCTCCAATTTACAGCAGTTTTTTATTTTCCCTTGATCTTTTAACTTTGATATTTTTGAGAAATACTAGTCAGGTGTTTCTTAAAATGCTATATTTTTATAGTTAAAAAAATACTGTTCTTTTTCTTTTCAATATCTTATTTGTCAGGAGTTATTACATCCAACACACACTGAAGAGAAGAATAACATTCTACTTCCTAAATGAAAAATAACCATGAATTCCCAGATGTTTGTTGAACTAATAAACAAATAAATGTCTGGGTGAATACTTAGGCTACATCCAAATCCTCCTTAAAAACTTATGTGCAGTGTTTATCACTCTAGTGATTTTTTAAATTTCCTCTCATGGATTCCAGGTTTATAACGATCATAATTTGTCTTTTCTCACTATTTATTTACTCACTTGCTTATTATCACTATGAACTCACAGGTATTTAATTTATACTTTAAATTATATTTCAATATTTCAAATTGTTTTCTCATCTTCATTTTCAAGTGTTAAACATAGGCAGATATTTAAGTTTGGCTACTATTTTTTTCTTGATATTATGTGTGACATTTTACTAGTTTCTTGGGCATGATCCTATCTTGTTTTACCAAACTGTCAGTTCTTTGGCTGGGGAAATAGCTCAATGGTTAATGTGCTTGACATGAAAGACTTGTGAGGACCAGAGTTTGTGTTCCCCAGAACCCATGTAAATGGTGGGTAGATAGGGTGTTTTTCCTATAATTCTAGTCTTGAAGAGCAGAGATAGGAAATCCCCAGAACAGGGAGGCCTAGCAAGACTAGCCATATCAATGAGCTCTGGGTATGACTGGGATATCCTGCCTCAATGAATAAAGCTGAAAATGCAATTGAGGGTGATTTCTAATATCATCATTGGGCCTTCACAAGCATGTGAATACATGTGCATGGACATCTATAAGCACGAATTCACACACATACAAAAACACATTCACACTCATGTAAAAATGAAAATGATGCTTCTTGAAGAAAGGAGTGGTATCTCATATATGTGTTTCATATATGTCCCCAGTGCTGAATGTAGTACCAAACACAAACACATACTAGGTCCTAGATTATTTTCTGATGAAGTAATTAGATGAACAGAAAGATGGAGATGGACAATTAATATCAGTGGCAAAAGAAGAGTCTAGTAAGCCCAGCCAAGCCTGTGTGAGGCTATAGGAACTTGGATCCAGCTGACTATTTTTACCATTCTCACTGGGGGGTATCAGCTAAAGCAGTTACAGCCCCATTTATGAGCAGAGCTGCTAAGACTAAGGAATGGTGTTGTTGACTAGACAAGTGGAGACAAAGCATCTCTACTGATGTGTCCTCAGAAGCATGACCTTGCAAGTTGAAAACAGATTTCAAGAACATCAGAAAGCAGCAAGTGCACCTTCCTGGAACACAAAGTCCTTAGGGGCTCCTTTGGGATGGAAGTTCACAATGATAACCCATGCAGCTGCACCCCGGTGAGGATCAAAATAGTAGCAGAAACCAGAGTTGGGCTGTTCAGCCAGTGAGGATGTTTGGCTAAGCCATTTAATGCTATAAGGAAGGCTTTCCCTTATCTCAGTGTTTCTGATGTGTATTTTCATTCTGGTTGGCACCATTTTGAGAGGAAAAAGCCAACATTTTAGAATATCTCTAATTTTCACCCATTGTTTTTGGTAAGGACCATCAATTCCAGTTTCTGGATAGAAAGATTAAAGGTCCTAAAGAGAAAGCATATGTGGCTTGGAGCAGTTATTGTGGAGGTGTCTATCCCCAATTATTAAACAATTAGAAAAAATGTGTACTTAGAATGGCTTCGTCTTAGACTGTCCAGAAGGAAAAAGGAATATATCATCATCATTGCAGTGTGCAACTTCTCTGACCGTGTAACAGAGGAGGCTGGGCAGTTCATCAGACTTATGCTGGGCTCTTCTCCTTCTGCATCACACTTGTTACATGTTCAGGAATAAATTGCTTAACCTTAACCCAGCTTCAGTTTTTGCATCAATGAAACAGTGATCGAGGTACCAACCTAACAGGTGGTTTTGATAAAATATTGATAAACATCCTGCCCCTGATGTGGTACCTTGTCTACAGCAGCTGCTCAAGAATGCCACCTGTTCCAAAGGCTCCCAGCACACACATTCCAAACTCAGCTTTCTATCCTTGCAGCTGCAACTTTTGCTCGAGTCTGCAGTCAATACCTGATATTGTCAAACTCCATCTGAAATGGTAAAGTAATTCACTGTCTCCTTTCACACAACTCCCATGTCCTGTGACTTGCAACTTTTTCTCCCTTTGTGTGTGTGTGTGTGTGTGTGTGTGTGTGTGTGTGTGTGTGTGTGTGTATGAATGTGTATGTGTGTTTATAGCTTAGCTCCGAATGATGGATCAAAAAAGTTTGAATGTGTGACCATCTGTAAAAGGCCAACCGAATCAACTCCCTTCTTGTATTTACTTCCCTCCCTTGAAGCCATCCTGTGGCTTTCTTGACAATGCATCATGCCATGTTCCCATAGCACACTCTAGTAAAATGGGATGAAGTCTCTTGCTTTTTATTCCTGGGTAGCCACAATGCTTTCTGATGCAGTGATACAACATGTTGTTTTTGTTATTGTTAATAAAAGGTGAGGAAAACTTTACTTCTCATCAGACAAAATCCCAATAAGGAGAAGGCTTCACACATGGGAATTGATCATCACCTGAAAGTTCTGACTGAAATGCAGTGATTAGTTCTGGCTGTTCCTTGACTTCTGGGTAGCAGTGATCTAAAAGCACAGAGCTCTAGGAGCTGCTCAGCTTTGTCTGCATCCAGCCTGCTCTGGCTGATACAAATAAATCTGAGCATAAGCCTTTAGGTCAGACTCTGGCAGAATAGGCTATAAGCTGACAACACATAACCAGAACATATCAAGACGATCTATAAAAGTTATATGGCCTGACCTCACGCAGAGCAAGATAGAGACTCTATAATGAGGACTAATTGACCATTTCTAGGAAACCAGTCTCCTAACGCCACCAGGACTTCGATTTGAACTGTGCAGCTGAGAAGACAGTTGGTAAGTGGACAAGATATTTGTTTGTGAATATTTGAAGAGAAACCATGAAAGAAAGAGCTGAAAAAATATTCATTGTGGTCAGTGGGGCAGGAAAAAGATTAGAGAGCTTAAAGTGTGCTTTTCAAAGCACCAGGAGGGCTCCATTGTTAAGGAAAGCAGCATGTGACAGAAAGGTAAAATGGGGTCACTCTCTGGGCCTCATCATTAAAATAATTTCACTACCTTATATTTGTTGGCAAGTTAGTTAGGAATAGAAGGCTACCAGCTTCCTTACAGGATAAGTCTCAAAAGCCAGGGGACAAGGACAGGCAGTGTCATTCTGATTGGGATAAGAATTGAAAATGAAATAGATGGGGTTAGCCATCTGTGGCAATCTTTTCAGAAGCAGCCAGCCCTAAGAGAGGATGGCAAATGTGTTGCTAATGAAATAAAAGCAAGTTCTGAAACTTTCTCCAAGAAGATGTCAATCAAAATGCCATGTACTTAGGACCTGCTGCAATCTCAGAATTGTTCATTAGATTGGGCATTATGAGAGCTAGAATCCCACACTGACTTGCTGAGTGTCTTTGAAATTACTTGACCTCTATGGGACTTAAATATTTTATCTGCAGCACAGAAGAGGTTTATACCCATCTGAGCCAATATCTGAGAACATTCATTGTGAGATGCTATGTACTTATATAGACCCTAAAATAATGGTTTGATGATGTTGATATTTATGACAGCATTGATTATGATGGTTACAATGAGAAAAATATGGATCGACATTGGCTGTTTTAAAAATGAGGAATTGCAGTGTATTTTCTTGTTAGGTGTGACTGTAACTGGGTCTCTGTGCTTGGCCTAAGGATAAGTTAGAATGCTATCTTGTCTGCCTGATACTACTCTCCCAAACACAATTACTGGTGATTTTTCATGCAAAACCACCAGTCACTTCAGGGTCATTCTTTCCACTTGAACATAAGAACTTTCTTCCCCTTGCCAAATACTCTGGTTTTTTTTTCCACTTTAAAGCACCACCCACTTCGGCAAGTAAGAGTTTGTAGTTGTAGAAGAAATCATGGTGTATCCATGCCTTAAGCACTTTCTCTTTTCTCCTACTACTTTCTTTTGTTTATTGTTTCCCTAGATACACCTGCATGTAAAGTATGTCTTGTCAAAAGTATGTGAATTTGCCTGGGTCACGAACCTTAGCCTTTCATCTAAGTTCCTTGGAGCAGGAACTACCTTGGTTGTTAAGTCTATCCTTGAACATCACTGAGCATTCTTAATTCTTTTTAAGCCAGTCATGGTTCCCTGAGACCACCAAATCTCTATGCAATGTGATATTTTATTCTGGGATTCTGCAATTTATTCCAATATATGCACAGCTTTCTCCCCATGCTTCCAAGTTTACCAGCTCTCTTGTAAACTCGGTACTAAAATTATTGACTGTTTAAGACAAAACATTGCTACCATATATTATTCATTTTGATTGCCTTGGAGAGCCCTTGAGACAGGGTTCTGAATTGGAAAGAATATTAAGCCAAGGCACTTGGGGAGTTTTGTTTCAAGTTCTCAGGCTATCATCAGCTAGCAGTGGAACCTTGGAAAAGTCATTTTATGAGTTGAGCTTTATTTTCCTTATTCTGACATCGAGGTAGTCACTGCTTGTCTGCCTGTCTCATTGAGACTTCATAAAGATGTCATAGTATCCTATACTTGAGACATCGGTAGCATTCACTACACCATGCTTCAACTGTTTGATTTCTTATGTGCCTCTTAAACATGAGTCAGAGTTTTGTGATGGAAAGCCCCTCTGTGTCCCCAGAACCTATTAGAAATCCAGGCACATAAGACTGTATGGGGTAAGGATTGGACAAGTGTTCTTCAACTACAAATACTTCTGCAATGCATTACATCATCTCCTGGTGAGGTAAACACTACATTTGCATCCTCATGTTTAGCAATAGAGTAATAAACTCAAGGGAGTAAAGCATGATGTTCACGATGATACAAAGAGCTAATGGTGGACAAAGGAGGCACTTTTACTATGTATTGACTTCTAGTGCTGTGTATGAATCACTGTAATAGTTTGTGTGCAGTTTTTCTTGCCAATAATGTATGATTTTATTCATAGGAATTTTCAAACATCTTATCTTAGACCATGTATAATAAAGTCAAAGTAATGCTTGGTATAGCCCAAGACTTCTCTTTTATTTGTATTTTTTTTGTTGTTTAATAAACATTATACAGTGTAAAAAGTAGCTGATAGTATATAAGTCTCTTTGTTGAACCTTTATCAGATTGATTCAAAAGTAATCCATCAGAGCAGTAAAGTCAGTACAAAAAGATAACATTCTGAGCAGGACTCAACCCAGCAAAAATGAAGTTAAAATATTTACAGTTAGGCTACAATTTGAGGATATTCAGTCAATTGACAGATAAGCCCTAAAGCACTTCAGACCACTTTCTTCTCAGAAACTAAGGATGTTGCTTCAATTTTGTTAAGGAAATGTTGTTCTAGGATGCTTTATAGCTACAACGAAGGGAGCAGTAATCACCTCTAGGAAACAAGTGGAGGACAGATTTCTGACACTTTGCAATTGCAAATGCAGTGTCTCAACCTATTACTTTGAAATAGCAGCAGCTGCAGAGGTGCTGTCACCATAGAAACAAAATAAGCATAGCTTATGGAAGCGGGCAACATGACCATAGTACCCTACACACTTCTATGTGAAAATGGTTCAGAGCAGATTATGCCCATATCATGCCACCCACAAATACCCATTTTAATATACAGAGCACAGTCCCTGGAATATAGTATACTGAGGAATCCAACCTTGCTGGGCTCCACATCCCCTGCATGGGACTCAATTCTGGGCTCTTCTGCCTGAAGAGTATCCTTGAATTTCTCCTCTTGTATATTGCAATAACCATGTAAGGAGTCTCTTGCCCTGTTTGTATGCCCAAGCCACCTCCATCCTTCTAAATAAAGTAGTTTAGTAGGATGTCAACAGTTGGCTCACTTCTTACACCTATGCTCTTTTAAAGGTACAAATTGTCTATAACACGTTAACAGTTTTGTTTGTTTCAGCACACTGGCTTGAACTATTGTTTTTTTTTTTTCTTCAAATCTTGAACAAACTACTTTACAAAGAAATTCTATGTCCAAGCAAAAATGAGTAAGAAGTATGGGATTCTCACATAAGCTGTCCTCATAAGATATATACCCACAACTCCCTCACTGTCTACATTCCTCGCCACAATGGTATATTTATTAAAATCAATAAGCCCATACTGATTATTATCACCCTAAATTCATAGTTTATATTGGGTCCATTTCTCAGAAGAAGTTGAAATTTACACTGGAATCAGGCTCAATGCCGATTTTTAAGTTCTGTTCGGATTTTGTTTTGAAATTAAAGATACCATACTATTTTTAGTAATTAGTTGTGCAATAATCAGGAAAGTTCTTGATAATGAACTTTGCCATGCCGTAGATTTGTTTATACATCAGTCCCTTAGGGAATAATTGTTCTCATTAGCAACACTTCCCACAGAGCTGAAGTCTAATTCTTTCCTACTGTCAAGGGCATGGTGCCAAGGTACAGTACCAAACGAGAAGAGATAGGAAATCTGAATTTTGAAGGGAGAATAGAAAGATGCCAATTTGACAAGTAGAGAAATAACATCTCTGAACTGAATTGTGTTTCATCTTTTCCCTAACTTGTGTTGTAGCCCAAATCCATGTATACTTAAATTAACCCAAAGAGCCTATTGAGTAAATGATTAAATGAAATGAACTCATAAAGATAGAGCTGTCATCCAGCAGAACTGGTAACTCTTTAAGGGGAGGAGTAAGGGTCAGCATTTCTTTACTTGGAGTTAATACAAGGGCAAAAATGACCATCTAAAAAGCTAGAAAACCAATCATGATGGTACTGTGACCTTGGACTTCTATTCTTCACAACTGTTAAAAAGTAAGTATCTATTGTTGAGTTCTCCAGCTTATGGTATTATTGTTTTGGCAGCCTGGGCTGATTAACCTAGCCTCCTAGCAGAGACAGTACCCTATATAATGGTAAAGTGGCATAAACAAAGGTTTGCAAGGAGTCATAGGTGATGAAAGCAGATTGTAGATGTCATCTTCAAGTTCTTTGAGGATAGAAGAGAAGCAGGATAAAGTCTGGTGTGTTCTTTTCAGTGGTAGTTACTATGCTTTATGAAAAACTTACAAGAGAAGCTGGTCAGAAAATGAGGCTGGAGTCAGGGAAAGTTATTGGAACTGCTCAAACTGGCAATCGTGATAAAGGATTACCTGATTTGCTTTTCAAGTCTGGCTCTCCGGTTCTCGAATCATCTCTCAACTGAATCCTCCCTAGAGTTTAATTGTTCTGACATAGAGTAGCCTTATTTCCTTCCAACTTTAACAACGCCATGTTTTTCCTTCTTGGCAGCCAATCCTGGATCAATGATTCTCAAGGTTTATATATACACCCACAATTCCCCAATTTCTTCTTTTGTTGACAGTTCTAAACCCATAGGGCCTGTAGTTAAATGGCTCAAGCATCAAGAATACATCCACTTTAATTGTGACAGAGATCTTTTCACCTCTGTTTCTCCTTCAACCTGGTACCTATACGTTTTTAGTTTGTGTGATAGTTTTAAATGCCAACTCTCTGCAACCTATAATCACCTGAGAAGAGAGGCTCAATTGAGAAACAGCATAGAGTAGGCTGGCCTATGGGCATATCTGTGGGATGCTCTCTTGATTGTTTTCATTGAGGCGAGATGGTAGACTCACCCTGAATGTGGGCAGCATTATTCTATAAGCTAATCTCCAAACAGTATAAGACCAGAGAAATCGAGAGGGGAACAAGGAGGTACCATCATTTCTTTTTGTCACTAACTTTGGATATGAGAGCCAGGTATTGCAAATTCCTTCCTCCCTGATTTCCCAGCACTGATGGAATATAACCGGGAAATTTAAGCCAAACAAATACTTTCCTCTTTAATGTTGCTTTTGGTTACAGTATTTATCACACAGCAATAGAAACAAACACACAAAACCTTGCATGTGGACAGGAACAATATTCCAACACAAAAAATATTCTCCTTCTTGACTCTAAAAGGACCTTTCAGAAGAGTTCCTCCTTCATTTTGCAGAGAAGAAAGTATAATAGTCTATCTTTTCATCAGTGAAATGGTCCTAGCACACTTTTGACATCTGGACATGAAAAATGTGCTTATTTGGAAAACAGTGACTGTTTTAGAATTTATCTTCCACCTCTTGCCTAGTTGTCTGGCATGCTAACTTTCTGTTAGCCATGTGGCCCAGTAAGCATGAACTCATTGATTAAAAGCATCAAACTTGACAACATGATATTCTATAAAATATGTAGATCATTCATATCTTTTCAGACTGCTTTATAACAAAGGAGGAGAAATTTCACATAGACACAGGTAAATAACTTGTAAATGTATGTTATTCATCCTTGAGAGCTGTTTTAATTCACTTTTATTAAAATAGAAAATAAAGAGTTTGTCAAATCACCATCACATTTTTGTGACCATATTATTTTCCTTAAAACAAGCTTGTGTTATTTGGCACTATCACTGGGTATTAAGCTAAATGCCATCTAATTCAATTTCTTCAGGGACCAGACCATTAATTAAATGGAGACATGTTGGTGTCTTAGTTACTTTTCATTTTCTGTGATAAAATACTCTGACAAAAACAATTTAAGGAAGAAAGGATTTATTTTGCCTTGCAGTTCCTAAATGATACAGTCAAGCGTGGTGCAGCAAACAAGGCAGGGATGAAATGCTGATAGGAACAAGAGGCCAACTACTCACAACAGAAGCTGGCCCTCCTTCCCTTCTTTCCCCTCCCTCCCTTTTCTTCCTTCCTTCCTTCCTTCTTTCCTTTCTTCCTTTTTTTCTTCCTTCCTTCTTCTGTTCTTTTTTTTTCTTTTAAGACATTGCCTCACTATGTAGCCTTTACTGGCTCAGAACTTACTCTGTAGACCAGGCTGGCCTCAAAGTCACAGAGATCCACCTACCACTGCCTCCTGAGTACTGGGAATAAAAGTGTGTGACACCATCCTAAGCTTATGAGACTGCTTTTCATATTGGAGGTTTAGGATCCAAAATGTGAAATATGTCAACTTAACATCTCGTAGAAGAGAAGGGCCTATAAGGTAAGTTCAGGAATCTATTAAGCCATAAAAATAAATTCTTGGCTATTTTCTACTTGTTATTTGGCTACAAATTTTCATGCATCTGAAATGAATAGTTATGGGTTTTACTTGAATTCTGTAGCCCAAAACCAGTGCACATAGCAACATCTAGCCACAAGAAACCTTAGGGAAGTGTTTTAATATTATGTGTAGCTTAAACTCCCAACTCAAAAGCACAATGATTTCAGCAAGAAAGAAGTGGAAAATAGATGGTGGATAGATAATTGCCCCTGTTTGCAATAAGAGCAAGCCTACTGGAGGCATAGTGAATGTTTTCTTTGTTTGATATACAACATTGGAAATTTTTATTTTATGTATTGTGTGTGGGGGGGTGTTTTGTCTGTGCACGTGTGCACGCACATGCTTGTGTACATGTGGCCAGATAAAGGCATTAGATCACCTGGACTGGATTTACCAACAGTTTTGAGCTGCCATGTGGGTACTGATAATTGAACCTGGGTCCTCTGCAAGAGCAGCCAAGTGCTCTTAATTTCTGACAATCATCTCCCCAGGCCCAATATGTCACATTAGTTTTAGTGTTTTTATCATCTGAATTTTCCTTCAGTACTTTTTAAAATTAATTTTAATTTATTTTACATTCCTATTACACCTTCCCCTCCCTTTTCTCTTCCCAGTCTCTTCCTCTTACCTTCCCTCCCCACACCTACCCCTCCTCCTCTTCTCAGAAAATGGGAGAGCTCCCATGGATATCGACCAACCTTGGCATATCAAGTTCCGGTAAGACCAAGTGCATCTGCATCTTTTTCTATTGAGGCTTCACCAAGGCAACTCAGTTAAGGGAAAAGAATCCAAAGGCAGGTAATGTAGTCAGAGACAGTTCCTGCTCCTGCTGTTATGAGTCCCACAAGAAGACCTAGCTACTCAACTGTTTCATGTGTGCTGAGGACCTAGGTCAGTCCCATGCATGCTTTCTGGTTAACAGTTCAGTCTCTATCAGCCCCTATGGGATCAGGTTAGTTAATTCTGTAGGTTTTCTTGTGGTGCGCTTGACTCCTCTGGCTGTGTCAATCCTCCCCCACCTTTCTCACCAGGTTCCCTAATGTTTGGCTGTGAGTATGTGCATCAGTTTCCCAGTAGTTGCTGGGACAACTGTGATGACAGTTATGCTAGGCTCCTGTCTGCAAGTGTAGCAGAAAATCATTAATAGTGTCAGGGGTGTGCTCCTTCTCACGGCATGGGTCTCAAGCTGAGACAGTCATTGGTTGCCCTTTCCCTCAAATTCTGCTCCAAATTTACCCCTGCATATCTTATAGACAGGACAATATGTATGTGTAATGTTTTATGACTGGATTGGTATCCCAATCTCTCTGTTGAAACTCTTGCCTGTTTATAGGAGATTGCTGATTTCGGCTCCAAATTCCCCATTATTAGGAGTCTTAGATAGAATCACCCTCATAGATTCCTGGAATTTTCCATTGTCCTAGGTTCCTAGCTAGTTTTAATCTAGTTGTCTCTCCCAGTACTCTCTTCCTCCATCTTCTCCCAACTCGCCTCCTCCTTCAATTTTTAGAGATCTGAAGCTTAAATAACCAGTTGAGAAAAATCACAGGAACAGTCCACATTACTTCATTTAAAGTAATGTTTTCGTAGTAAGGTCATCAGTGAGGCCAAATCCTTAGAATTTGCACCCGCACGATGCTTAATATTGTTTCCAAGTCTCTAAGTTTCCAGGTGGAAAAAATATTCAAATGAATGTGACGACTTTGTGCTGTGACAGATGCCTATGATCTCAGTATTCACAAGATAGAAGCAGGAAGGTTGTGAGTTGGAGAATGTCTCTGTACATTGAATTTTGAAGTTTAGCAGACCTTTGCTTGTGAGAATAAAAGACCTAGAAATAAACCTGCATGACTGTAGTCACTGAACTTAGTAAAAAACGGTGTCAAAAACATACATTGGAGAAAAATATATCATCTTCAAAACTGGTGCTAGGAATCTTGGATATCCACATATGGAACAATGACATTAGATCCATATTTCTCACCCTGTGCATAAAATAAAGTCAGTGTGGATCAAATACCTTAATGTAAGACCTGAAACTTTGAAAGTGGTCTAGGAAACACATAGTAAGAAGTTTCAAGGTAATAGGCGTAGGCAACAACTTTTTAAAAAGGACTCCAACATGCAGGAAATAAGCCAACAGTGACAAATGAGATTACATGAATTTTTAAAAGCTTCAGTAAAAGAAAGGAAAGCATTAATCTTGGAAAGACACAACCTACAGAATGGAAAAAATATCTTTGTCACTCATCCAGTGGGAAGAGGGGTTAATATCTAAAAAATATAATAATAAAATAAAAATATAAAAATTAAACACATAAAGTACCAATTAGCCAATCAATCTATAAATGGGTTCATGTATTGAAGGAACAGTTCTTAAAAGAATAAATACAAGTGACCAATAAATATTTGAGAAAATAGTCAACATTCTTAATCTGAGAAATAGAAATTGAAACTATTTTGAAATTCCATCACCCTGGTTAGAATGACTGTCATCATGAAAATAAGTCACAACAAATGCTCAGGGGAAGAGAACACTTACATGCTCCTGGTGAATGTGTAAACAGCTGTGGGTACTATGAAAATCCATGGTTATGTTGCTTATTCACTGAAAATAGAACTTACATAAAATCAAGCTGTCCCACTCCTGGATATATGCCCAAAGGACTCTGTAATGTTACTTTGTTCATTGCTCTGGTCAAATACCCAACAAGATACAACATAAAGGAGGATTTGTTTCGACTTACAGTTTGAGGATATAGTCTGTGTTGTGGTAGGGAAAGCATAATAGCAGAAATAAAAGGTAGCATGTCTAATCGTGTCTATAGCCAGGAAGCAAAAGGAGGTGAGTGCTGGCTATCAACTCACTTTCTTCTTTTTATTTGCTCTAAGACCCCAGCCCCAGGAATAATACTGCCCACATTTAGGAGGTCTCCCTGGAAGATGGACTTGGAGATTCACTGGATCTCTTTGCCCCATATGCCCCATGTGGCCACACTGGATAAATCTCTCTTTCCTGCTTTCAAACATTTACAAAAAGGCAATCTCTTAAGGACACATGCAGAGTAATCCTAGATTCTGTCAAGTTTAAAAGATCAGTATTAACTATCAGAGAATCTATGGCAGCCAAATCTATACTGCTTGTAGAGAACCCGAGTTCCATTTCCAATGCCCATATCAGGTAGCTCACAACTGCCTGTGATTATAGCTTCAGGGAATTTGATGCCCCCTTCTGGTCTCTCCAGGTTTCTGCCCTCACATGCACATAGCTACACAGACACACACACACACACACACACATGTATGCATAAATAAAATAATTCTAAAAATCATTCTTAAGCCCGTTGCTTTGTACAATGTAGACATTGTATCTTTGTGTGTATAGGTATACATAGTATATGTGTGCACATGTGTGTGTACAGTTACATGTGCATGTATGTGTAAGTGTACATGTGAAGGCTGGAAATTAGCATTTGGTGGCACCTATTCTTTATCAATCTCTACATTTTTATTATTTAAATGTGTATGCCTGTTTTGCCTGCAAGTACGTCTGTGCTCCATGTGCATGCTCGATACCCTCAAAGGTTAGTAGAGAGCATTGATCCCTGGAACTGGAGGTATAGATAGTTGTCAACCTACATATCAGTCCTGGGTACAGAACTCTTGTCCTCTGGAAGAGCAGCCAATTATCTTAACCACTGTGCTGTTATTTACTGTGGTGTTTTTGCAGAGAAGTTTGCTTGATGAGGAGTGAGGACTCCACTTACCTGTGGGTATAAGAGCAAACACTTAAGATGGAATAAGGGACAGTGCTCCATACCCAGCTTTTATATGAGCGCTGGTGGCCAAAACTCAAGTTCTTATGCTCATATGGCAGGCACATTAACCACTGTGGCACCTTCATATCTCTTTGTTAAAAGATAATGCCAACAACAAAACTCTATTTTTTTGTGTTCCTTTTAAAGGACAGAGTGTGCTGTATACCATCAGTCTAAGACTTTGCCTTTCTTCTTTTTTGATAAAGTCATATAGTAAGGTAATGTCAGTGTGACAGAGGAAGCTCTTTTGACTCTTGGACTTATTAGTTAAGAGGACTCAGGTCTTAAAAGTCAATATATTCTCTAACATTACCCCAAGACAATGACTTCTGATTTTGTTGTCTTATAATCACAAACAATCGGAAGTGAGGCCAACCAATAAGGGAAATAAAGCAAAGTTTTATTGAGACAGAGTAACAGCCCACAGGTTATCTCAAATTGCTCTCAAAAATTTCACCCAGCACTAATATGAAAAAAAAAAAGCAAAAGCAAACACAAAGCAAAAAACAAAACAAAACCAAGAAACAGCTTTACATATTCTCCCTTAGATAGTTTTTTTCCCCTTGAAAAGAAAATTAGGAGCAGAGAAAAATTATGTACTCAATTGCTTCTATACCACCATCTCAATGATTTTTGAGGTTATAATAAACTCTAGTCATATTATAGTTTATGGTAGGCATACCGTATAAAGTTAAAATATTCTGATGCTACTTTCAAAATTATTAAGATCTGCTGTTATTCATTGCCTCATTTGATATTCCTTGCTCTCCTGTTATGGTAATTGAGCATGGTAGTTATTAAACCTGATCTCAAATGGTTAAATTCTATCTCCATGACAAACACAAATAATGTTCTTATCTGACATTGAGAGTTAGATGATGTTATAAGACTTGTTTGGTCCATCAAAATATGAGCAGATGTGTCCATTTCTCAGTAAAAGCTTTAGAGCCTATCTATGCTTGCTGTATTACTTTCCCTAAGTCAGTGTCACCTGCAAGGTCTAAAGCAGAGGGCTAGAGTGCAGTGAATGTTCAAAGTCTGCAGAATACCTAGAATGAGCACATACTGCAAATGAGAAAGCAATCTATGATGTTTGAAGTCACTACTCTTTTAATTTTAAAATTTGACCTTTTTTTGTGAATCGATGAGATTAAGGTTATTTATAGGAGCATAGTTGTACTAAGATTGTGAATCTCTGTGTTATATAGCCTCATAACCAGCTTACCTTGGAGAATATAATGAGATATGAAAATTGAATCTTAGCAAGACATCAGAAAAATCAATTCAAGCCAGTTTGTGAAAAGTAGGTTACAAAGGTATCCTATAAGACTCCGGTCTACCAAATAGTCTAATGAAAGAGAATAAAAGACACAGAAGTAAACCCATACAACGACAGATATCTAATCTTTGACAAAAGTATCAAAAAACTACATCAGAAAAATACAGCCTCTTCAGAAAATAGTGCTGTGAAACCTATCCACAAATAGAAAAAATGAAACTTGATTCATATCTCTCTACCCTATACAAAATTCAATTCAAAGTAGACGAAAGACCTTAATATAAGACATGAAACACTGAAACTGGGTAGTAGAAAACAGGAAAAGCTTTCCAAGGTTTTTTTGAAAAGACTAATAGCACAAGAAATAATTCCCAAAATGAACTAATAGACTTGCTTGAAATTAAAGTTTTCTGCATAACAAAGAAAACAATCAGCAGAGTGATAAACAAAATACATGGAAAATTACCAGCTAAATTATTACTTAAAGGGATTAATAGCTAGAATATGCAAAGAATTTAAAATATTAAACATCAGATCACCACAACCACCATTCAATAATTGAGCAAAAGAATTGAATAGATAAGTTTCAAAGGAACATACACAAATGGCCCAAAATATGTTTAAATATCATTAGCCATCAGAGAAATATAAATTATAAGTGTTTTGAGATCTCATACTACCCTAGTTAGAATGACTTTCATCAAAACAAATGATTACAATACTTTTGAGGATGTACTGATAGAACCCTGCTCATAAAAATATATACTAGCTCAACCCCTATTAAAATCACTATGGACTTCCAAAACAAACTGAAAATAGAATTAGAATTGCCATGTGATTCAGCTATACCACACTACATCAACAAATATACTTACCTATTCATCTTCATAGCTGACCTCTTAAAACATGGAACAACTCTGGGTGCCTATCATTAGATGTGTGGATAGGGAAAATATGGTAAAAAGGTTTTATTAGGCTCCAGAGAAGAATGAAACTATGCTATTTTTAAGAAAATGGATTGACATGAAGGTTGGATGCTGTGTGTGGAGGAATTTGAGGGTAGGGAGGTGGGAGTGTGGGGGGTAGGTGGGGGCACATCCTCATAGAAGCAGGAGGAGGGGGATGGGATAGGGGGTTCCTGTCGGGGGGGGGAATGATGGGGTAAGGGGATAACATCTGAATTGTAAATAAACCATCCAAGAAAAAAAAAGAAAAAACAAAAAGAAAATGGATTGAACTGGAGATCACTGTGTTTAAATTATAAGCAAAACAAAACAAAAAGTATGCAAAACTCAGAAAAAAATGAGTATAATTAACCCAAGTTTTGCTGACCATGTAAAAACAATTGCAACTTTTAGACAAGTTAGGTTCACCAATGGAAAGAGAAAAAAAAACATTTAATAAATGAATGACATTATGATGATATCTAAGCCTAAGGACAGATTCATAGTAGAGTCTGATAGCACTCATACCTAAATCCATAAATCCTAAAATTGATATGCCTACCTTTTAAATTTACCATGCAAGAAATCCAACTACTTATGTATCTGTTTTGAAAATACCAAATCAGATAACAATTCATCTGACGCAGTGATCGTATTCATGAAATCCAGCATTTGTTCTCCAGCACTGCATAAACAAGACATAGTAAAGCATGCCCATAATTCCAACATTGGAGAGGTGGAAGCAAAAGGATTAGTTGGTCAAGGCCATCCTTGTCAATGTAAGAGAAACCTGTTCACACAGAGATCTTGCTTTTGGGAGAGAAAACTTTAAAAAAGTGATTCATTGAAACCAGATTCACTCTAGAGGTGCTACTAGTTGCACAAGCTGCCCCAATATCCCCACAAACATCATGTAATTTTTGAGAAGACTCTACAAATGCTTTTGAGGATGTGCTGGGACAAAGTTTAGTTCAACATGTGGTTTGCTTTTTATAGGTGATAACTACTTTGTATGGGTTTGAAATGTATTTTAATTTTAATTCATTTATAGGATTCTTTGTATAAGACACACGACTAATGT
>JANHMN010000005.1:13300734-13370977 GCA_030674055.1 Rhabdomys pumilio | reverse complement strand
GAAGTCTTGGTTTAATAAGGGCATAAAGATATATTCTGTTCTTTGACTATGTTCTCCCATGGCCTCGTTTTCCTTCTCTATCTACCCCATATCCTTCTTCAGTTTTGCTTGTTCTTTCATATCATGTGGATATACTTGATTTTATGTCTTTCTATAACATGTAAGATACACAAATGAAAGAAGATATGTAATTCTCTTTTTGAATCTGACTTGATTTACATGGTATGATTGCTCATTTATTGCTTAATCAAATATGTAGGAAATACCTACTAGGTGCTGGATGAGTAATAGTTGACACAAAAGAAAAATTTCTGCTCTCATGGTTGCATTGGGAGAGCAGAAGACTCTCATGTTAGAACTAATGATTAAGACATACTAAAGATAAAATAAAAAATCAAGATAGGAATTGCAAAATGTTCCAAAGTAGAAAATGAATAGCAGGAAAGCAGTTCTGAAAATGTACAGATTATGACACATCATATGTGATATGATTTTATAAAACTGAAATGGGAGACCACTGGAGGGTATGAATTACGTGATGTTAAGGGATGTTATCTGTTGGACATCAGAACCAGATCGCTGTTCATTAGGTTCATAGTTATATTTCCTGTGCTGTGATGAAGTATCACAACAAAAGAGCTTAAGCAGGTCAGGGTTTGTTTAGACTTATACTTCGTGGGGACGATATGACAACAGAAAGGTGTTGGCAGAAGCAGAGTTCTGGGTAGTCATATTGGAAACATTCCCAGGAAACCAAGAGTAACAGGAAATGAGGCAAGATTGTAAAAGCCCTAGACTTACCCCCTAGTGACACACTTCTTTCAGCAAGTGTCTACATCCTGTAGGTTCTGCAACAGTATCTTCATCTGGAAACCAAGTATTCAAACACATGAGCCAATGGGAGCTCACATTTAAACAGCACCCAGCATTAACAAACCCCTGGTTTCAGTAACCAACACAGAAGAAACTGGATGTTTTGCCACTCACCTGTAATCTTTGCATTATGAGCTCAGGGCCAACTTGGGATACATGAAATCCTGTATCTAAAAAATACCAATAATGAATGACATATAATTTAAATTAGATGAATGGCATAATTGGTTCGTTGTAGCATACCCATGAGGAGGAGGAGTAGGGTATTAAGTATATCAAGGCCCAAATTCTAGCAAATGTCAACTATTAGTAATTTTGAAGTTTTTCTATTAAGCAATAATGCAAACAATAACAATACTTAAGAAAAAGACATATTGGTGACAGGCTAAAGTCAACTGTACCTGCTTAGCAGTTCTCATGATCTAGTCTACCTATGCAATGGTGCTGTGGCCAGGGCCAGGCGAGAAATGTTCAAGTCAAACTTCAAAACATATCCTGTTTGAGGATATCTCCAGATACTCGTCCATCTTTGCAGTTTCAACTTCCCACAGAACAATTCTTCCACCTTGAAAACCTTAAAAATATAACTTTCAGGCATCCAGGAATGATCTCCTTATTGTCATGTAGAGATCATACTTTCGAAAGTGATGTTATGTGACAAGCCACACTGCTCATCATTATTCTGAGCCTGAGAATTTATTTTATAGCTGAGAGCTAGAAAAAAGAATCAACCTGAAAGTGTGCACCAAACAAAGATGTGCTTGTAGAGAAGTTTGAAAAATAAGTGGAAAAATAATGGTATGGTTGTCTGTTTCATATTTCAGTCACTGTCCTGTCACTTGCACAGGGCCATGGAAAGAGGGAGTCTACAGGAAGACACTGAGATTTCTATGCAGAACTCCTTGTCAACTTCTATTTTCCATGATACAAATATGTGAAATGTGAGAATAAGTCAAATGTGTGAGAAATAGTTAGAGAAAATAAAATGTTAAAAGAGTGAGTCCATGCTATATAACAGATCACATTTGTGAGTGCAGACTTGCTGTGCATAATAGCTATGCCAGCAGCTCCATCCATTTTCTTTTAGAGGGTCTTATAAACTAGAGCATTAGCCATAGACAACATGGTGAATTAGGGTGTACAGAGTCTACTCTGATTCAGATAAATGATAAGGGGCAAAGAGAACATAAGGGAAATGTCAAGGATGTGGAGGGAAATTTAAAGAGTCATTTTCATTGATTTGTTTTCATCATAGAGAAATGAGATAGCAGACTTGCAAAGCATGAAGAAGGTACTGATATTAATTTGACACTGAGTTATTAGAACAAAACAAATACAAATGAGACATCAGATTAATGTCACAGATATTGTTAACAATATAAAGAGATGTTTTCAGCATAGTTGTGGTGGCACATCTGTAATTCCATCACTCGAGACTGTGCCACCAGGGTTGTGAGTTTGAGGACAGCATGGTGTACACAGCACAACCTAGGCACAATTGAGCTACATACTAAGACCCTGCCCCCTCCAAGACTTTAATTAATTAATTAAACACAGACCTAAAAATAAAGGGTTCTAGGTCATTGGTTAAAATTTCTGGCCAGTGTTTTTGTATAAGAATTTGATCACACCTAAACCATCTTAAACTATATAAATCATATCCTTGGCTTGGCACCCTTTGTTACACTAACATTTGTAATAGGTATGTATATGGGCTATGGCAAAATTAAAACATGAGTGTTCTATCTGACTTGATGTATACAGCTAAGGTGGGTTGAACATGTTGCAATATGGAGTTTTCCCTAAAACTGTAAGTAGCAAATCTTACAGAAGCATTGTCAGAAAGATAGGCCTTTAGCACAAAATAGAAAAGCCACAAAATAGACTACTAATGGGCTCATTCAAGAGCTAGTCTTCCTTCATAGGAGAAACTATCTCCAAAAACTAGGCTTCACCAATGACAGAAAAGAGACGTTTTATAATATAAGAGTAATGAAACATAGGAAGCCCAACAGTTAGCCCTTCTGAGAGAGTACTTAAATTGATCCAGAATCTGCCTGGGGAGGTGTCAAAGACAACTTAGTTCAGGTAAATTAGAAAAAAATTGACATTCCTTACTTGTATTGAAACTGGATCTTGAAGCTGGACAGTGGTAGCACATGCCTTTAATCCCAACACTCAAGTGGAAAGCAAGATGGATCTCTGAGTTTGAGACCAGCCTGGTCTCCAGAATAAATTCCAGGACTGCCAGGGCTACACAGAGAAATCCCTTCTTGAATTACCAAGAAAAAAAAAAAAACCCAACCAACCAACCAACCAACCAACCAAACAAACAAACAAAAACCCAAACCAAAACAACAAAAAATGATCCTTGAATTAGGTATGCTGTTATTTAAAATACATAATATACACACACAGAGACAAAACTAATTTTATATATGTTTTAAACTTATGTTTATTAATTTTAATATATTGTCCCATAAAGGCCTAAACATATAGCTCCTGTATGCATCAATCTAATATTCTAGTAAGGATTTGCAAGTATTAAGCAAATTAATAAATATATGAATAAATACATGCAGATACTGAGTTAAGTACTATAAAAGAAAATATTATGCACTGAGGAAAAATAAGAGCACTTAAAGTTTATTATGTGTTAGAGAAATTTCCCAGAGAAAGTAACTCTACTTGAAATGCAAAATTACTACATTTGGGCTATAGCTCAGTGTGGCACACGTTCCAGGTGTGTGTAAGTCCTTTTTTGATCCCTAGCACATATGTACAAGTGTACAAATGTTCATAGATACACATCAATACATCCGTATATTTATATTTGCATAGTTATATGTAAAAGATACTTCTTTAATATCTATTTTACAAATTTTGAGAATTTTCAAGGGACTGCCAACAGTTAACTCATCTAGTCACACTAGAAGAAAACTAAAACTAGATATGCTTAATGTTGACTGTGATGGGTTACTCTGTATTCCAATCTCAGGAGACTGATGTTCGAACATCAGGGTGAAGAGCAAGCATGTATGACATTTTCTGGGCTGTTTGCTAATGCTTGTTTTTGTTTCAGCCAATGATAACTCTCTGTGTTCCTCTAACAAGCAGGAACACATTTCCACATGGCAGTGATCAAACAGCAGAATAGAATTCTAAGAAACAGCAAGATAATAAGACCTAGTGTGAAGGGTGTCAGAAGTCTAAGCAGAGTGTATCTCAATGGCATTTGAGTAGTATGAAAAAATAGGTTTTCTTATTTTGGGTTAAGGTGGAAGTTTTAAATAAACTACCCTAGAAATTAATGTTTAACTGTAGGTATAGAACTCTAAATTCTTTTCAGAAAATGCAACCAGTGTTGTGGTCAGCAATGCTTAGAACTAATCTTATTCATAAGGTACTTAACATCAAAATTTTGATGTAAATAGTAAGAACAAGATAAAAAAAAAACAAAAGAAAAGGAAAATTTAATAGAAAGAAAAAAGTTTAGTAAAATAATACATGAACAATCGAGAATATTGAAAAAAATAATTTTTGGAGAAAAAGTAAAAACAGGTAATAAGAATTATTAAATCTATGAAGCATTTTGTTATAATTTTATGGTCATTTGTGACATAGTTGCTAATTTGCTATGTTTGTCACATAGAGGCAAGAATAGTATATTTAACAAAATGACATGACTTTTCAGTATTGAAACAATGTCTTCCTCATTCAGTACTTTTCTTATGGGGTTTATTTATAGCTGCCTGAATCATTATTTAAGACTGTGACACATGAGTAAGAATCCTTTCAGACCCAATGAAGTATTAGGATCAATACATCAGCTAAGAATCCGAAGTCCCCGCCTACCTCATACCTCTTTATCCTATCTTCACTACTAGCACTTTATTTCAGACACAAGTTCAAGAATAAATTAAGGCTTCCAAAAAATTTAGAAAAACAGTGCCTGAACTCCCAAAGTATGGGGTTCTTCTGTTCTTTTAAGTGTAAGTTTCTATGTGACTGTATTGATAGTATGAACACACATACACACACACACATACACACACACACATACACACACATACACACACACATGGGGGAGAGGGAGGGAGAGAGAGAAAGAGAGAGAGAGTGAGAGAGAGAGAGAAAGAAAGAGAGAGAGAGAGAGAGAGAGAGAGAGAGAGAGAGAGAGAGAGAGAGAGAGAGAAAGAATATAAGAATATTCCTTCCTGGATCAAATAAAAAATGTCAAGTTCTTATAGATTTAATAAGCAAATATATGGAGTTAATTCCTTCATTTGGTACATATTTGACACACTCCCAGTAAAAACTAGTTCTTCCAAATAAAGGTTACTCATTTCACTTTTAGTTGTTCAGTCAAGAAGCAGTTAAGTTTATAAACAGATACTTGTACACTCTGTACAGTGGAAAAAATCAACAGGCTAAGAGACCTTATTTCTGCTCTTTAAGAGCCTGATAGGTGTGGGGGAACAATACTCATAGTGGGGCTCCCCCTTCTCATAGGAGAAGGGGAGGGAGGAATGGGGAGGATATATGCACTGGGAGGAGTGGTTGCGGATACTAAGATGTAAAATGAATAAATAAATAAATAATTTTAAAAAAGTCCTACATTACTAGAGGAGAAATAAAGGCTGATCAGAAGTATTCTAGACTCATTTTTCTTGACACTTTCATAATTTCCCATAATGGGCCACTATTTACTCAGGCATCTCCATATTAGAGTATTATTCTATAATTTGTATCAGTTAGCTTTATAATAACAGCAATATTTTGCTGTGTGATTAGCCACCCCTTGATTTCATAACCTAATATAAAGCACTAATTTCATAATTATATGGATTGGTTGAGAAGAATTTTTGATCTACATCAACATAGCATGTCTCTCCTGACTTCACTCTTGTGTCTACAATATATTATGCAATTGAACAAAGGTCAAATGTCCTAAGGAGTCTCAACCCCATCTCTAGTATTTGACATGCTGTTAACTTGAGAGGTTGGGCTGACAGGAACACATGCCCTTTGGCATCCTACATTCTCATGAGGTTCATTGAAATGGTGATCATTACAGAAAAAAAAAAGAAACTTCAAAACACTTATACTTTTGTAGGTCTCTGTCTGTTGCCATTCATTGCTAGACGAAGTCTTTCAGGAAAGAGTTGTGTTAGGCTCTGGTCTGAAAGTGTAGCAGGGTATCATTAATAGTATCAGGAGTTGACTCTCTCACATGAGAGGTCTCAAGTTGGGCCAGTCATCATTTGGCTGTTCCCTCAATCTGTGCTCCATCCTTATTCCTTTGCAAGTCTTATCTTGAAGGCAGGCGGCTTTGTGGGTTGATATCCTTTTTCCTCCACTGAAAGTCCTGCCTATTTACAGGAGGTGACCACTTCAGTCTCCATATACCAGACAGCTATGAGTCTCAGCTAGGGTCACCACCATAGACTCCCCCTAGCCTTCCCCATTCCAGATCTTCAGCTAGTCCCAGAGACGCCCCCTACCAATTTCCATTCTCCCATCCCTCTTCCACCCCCTCCCCACACCAAATTGCCATTCCCAACCCCCTCCTGAACCCCTCTCCCACACACTTCCCTCTCCATCCACCTCTGATATCTATTTTATTTCCCCTTCTAAGTGACATTCATGCTTCTTCCCTTGAATCCTCCTTGTCATTTAATTTCTTTGAGTCTGTGAATTGTAGTATGGTTATGTGTGCTTTATGGATTAAATTAAATTGAATGGAGAGAAACTTAAAACAATTCCACTAAAATCGAGGATAAGACAAAGCTGTCCACTCTCTATATTTAATATAATACTTGAAGTTCTTAATTAGAACAAAAAGACAGCAAAAAGAGATCAAGGAGACACAAACTGGAAAGGAAGACCTATTACTATTCATAGATGATATGATAGTATACATGAGTGATCCCATAAATTCTCCCGGAGAACGCCTATAGCAGATAAACACCTTCAGCAAAGTGCCAGGATACAAAATCAACTACAAAGTCATCAGCTAAGCATGTTATACACTCAAGGCAGGCGAGTGACTTTTAAAGATTTAAAATCCCTTAAATTGGCATGTGTGTGGCACTTGGACTTAGATTGAGTAAACAAGAGAATTTGTCTCACTATGATTTTGGTCCAGGATGACTATTCGTGATAATTTGTTGTGTGAATGAGTGTTGCCATGCCCTACCCTGAGATGTGAATGTTATTTTCCTAACTTTAAGTTCTCCACATGTTCAGTTTGGCTCTTGCCTTGGGAAGAGCATTAATGCCAGGGGAGAAGACCAGCAGAAGCAGGGTATTAATAGATAAGAGAATTAACGCTCTCCTGGCAAAGTCAGAGGATATAAATCTGCATAGGAGCCAACATGCAACAGTCTCCAGTGCATGCCACATGTCCCTCTGACTTTAAAAGAATAACAGTTTTAAAGACAAAATTAGAGTCATATCTCAAGACCGAAATATCAAGCCTTTCCAAGTTTGTGACCTTTTGCAACTGTACCAATCACATGACTGTAAAGTTGATCCTTATAGTAACATCTTGGAATGTTGAGACAGAAGGTTTGTGAGATTGAGAAATGGCCCGCAATATAAAGCTCTTGTTGTAGTCTAAGCAAGAGAACTTGAGCAATCCTGATGTGTATAAGTAGGGAAAGAACCATCAGTAGGCCGCACATAAAGATGAGTCTATACCAGTGACTAGTTGGAGAAGAAATCAGAACCTGAAACCCAGAAAGGCTAAAGACAGCATTTGCTTCAATCAGGAACTGTGCTGTTATCATTTGTCTTGAAAAGTAGTTTTGTTGGAAAGATTCAGAATGACAAGCTTACTTTTCTTTTCATTAAAATACCATAGTCTTTAGTGCTATACTCTGTCTGATGAAAATCCAGTGTCTGTTTTTAAGGTTTGTTTCATGAGTGTAATTTTGTTTGGTAGTATGGTTGTCTTCAATATTTTATCTTTAAGTCACATAATTTGGTTGCAAATATGATCTAGTTCAACTTATTTTGAGTTGTTTACTTGAGTTTTTCTTTTTCTTTTTCAGAAAATTGAAGCTATAAATCAATAATTTATATCATGTTGGGGAAATTTTCATCATCACCTTCCAGTTCCCTTACTCTTTCAGTAGCCTCTTCTATTTTTATAATAGTTGATTTAATGTCTTTATCTGCTACATCCAAAATATGAGTCATCAGTAGATCAATTTTTATTGACATTTTTAACCTTTGACTGTTTACCAGGTTTTCTTATGACTCTGTATATTCACTAACTTAGTTTTGGACTTGATATGTTGATTTTATTATATTTTGTTATATATTAGAAACTATTTAGTTTTAATTATTCATTTGTCATCTTGTGGCTACTTTGCCTTATATGCTGGTAAGCAAGAACTATTAAAACAGCACAATATTCCAAGCTTCTCCTAATTGGTAAGACTCAACCTCCAACTTTCAACTCGTCTAAAAAGAATACAGTTATGTTTTTCGTAGGAAAATGGATGTGACTGGAGATAGCCATATTAAGCAAATTAAACCTTGACCAAATTATGCATTCAAGCTCATGAAGAAAGCCATAACTCATTTTCTTTCATCTGTGGTTCCTAGATTTCATGGAGGCACCTGGAATCGTGTATGCATATATGACATGAAAGTAGAAGTGGAACTGTCTAGTAGAACAAAGAGGATTAGCAGGAAAGGGAGGAAAGAGAAAAAGAAGGGGAGGTGGCATGGGAGTCATATACTCAATTTGCAGCATATGCTCACATGACAATGTCATTAAATAGCACAGTACCATATACAATGAATATATATCCAATGAAAAGAATTTAAACACATACCAACTTTTGCTTTTCTTCTTAATTTGGAGTAGATTAAGAATCAGCTTCACTATAGATTTTATTCCTTGGGCCAGCCTTTCTGATGTCTTAGCTAGGTGATAAGGATGATACTGAAGTATTAGGGAGAAGTGTACTCTGGCTATACATTGCCAACATTTTTAGCACTGATTGACCTCTAGTATCTCTGAACCCCTGTAATCCTCAAAACAACTGCTGTCTAGTCCATACTCCCTGTATTTTTCACCTGCCCTACCTGCAGAGACTATTCAAGAAATCATGCAACAGCCTTTGTCAGACTCCAAGGTTTCTCTCTGTTCAGCTCCTTTCTTTCTTTTCAGTGTTGTTCTGTTCAGATTCTAGCCATTTCAGCTTTTTAGAACATCCATTTTAGCTTCCTCTGATCAACAGGTTTTCTCTTATGCTTGAATTCACTGCACTTGAATTCCAGGTCTCTGTATAATGTTTAGGAAGTTGTTCTCAATCAGAAACTTCTCTGTTGCACAAAGTCTACAAACTATTGCTTTGGATGCTTTGTCCAGTGCTATGCTGTTTCTACTACAGAGATAAGCCAACTATCTATTTTGATCAGAAAACCTTAAAAGTTTTTTAAAATTCTCCTTCACTGTTGTGGGCAATCATTAGGCCTCTAGTTAGAGACATGGGATATAATTATATCCCTTTAAATTAATCCTCCTCTTTTGAAGATGATACCATTTCAAACATACTGTACTAGTAAGGCTAGAATTAGTAGAAGGGAGATGATCCTCCTGGATAGTTCTTCATGTTCGTTACTACTCTATTATTATTCGTTAATACTCCATCATGTAGCAGTTATTTTTAAAGGCTTTTTACTTGTTATTTGCTGTGCCCGCTATTTCTTTCCACCTGGCTTAAGCTCTCTAGTTTTTCATTAATATTTACTAGACTTTCACTATGATTATAAAGAAACATATTCTATTATTTATTGTAAAGATCAAGCACAGCCTCACATGATGCCGGAAAATGGATGCGACTGGAGATAGCCATATTAAGCAAATTAAACCTTAACCAAATTATGCATTCAAGCTCATGAAGAAAGCTGTAACTCATTTTCTTTCATCTGTGGTTCCTAGATTTCATGGAGGCACCTGGAATCGTGTATGCATATATGACATGAAAGTAGAAGTGGAACTGTCTAGTAGAACAAAGAGGATTAGCAGGAATGACTAGTAAAGGAAGCAGACAAAGAAACATTATAGACAATATATCCAAGTTATGAAAGTATCTAGTATAAGACGTTAGAAGTTGATATATAAGGAACTATTGCTACTTCTCTTGTTTAGCTGTTAAAATTTTCTATTACCTTGAATACTTATTGATATTTTATTTTTTAATCTGTACTCAAACTTTTGTCTACTCCTAAAACCTCCCTTGATATTTCTTTAGCACCCATAAAGCCATTTCCTTTAATTTTTGCTACATCATCTATGAAAACACAAGCTTTTGCAGAAAGCATTTTAGTCACAAATATAAATCCACTAGTTTAGATAGTTTTTTAACCACAGCTTATAAAGCATGCATTCACATTAGTGGAAAAACAAAATATAACTTTTATTGGTTTTGTGCCCATGTACAGAGTAGAATAAAAAACATTCATTCAACAGACACTACTTTTATGATTAATCTATACTTGGATATTATATAGTTGTCTTCTCTAAATGTATGCCGCTACAGAAAGGATGGAGGAGGAACCCATAAAACACCCCCACTCTTGCCTTCATTGACAGGCTAAAACTCAGAATAATTCTATTTGCTAGGTTAAGTATTGACCTACAAAAACAGAGAAAATAGGTCAGGGGAGAAGAGGTAAGCCTGATGCAAAGAACTTGAAGGGTGGTTGCTTTAGAATTATACAACTTCTAGGGTGATCAAAGAGAAGAAGGCCAGAGGGGTTCTTTCATGTGCTGGAAAAAGAAGTTTCAGAACATTCTCATGAAAACTCAGCAGTGATGTTGTTTAACTGATAACTGGGTTTCCTGGAGACCTTTCCTATACTTTTATTCCAGCATCAGCAGTTTAATCAGTTTCAAGAAGAGAAAGAAGAGCTTGTTAAAAGCCTCTGCTTTGACTTTTCTCTTTCTATCCTGCTCTCTCACACACTGTTCCAAATCACCCGGTAAATGACAAACCTACATGATAATGTCTTAGCTCATTAATGAGAAAGGAAGTGGGAGACGTACAGAATGGCAAGTAACGGGCGTTAAAAATAACTGCTAATTGAAGAACTATTCAACAGTCCAAATGATGGACCTTTCAGGGTGCTATATTTAGTATGATTTGGATTCATCCATTAAAAGTCTTCATTTCAGAGGAAATAGGAAATGGAGTTTTAGATGAGGAAAACGTGGGTTTTTTAAAATGAAAAGGAAATGTCTGGAAAATATTCAAAAATGCTTATGAAGGTTTTAAGACTAAAATCTCAGAATATTTGTCTAGTTTCTCTGAATTCTCAGCTTGCTGTATTTAGGTTCCAATTAATTTGAAAAGAAAAGAATGTATTAGGTTGGTAGAAAATATTTACCATCAGTAAAATCAAAGAATAAAATTTTCAGGGGATCATTGTGGCACAGGGTAACAAAAGGGCAAGGGAATTTAATGACATATATGTTGATTGTTAAATTTAAATAGAAGACTAACATATATTAATATATGTATTGCCAAACTATAAAAAATTTTAGACTCTTGAATGACTGCTTAAACCAGTGGTTCTCACCCTGTGGGTTGGAACCCCTGGAGGGAGGGTCAAATGACCCTTTCACATGGTTCACATGCCAATTACTTGTATTGCATCTCATAACTATAGCACAATTACAGTTATGAAATATTAATGAAATAATTCTGTGGTTGGGGTCACCACAACAAAATGAAATGTATTAAAAGAATGCAGCATTAAGAAGGTTGAGAACTACTAGCTTAAGCAAAGGTTCCAAGTACTTGGATATAAACCTTCATGTTGTGTTTTATTTCTAAACTTCTTGGACTCACACCACACCTCTGATTTACTGACTGAATCTCTATTTGCCTTAGTTTATTGATTTTTAGGTGGATAAATGATATCTTCCTATGGTGTTATGAGAATCTAATGAAATTCGAGAACATTATATATAAAACAAATGTTCAGTAGATAGAAGTCATTTTATTCACCAAAATGGAAACTCAATGAAGTCATAAAATGTGCATCACTTATAATTACATGCCAAATAATTCTCTGGTGCCAGACACATAATAAACATGATGAATAAATGAGCTACAGATAACATCTTATAAAATTTATTCAGATGTAAGTCATACGAAAGATAGAAAGGGCATTGTTGGTCGATTCCCAGAGAAAAATCCAAGTAGTCAAACAATAAAGTTCCAGGTCTGAAAAAATTCCTTTTGGCGCTGCTCTTTTGTTATGAAAATAGTCAAATTACATTGCCTCACCACTAGAGGGCAGAGAGACAGCAGTCTGTTTTTTCTAGCAAGCAGTTGAATAAATGAAGAGCATACAGTTTTGTTTGAGGTCTTCGGATATTTCTTCTTTTAATGATTCCATCACATCAGTGATACATAATAATATCCACAAAGCAACATGCGTTTATAGGAAAATTTGTTCACGATATCGTGACTTAATTAGTGTTGTTCAAAACTATTTCATGAGCAACAGTACTGAAGTTATTTGCTTTCTTTAGTGTTAATGGGTGCAGCTTATTTTCAGTTAGATTAAGAAGTACCAACAAATGCGTCCATAAAAGTTTATCCAGCTTTAGTTTCAAGATGTTTTTACTGGGATCTATTAATTATCATAATAATCAGTTTCATGGTGACATTTTCATGTATTTTGATTATATTCTGTATTTTTCTCATCCTGTTCCCTCTGATTCCTTTTCTTGTTAGTTTTACTTTCTGACCTCTTTGTTGAAATGACCCTTCTGTAGGAATACCAATGTGAATAAACAATCTATAATTTATCCATAGTCAAAGGAACAACAAAATGAAAGAGACAGGGGTCAATGTGAATTGGTAGTAAATTCTCATTGTATAAAACTATAGCTAAAAATGCCATCCTCGAAAAAAGAGATGATTGGCATCTTTCCATCTTATGCACATTAAATAGAAAAGTGAATTTCATCTCTGTAATAGGGAGAACCAGCCATCCCTGAACATTTATGATTACCATGGAGATAACATGTGGATATTTTATTTTTATGGCATTATAACTAGAATTATGAAAGGAGTTCCTTTGTCAGTATGATTTCAGAACCTCTGACAAAAATAGTTTTGCTGTTTTTACTTTTGCTATTGTGTTGTACTACCTATAAGTTACTAACAACAATTTGTGGAGTTTTATATTATGAAATTAACTCCAGTCTATTAAAAGGTTAAAAATTATACTGGATGTCCTTACAGCCAGTGCTTTCTGCTAGAGCAGATCAAGTATCTCATGAAAGAAATCAAAGAAGACCTCAGAAAATGGAGAGATCTCCCATGCTCATGGATTGCTAGAATTAACATAGTAAAAATGGTCACACTACCAAAAGCAATCTAAAGATAGTAAGCAATCCCCATTAAAATTCCAACGGAATTCTTCAAAGATATGGAAAGAACAATTCTCAAATTCATCTGGAAAACAAAACAACAACAACAGCAACAAAACTCAGAATAGCAAAAATAGTTCTTAACAATAAAAGAACTTCTGGGAGGAATCATCATCCCTGACCTCAAGCTGTACTACAGAATAATAGCGATAAAAGCTGCATGGTATCGGTACAGAGACAAACAGGTATATCAATGTAATAGAATTGAGGACCCAGAAATAAAACCACACATTTGCCCACACTTGATCTTTGACAAAGAGACCACAAATATACAATAGAAAAATGAAAAAATCTTCAAAATATGGTGCTGTTCTAACTGGCAATTTATATGTAAAAAATGAAAATAGATATATATTTGTCACCTTGCACAAAGCTCAAGTCCAAGTGGATCAAGGACCTCAACATAAAATCAGATACACTGAATCTAATAAAAAAAGAAAGTGGGAAAGAGCCTTGAACTCATTGGCACAGGGGGAAATTTCCTAAATAGAACTCCATTGGTTCAGGTTCTAAGATCAAGAATTAATAAATGGGACGTCATGAAACTGGATTGCTTCTGTAAAGCAAAGGACATAGTCAGTAGGACAAACCGGCAGCCTACAGACTGGGGAAAAAAAACTTCACTAACCCCACATCCAGTAGAGGGCTAATGTCCAAAACACATAAAGATCTCAAGAGGCTAACCACCAAAAAACCAAACAACCCAATCAAAAAATGGGGTATAGAACTAAACAGAGGATTCACAACAGAGGAATCTCAAAGGGCTGAGAAGTACTTTTTGATGTTTAAAGTCTTTAGTGATCAGGGAAATGTAAATTAAAAAGACCCTGAGATTCTTCCTTAAACCAACCAGAATGGCTAAGATCAAAACCTCAGGTGACAGCACATGTTGATGAGGATGTGGAGAAAGAGGAGGAACACTCTGCCAATGCCGGTGGGATTGCAAACTGGTACAACCACTCTGGAAATCAATCTGGAGGTTCCTCAGAAAATTGGAAATAGATCTGAAGATCCAGCTATACCATTCTTAAAAATATACACAAAAGATGCTCCACCATGCCACAGGGGCATGTCTTCCACTATGTTTATAGTGGCCTTATTTGTGATAGCCAGAAGCTGGAAACAACCTAGGTGTCACACAATGGAAGAATGAGTACAGAAAATGTGGTTCATTTACATAATGGAATACTACTCAGCTATTAAGAATGAGGACATCATGAGTTTTGCAGACAAATGGATAGAACTAGAAAATTTCATCCTGAGTGAAGCAACTCAGACCCAAAAGGATAAGCATAGTATGTATTCATTAATAAGTTAATGTTAGCCAAAAAATAAGTACAGAATTCCTAGGATGTAACCCACAGAACTCAAGAAGGCTAGCAAGCTTGAAAGGCCCAAGTGAGGATGCCTCAATCCCACTTGGGAGGGAGAGGAAAGCAATCACAAGAGGGGGCGAAGGAGGGAGGGAGATGGGACAGAGAGGGAAGGGGTGAATATGATCAGGTATTGGGGCGGGGAAGAGAACCAGCAGAAAGAGTGGAAACAGGCAACCTCGGAAGGTGCAGGGACAGTCTAGAATGTACCAGAGACCAGGGAGGTGAGAGACTCTCAGGACTCAAAGGACCTTGGATGAAGTGCTCTACAGTGAGGAGGGGGGACTTGTAGAGCCCACCTCCAGTGGAGGGACAAGACTTCAAGTGGAGGGATGAGGTTGCCATATCACAGTCAAAACTCTGACCCAGAATTGTTCTAAAGGAACTGCAGGGACAAAAATGGAAAAGAGCATGAGAGAAAGAAGGTCCAATGACAGCCCCAAATTGGGATACAGTGGATGCCCAGGGCCTGACACTGTTACTGATACTGTAGTATGTTTGCAGACAGTAGCCTAGCATGGCTGACCTCCCAGAAGCCCAAAAAGCAGCTGACAGTCAGATGCAGATACTAGCACCCAACCAGTGGACAGAAACTGGGGACCCCTGTGGTTGAATTGAGGAAAAGCTGGAAGAAGATGAAAAGGAGGGTGTCCCTATAGGAAGACCAGCAGTCTCAACTAACCTAGAACCCCAAGATCTCTCAGACACAGAGTCACCAACCAGGCAGGATACACCAGCTGATATGAGGCCCCGGACACATATACAGCAGAGGACTGCAGGATGTGGACTCAGTCAGAGAAGACACAACTAACCCTCGAGAGACTTGAGGCCCCAGGGAATGAAGAAGTCTGGTGGGGTGGGGATGGGGGTCTGGTGAGGGGGGTGGAGATATCGTCTTGGAGAAGGGGGAGAGGAGAGGAGGTATAGGATAGGGAGTGGTCAGGCAGGGGGAAGACTGGGAGGGTGATGAAGTCTGGACTTTAAAAAATGATTAAAGAATAAAAGAAAAAGATAAAAAAAATTATACTTGATAAAGACGACAGGTGTTAGAATCAGAAAGACGTTGAATCAGAATCCATATTGCTTACATTCTGACTTTTGTAACAGCCCCCACTACTCTCTCTGTGTGTGATAAGCCCCCAACTACTCTGTGTGTGTGTGATATGTGTATTTCTTCATAAGAAAACTATAATGAAATAACACAACTTTAAAGTGTAGTCTTAAGTGTTAACTCCTCCATTTTTATTTCATTCTTTCTATAAACTAAGAGACAGAGACATGAAAGCTTTCATTGTTCTCGAGCTTTGAGTACATATATTCTTTCCTTCATTGCTAGTCAGTATAATTAATCACATGTCAGTACGTACTTGAGGCTTTTACAGAATAGTGGAGAAAGTCCAGAAAATTGTCTTTGTATTTCAGGGTGAGCAACAGTTTTATTGCAAAGAAAAGATGCCCCGCATGATGAGATATTCTTTTTGAGTACAATATAAGTAATATGCTCAAGTAGCTTTTGGTGAGCTGAAGAACCCAGCTGTGTCACTTGGTTGAAATAATGACTACTGTCTTATTTTAGATTAGGATTGGGGTGGCTCAGACTTTGTCCTGTCTTTCAGAGATGTGCAGTCTGGTGTGTAAAGGAACTGGAACGACTAAGCTCATTTAGGTAGGCACACAGATACCTATCAATCAGTGAGCCAAGCCTCCTGGCACAGCTAAAACAATTGGAGAAACTGATCTCTTTCACTTGGAAAGCAAAGGCAAATATGAAACTATTATGTATTGATGAGTTTAGGCCAAACTGAGGAAAAAGGCAGAAACTGGCAAGCATTTTTAATGACTAGAGAATACACTAATATCTACTTTAGAAGTATAGGTGGTATAAATAATATAGTGTTTTAAAAATATGATTTATTTAAGATATATTTTTAAATAATTTTACTGACATATAATATTCATATCAAAAATTCACCAGTGTAATGTAGGAAATTCAATGACTTTAGTATATTTACAGTGTTAGGCAACCATCATCCATCCAACATTTTGATATTTCAAATGAAACCCTATGTTTATTATGTACTTTAGTCATAATTCCCCTTCCCTGAGAACTCTGGAAATCATAAACTACTTTCTGTCTGTTTGGATTTGCTTCTTCTGAATATATTATAAGGATGGAATCATATAATATATAGCCTTTTATGTATGGTTTCTTTAGCTTAGCAAGGTGATTTCAGGTTCATTTATGCAGAGACTTAGGAACTTATATCATTCAATTCTATTGCTAAACAGCATTCTGTTGATCAGCTTTACCAGGATTGAGTTGTTTATTTGTATTTTATGAGTAGATGATTTCTTTTTGGAACATAATTTTATATTATTTGATAAAGTTTGATTTATCTACTTTTTTTCTTTTGTTGATATGCTTTGGTTGTTGCAGAGCCAACATCATATGATTTATTCCTGTGATTTATAATTATTATATAATTTTCACTCATATGATCTAAATTTGAATTTTTATGGAACAAGGTAGATATATAATTGCATTATTTTACCTAGATATTTTGGGAATATTTGATGGCACTAGAAAGATGGCACAGTGGTTAAGAGTATTTGTTGTTCTTCAACAGGACCAAAGTTCAGGTCCAAGAATCAGCATAGCAGCTTACAAACTATCAATAATTCTTCAGTTCTAGAGGTATTCAATGTCCTCTTCTGGTTTCCATGGGCACCAGGCATGTATGCATGTATATACATACATATATACATGCAGGCAAAGATGCAAACATATATGAGATAAGATAAAAATCTTTAAAAATCTACTTTTTATCATTGAGTTGCTTGGTATCTTTATGAGAACTCATAGACAGGCTTCATTTGTTTCATTGTATCAGTGTTAAGCCTACCATGAGATCAATACCATACTGTCTTTTAAAATTAAATTATAGAATATGATTCAAATTTATTTTCAAAATTATATTGCTTTTTGTGCACTTTGATGATTTATTCTCATTGTCAGCTTAACTGGATTGGGAATGACCTAAAAAATACACTTCTGGGTATGTCTCTGACAGGGTTTCCATAGAGATTTATGTGAGAAGGGAAGACCCACCGAAAGTATGAGCAGCACTATTCCCCACCTGGGGAACCAGGCTGAATGAAAAGATGGGGACAGAATACCAGCATTCATCTCCCCGTGCTTCCTCACTACTGATGCGATGTGACCAGCTACATCATAGACCCATTGGCATGCTTGTCCACCACGATGGACTGCATCCCTTTAAACCATAAGACAAAATTCACCTTGCCTTAGGTTGCTTCTCTCAGCTATTTTGTCCTAGCAACCATAAAAGTCACTAACAGAAAGCACTCTAATCTTAATAATATTAAGGCTTCCGGTCTGTGGACAAAAGATAGCTTCTATCTGTTTAACTCCCTTTAATTTCTTTTAACAAATAACAGTTTATAGGAGGAAACTTTTGCAGGATAAATATATTATATATATATCTTGTCACCTAACTCCTACCACACTAGGACATCTCTCCTAACATCCTTATTGTTTCATGCTCTGGTATTTTCGTGGTAATAGACTTGGTGTTAAAGGACACCTGGGCTTAATACAGGTTGTACCATTTAACGTTTGTGGGATCATTTGAAAATTAATTTAAAATATGATACTGTCCAGTATTTCTGGAGTAAAGTTGGCCTTGTGCTCTGCCATCACATGAATAAGTCTCTAGGTTCCTTTTCCCCAAAACCATGCATGGAATTGCTCCCACTGCGACACCTTACCTCCTGTGAAGGATATTAATTCACTGGCTGTGTATTGATCTGGTGTAAGGAGTGGATATAAAGCTTTGCTAGTTGTCTATGGTAAGGCCTGAAAAAAATCAGGTTAACCTTGATTCAGAGGCAGCCTGCACGAATCTGACCCTGTGACACATCACTTGCTTCTGGGTCTTTCCTCTAATCTTGGTACAAGTCTGTGTGTCTTTGTAACTCTCATTTTGCATGCATGCAAGACCAATACCAAGTATATAACCCTGCATTTTGCTGTCACCTCAGGAAACCACAGGGCCTTCTTTCACCATAGCCATAGAAGGTCTGAATGCTTAGGTGGCTGAACTTGGAAACTCTGCTTTACCTGAGATTTTTCTAGCTGAGCACCCTGGAAACAATCTCCCTATTCAGGATGTCTTTCGTCCAATGAAAATGTGTTAATTAATTTGAAGCCTCCAATGGAAGAGTTCTTTTCCTCAGGGAAGCTTTTCCTTTCTTCTAGTGCAAACAAAATGGCTTCTTCTTAATGGCATTTCTCTTTAGCAACCTTAGCCTCTTTATTCATACTTGGCATTGCAAGCAGCTGTAAATGTATTGTACTCCCAAGAGTCACGTGTTTTCAATGCCTTTTGCTTTCCATTCAAACTGTAAAGTTGCCTAAGCACAGCAAGCTACTCTCAACCAAACCAATTATTCCATTTCTTTTCAATTCAGCCTTACTCAATACAGATCAAATAGATTTTCTTTTGCCAGAATGTAACCAACAATAGACAAACTTCCAGGAGAATCTGATACTACATGAGCACAGTCTGTATGCCTACATTCATATTAACACTTAGCTCTTTCAAACTCCCTACTCGATTTGGCCATTAAATGGAATTCAAAGCAATAGCCTTCATCACTAAACTCTCCTAAATTCTTTGTGAAAAGTAGTTTTAAGTCTTCAAATCACATGATCATGTTTAATCTCAACAACAAGTCTATTCTCTGACATCATTTTTTTTTCACATTAGTACTTTTCCCATTGCTGGGATAAAATACCTCACAGAAATAACACAAGGGACAAAAGGATTATTTTGACTCATGGTTTCAGGAACATTTCTATCCTTCACAGGAGGTAAGGTGTCGCAGTAGCAGTAGGAGCAATTGCATGCATGGTTTTGGGGAAAAGGAACCAAGAGACTTAGCCATGTGAATGCAGAGCACAAGGCCGACTTTACTCCAGAAACACGGGACAGTACATATTTTAAGGTCCACACCTAATGACCTGCTTCGTCCAATCAGGTCCCCTACGCCACAGCCTTCAAAACAGTGCCACAATCTGGGTAATGAGCCTTCAGAATATAAATCCTTGAAGGACATTTTATGTTCAAATCATAATAGTTATAACATATTACAGGGTAGATATTTAACTGCTTTAACTTCATTATGAAGAAAAAAAAAAACTCCAAACAGTCCTCTTAGAAAAGATGCTGACTTATGCAAAGTTTCTTTTGATCCTTGATATATTCTGCAGGAGAAACATACTAGTTAAATTCTAAGCACCAGAAAAATTGGGACTCAGCATTTCTTTTTATATTATATGCCCAGAATTTGAATTCTAGTTAACTGAGCCCACACAAAGAGCTAGACACTGTGGTTTTTGATGGGGAACAGCAGCATAAATAGGAAATGCTTTTACACAATATTCCTTTACATTCTAGTGGGAGATAGAGAAATGGAATCAAATAATTCTAATATAATGTGATATGATTCCTGCTTTAATAGAGGTTTGTACCATACACTGATGTACTAGAGAAAGGAAAGTCACCTTATATGAGAATACTAACAGGCTTTTTTAGGGTATAAGATTACTTACTCTGAGTCTTGAAATTTGCTCAGGAACTATTATGACAAAGCAGGTGGATAGTTGCCACATGAGAAGGATTAAAAATCCACATGAAGTTAAGATGACTTCTATATGCACGTATATGAGACAAAACAAGAAATTAAAAAAAGCCCACTGGCCTTTTCTATTGATTTACAGCTTAATCATATGAGCTCAATGAATATTTAGAGACTATATGATATAAAAAGAACAATCAGAATAAGCTATTATGTCTTCTTGAATCTCATTTAAAACCTAATTAAGTCTGGTGGGAAGCTGGCAGAGGCCTGTCTGGGTGGAAGGAGATAGATCTATCTGGGAAAAAAAGAAACAGCAGAAAGTCAGCTTCTTCCTCTACAAATTCTAGCATTTTTACTTAAATTATGTCTTCCAATACTGGAAGAAGACACATATGCTTAGAAATAGACATTCCCACTTATAAAATGTTTTTCAGAAATGTTTTCATTGGATCCTCAAACAAGCCTTTATGTAGAAACAAACATGACATATGCTATTGGCCATCTTACCCATAGAGAAATAAGCTCCCAGAATAAAGGCAACATGCCCACTGGCACAGAGCATGTCAGTCTGCAGAGTTCGAGGAAAAGTAATGACTGTTTGATACAAAAGCCTTTGTTCTTTAATAAACTACACCTTTTTTCTAAAATCTGGAATCTATTTACAAAGCAAATTATGCTATGAAATTATGATTTTTATTAAATTGCTCCAAGGTAATCTTCACTTCGGTTCAATTGAATTAATTCATTTCTTCATAATAAACCTGGTGCATAGTTATATCTATTTTGGGAAAGAAGTAGGGACATCCTAAGTAATCTTTAAAGTATAAAATACTGCATTCTTCTTCACTTTGATCTTTGCTCTGTGTTGCTTAGTTGTATGGACTTACTCTAACAGGTCCCTTGCCTTACAGCTTCCTGGCCAAAATGTCCCACCATCAAGTAAGAAGAGACTTAGCTTAGAATGCATATTCCCCAATTGCCTTCTGTTGCCCTTCAATAACATAGCAACATCTCTTTACTTAAAATGCTAAGTAATGTCATGTGTCTCTTCCCAAATATCCAGCTTGTTTGGTTCTAATAATTATTCCATTTTCTTTTGTTTCAAGCTAAGTGGTAGTAATCCTATGTTGCTAATGTCAGCAATGGGTTTCATCACCATTACCTATGGTTATCCCTAAATCCTAATCTTTATGTTAAAATCTCTTCAAATTTTCAAGTACACAGGGACATCTACTTTTGGATAATATTCTGATGAAAGTTCCCATTCTTCCATTGTTTCTTTATATTCACTTCCTGACAATATTTCTAGATAAATACCTGGTTCTCTAAATATTACCATAATCAGTTGGGTATTCTTATTTACACTATCTTACAAACCTGTATGTTCAAGTTCTGATTCTTAGTCATGAAATCATTCAGATGTTGTTGCTGCATTAGTCTAGATAGTAGTTAAAGATACAACACAATGGATCTTGTTCTTAAAGTATATTACTATATTAATTGAAAGAAAAGTCATACCACAAACATACTATACACACAAATGCCACAATTTGATCAGATGTGGATGGATTTGTTTTAAATGTTCAAGACTTTGTAGTCAAGAGTGCATCAATAAATCTGAGCTATTGTCTTCAATTATGAAATAGATCTGCGCTTGTCACTTTAGCGTGTTCCTTAACACTGTTTTACTGTAATTACAGACAGTATAAAACTATATAAATTCTAATGCAGAGTATTTTCAGTCTTCCAAGAGCTATTACTTTGTATACAACTATTTAGATGGATTTTCAGCACAAATTGAATTGTCTGTGTCTATATTTTTCCTCTCAAATTAGAGACCACTTGAGAGTGGGTTGTTGTGTTCACAGTTAGGTTCTGCAGCCCAGGCTCATCAAACAGCTCGAATGACCACAACCATTTGAAAATCGAGGTTCTACAGTACCACCTTGACACTGAAAAGTATTTCTTTATTTTTTATTTTTATTTTATTTTTTGTTTTCGAGACAGGGTTTCTCTGTGTAGCCCTGGCTGTCATAGAACTCACTCTGTAGACCAGGCTGGCCTCAAACTCAGAAATCCGCCTGCCTCTGCCTCCCAAGTGCTGAGATTAAAGGTGTGTGCCACCACTGCCCGGCCTGAAAAGTATTTCTAAATCCCTACTTCAGCATCTTTGAGAAAGCCTGAGACTATGTCTGTGTCTATGTCTATGTCTGTCTATGTCTATATGTCTATATGTCTATATGTCTATATGTCTATATGTCTATATGTCTATATGTCTATATGTCTATATGCCTATGCCTATGCATATGTCTGTCTATGTCTATGTCTATGTCTATGTCTATGTCTATGTCTATGTCTATGTCTATGTCTATGTCTATGTCTATGTCTATGTCTATGTGTATATCTATGTATAACACATGCCAATTTGGCATCAAAATTGTTATTTAATACACTTTGATGAATTTCATGATAGGTTCAATGCAACAAACCTTCAGCTGATTCAAGTCATTTGTATGTTTTGCAGTTATTAGCCAATAATTTTATGAAACTGTTCATTGGTATGGTTTTCTGTCGAAGAGGTGGAATTCTGACAAAACTCTTGTCAATTACAGAAAGAAATGAACTTTCTAATGAGCACCCATAAATGATAACCAGAAGATCATATATGGTAGAAAAGGTTAAGTTTCCTAAATCATGACAACCACCTAGTTCTTGGTACAAATGATTTGGTGGTAACTTCTAAAATTATATGAGCCCTGAGACAACATCTATGGCAGAAACAAGAAGAATTTATTGCTGGGATGTTTTTAGTATCTGTGAGTTTTAAAATAGATTTAAGTATTACTCCTGATTTGGAACATCTCATTACCATCATCAAAAGGAATATTTGGTTCAGATGTCTTCCGTATTTACTATCTATCTTTAAAATATAGCCAGAAGATTTTAGTTCTTGACATTTACATTTATCTAATTTATTGTCCACAGGCTTTGAATGCTTTGAAATACTTATTTAATTTAAATTAATGGCCCATGTACAAATCAAAGAAAGCTAAACTAATTAAGGCAGAAAAGTCTCATCTGGCACATTAAACTCTAAGATTTATTGCAGACATTCAAGATTTGATTTTGATTGCGTTTATTGAATCAAGCCAGGAAGCTATTTTACTTTAATGTTTGGGCTAGGTTAATCTATAATAAAGTGTATCCTAACAATAGAAGGATGAGTTCAATTCAGTTCAACATTTGAATGTTCTGTGCTATAAAAATAAGTGCTAGATACTGAGATAAAGTGATGACAAGCCCACTTTAAGGAACCCTCCATCTTCTGAGAAAGAAAAAAGAGGTGATGTCACTATGGTTGCATCTCTTTTGTCACTGTAAGTTGAGATGTAACTTCCAAATATATGTTCTTCAAATACCTAACATGTCATACGCATATAGTTTCAAAGGAGTTAGTTATTCTATGCCATACTAGATACCACAAGTTTACGTTTGAAACCCCTGTGCCAGGATTGGTTTATTTTTTATTTATTTTTTAATTTTTTTGCAGATTGCTGGTGGCCTGCTCTCAGCACGAAAAGGTCTTGAGGAAAAACAGCCATAGGGTATGGAGGCTAACAGCAAGGCCAAAATTTATTTATCTTTGGAAATTCTTCTTTTCCCTAAAATTCTTTGTTATTCTAAGGCCAAAAACCATTGGCTTCTGGTAATAAACTCTTTTTATTAGCAGCAGAGGAATTAAAAAACAACCAACCAACCAAAAAAAAAAAAAAAAACCAAACCAAACCAAAACAAAACAAACACACACACACAAAAATAACCAACTTAATTGTTAGGGCTATCATTCCTCTGGCTGGCCAGGCAAGAGACTTGGACTTGTTAACTCTTAAAGAACTAGAGAGAAAAATATAAAGGAAAGAAAGAAATTCATTTACACAGACAATGTGCACAGACACATATATATTCATAGACACATATTTCTAGTCAGGCCTAACCACCTGTCTCAATCAACTCCATAAGTGTTTCTCCATACGTAAACACACACACACACACACACACACACACACACACACACACACACACACACACTCCTACACACATATGTACATACATACATATACATAAACAAATGCATATATACATTTGGATAGGTGGGGCAGAGCCCCAGATGCCACACATATACATTTGGGTGGATAGATGGGGCATGGCCCCCAAGCCACCAACTTTAATTTTTCCTTTGGCCTTTTATAATACATTCTTAGATAAAATTTCTTTATAAAATTACCTCATAGATAAAATGTTACACAAAAAGGAAGTTAGAGAAGAATGTTAATAGTAAGTTCAAAGCAGTGTTTCAGTCTATAAGCTCATTATAAGTTCAAAGCAACAGTTTCACATGGCCTTGCTTTACCATAGTGTACACCTGTGGCTTCATCCTTGGACCTGAACTAGAATGAATGTGTTTTTTCCTTGATCACAATTTTTTCCCAAGCCTATTTCTCTTTTTAGAGTAATTTATGTAAGCTCATTGTATTCCTTATTATGCAGTTTTTGTTTAATATTCTGTGAAGAGGGGACATATTCTATTCTTGATTCTAACCATATTACATGTTTCTGGTAAAACAACTAAAACTATTTGTTGAAACCTTATTCCTCAAATTATTTTAATCAAATCAGGAATTCTTTAAAATCATTAATCATCTAAACAGAATTAATTCATGAAAGTTCATCTTTATATTGATCTGCAGGAAATTTGCTCAGTAGAGTGAGCTAATGTCCAGGAATCCTTAGGTTATTTGGTTTTTTTTTTTTTTTTGGTTTTTTGAAAGAGGGTTTCTCTGTGTAGCCCTGGTGTACTGGAACTCACTCTGTAGACCAGGCTGGCCTCGAACTCAGAAATCTGCCTACCTCTGCCTCCCAAGTGCTGGGATTAAAGGCATGTGCTACTACTGCCCGGCCCTTAGGTTATTTAATAATGACAGGAAAGACATATCAGCTACAAGAAGCAATCCTGAGATGAAGACTCTTGGCACCTTGTCTCTCAGAGCTCACCCATCACAGAGCATGCAAAAATGATGGGCCACCTTCAGAAAGGTCACTTGCTAGCCTTAACCTCTTCTAGATGTCTATGTCTCCTGAGAGCAGATGTTTGCTATTGAGGTCCCGTATAATGTCCTCCAATATTGTAGGCTTTTGGCAGTATTCTTGTTTTTTCTCCAGAATGTTATGGTAAAGCCCATTTGTTTCACACCTTTCTTCCAAAGCACAGATTATCTGTGAAGAAGAAGTAAGAAGTAGAAGAAGTCTGAAATTGATGAAAGTTCCACATACTTGAATCATAGATTTAACAAATCCAGGTAGTACTTACCTGGAAGCTTCATCTATACTAGCTAGCTTTCACAGTACTAGAAGGTGCTGTGCACAATTCTGGAGGATAAAAGTAATCACCAAAGTTACCTAGCTCTGAACACTGCAAGCTACAGTAACATGTGTCCTGGCAAGACATGTCCACTAGTGCAATAGTGAAATGAATAGTATGTGAGTAGCTCATAGCATTCAGGTTGAATTGAAGGCCCACTCCATAAGATGGAACCCATACCTGGCACCATTATTAGGTCAAAGTACAAAATCCCTATGTAGGTCATAGGCCGAAGTATTTCATGAGAAAATACAATATTAATATTAGTCTGCTAATTGGGTATACTATTAAAATGACTCCTAATGATTTATTGCTATACCTATAGATTAGAACATTTCTCAGTCCTGATATGAAAAGCTACTTATTGCTGTAGATAGTGATTAACAGATACCTATAACTGGTCATGGTACAGAAAATAAAAATTGGCAGGGTGCTGGATTATAAATGGGACATCTATTTCACATCTTTGTCCCAAGTTATGGATTATCAGGGAAAAAGGAATAGAAGCTCAAAATAGCCACAGGTAATGGGTGGATGATTGCAACAAAAAAGTATTCTTCAGATGCTTCACATGGTCTCACAGTAGTCGTGAAAGCATGTATAAAATTTATTTATATGTCTCCTTTATCTCAGGTAAATGTATTTACTGAGTTCTGGTCATGCTTATGTGTGATCCTATGTTTAAAACAGCCTTGCACTACACCACATACAATGTATCCACATCATTATATATCATTTACGACAGTATTTTTCATGTATACCATATACTGCTGTTTTGGATTAAAAGATTTATGTAAACTCAAACCAGACAAAATTTCAACATGAACCGGGGATTTGGGCATGAAGTCCCACAACTAGCTTGAAGAGTAGTTCACAATTTCTATCTCTTGGGAAAGGGAGAGTTCATTTTCTTTAAGTGGTTAAACCCTTGTAGGATGGCCATGCTTCAGTGAATGGCCCTGTAACGGCCCGCTCTGTTCTGTTCTGCCCCTCACTTGGGGGCCACTATGTTGTGGACCACTCTGCTCCACGCTTGGGGCTAAGTGCTCTGGTCAGGAGAGAGTAGAGATGGAGGGGCAAGAGACAGAAGAATGGAGACAAACCAGAGTGTAGTCAAGTCTGGTTACTCCTTTATTTCCTTCCTTATTGACTCATATTGTCTCCTATTGACACTATTACAAGGAAATCCTGGGTATTTATAAGTACACGCAGGAGAACACAGGTGAAGACATTTTACCACGTGCACCATGCAGCTGAGGTCACTAAACAGCAAAACAAGCTATGTGGGATAAACAAGATGTTTATCAGAGTGTGCTTCAGCTGTTGTAGGCTGTTGAAAAACAAGTCTCTTTTCAGGGTATATGGCTCCAGATGGCTGCAGAGTTGATCTAGCCGCTTTCTGCTGAAAGTCGGCTCCCAACATGACCCCACACTCAAGAGTATATGGGCAGCAATCATTAAATTAGATTAATTTTTAAAAAAGGACATAGTTGGGTAAATAGGAAAGGTTGATAGAACTGAGACAGGGTATGGAGATTAATATGATCAAAATATAGTGCATGAAATTCTCAAAAATTAATGAAATTATTTAAAAATAATTTAGAGTGAAATTTCAAAATTACTCCCCATAAAATATTCATTTCTATAAATCAAAGTATGTTAAGTTGCCTCAGTCATTTTTCATGTATTAACATATTATCTATGATTAGTAAATTATTTTTATATAAAGTAAAATAACTGATAGAAAATTGGGAAGTGTCACATTTGATAAACTAGATGGTATCTACTTTACATTAAGCGATTTGTATTATAACAAAAATAATTTTTCTATAAATAGCTCTGTGTGACAGTGCATACCTATAATTCCAGCATCTGAGAGGTAAAGTAGAGAGATCAGAAGTTCTGGGCTATCACTAGCTACATGGTGATTTTGAGGCCATCCTTAGCTACATAGACCCTATTTCAAAAAACACAGCAAAAATTTTCTTTCTATAAGTTGGAACAGTAGTTACAAAATTGCTGCCTTAGTATACTGAGATAGAGTTGGCAGTCAAAGAATTGGTAAAGAACTTTTTACAGTTTTGTAAAAGCTACTTGTATCTAAACTAGGCATATACTCTTAAGTTTCAAAACTTAATGTATTAAAACTATATAGATTATCACATAAATCTTCTGATCTATATTTTACAATTGTTATTTGCTTGGATTATGTTTTTACATGCATCAACTACAGTAAACTTTTATAGGTGCTAGTCTTTCTCACATAAGTTTTTATCACTTAGAATTATATAAGGTTGACTGGAGAAAAATCATGCCATTTGCAGAGGGAAATGGATTCCAGTCCAGTGCATTCATCTACTGACTACATCTGAGTGAATACTGAAGACTGCAAAAACTGTGAGAAAGATGCTTTTCATGACATCATCACATTGGCAGTCACTTGAAAGTAATTTGAACTTTCAGTATTAAATCCAAGATTGTGGTTCTGTATACATAATCATGCCTTCATCATCTTTTTAACATCTGATATCTCCAAACTTCTGTTGAGCATTTCAAGAAGGAAAAAAATAACCCAGTCTCATTCTCCTTGCTGTTTTGTTCAGTATTATAGTTTTACTTTATATTTATCATATCATATACAAGTTAGTCACTAATATGAAAAGGAAAGAAAAATATTGCATGTTTTCTCTCTTATGTAGAATCCAGACACAAATGTATGAGAATACACACTCACATGCACATGTGTGGGCACACACACTCACACATACATGAAAAAGGCAGCAGTGAGAGGAGAGAGGGGAAGGAAACATAGAAAAGTAATTTGGAGGAAAGCATAAGCAAATTCAATATATATATATATATATATATATATATATATATATATACTATTTGACATCACAAAAGACTTAACTGCAAAAGGGAAAATAAGATAAGATTGTTATATCAGGAATTAGTAAATTTTTCTGTAAATATTTTCAGCAGATTGTAACTAAGTCAACTTCGTTGTCATCCAAGCTCTGCTAATGTAGTGTCAAATGCACATGCACAATAGTTCAGTGAACAGGAGGGCCAGTGTCCCAGCAAAACTGTCCTTATAAAGCCAGTGTGTGGTCTACAGTTAATCTGCAGAACAGAGTGAGAGTTTCTGAGTTACATACTCAGGGCTTTGTTCAGATATTATGCCCTTCTTTTAAAAGAAACATGATACAAAACAACAAAAACAACCTTGCTAATCCTGTTTTTTAGAGATTCATTATTTTTTTTGAGAAATCCATCTTCTTTGTCAACTTTCAGAGAAAATCATAAACATTCTTTATGCATTTATGCCTAAAGCATAAGTGTTCTTTCATAGCAAAGAATTCCTGAAGTCCTTCTATCCAGACATTAAAATCAAATTGGCTTGGTAAGAAGTCCAATATATACATATACGTATAAGTATACATATATTGAGAGCCACACTCTGCCCCACGCTTTGAGGGCCACTATGTTGCTGTCCACACTGCCCCACGCTTTGGGGCTAAGTGCTCTGGTCAAGAGAGAGAATGGGGGATGGAAGGGCAAGAGACTCGAAGAATGGAGACAAACCAGAGGGTCTGATCAAGTCTCATTTCACGTTTATTGTCTCCCTATTGTCTTTCTCTCGCTTATTGTATCACTCTTATTGTCTCCTCCTATTGAAAGGAAATCCTGGGTATTTATAAGCACAAGCAGGGGAACACAGCTGAAGACACTTTACCACGTGCACCATGCAGCTGGGGTCACTAAACAGCAAAACAAGATATGTGAAATAAACAAGATGTTTATCAGAGAGTGCTCAGCTCTTGTAGGCTGTTGAAAAACAAATCTCTTATCAGGGTATATGGCTCGAGATGGCTGCAAAGTTGATAGCTGCTTTCTGCTAAAAGTTAGTTCCCAACATACATATACATACACATACATATACATACTATATATATTCAATATATATACATGCACACATATATGTATATATGTATATATAATATGTATATATGTACACATATATAATATGTATATATAAATGTGTGTGTGTGAAAGGTTCTGGTTGTTTTCTTCAAAAGGTCTTACTCTAATATATAATTTAATCTATTCTTCATTTAAAACCATTTAATTTTGATACAAATATGGATAAACACTAGAACAGAATGTGGAGGATATAATTGATTCATTAGAATGAAATAATTAGAGCTGATTCTACTTTTCTAGTTATACTTGCCCGACAAATAAAATTCTTGTTAAAACTGATTCATGTTTATCTTTGAGAAAAAAGAAGGTCAAGTTTTCAAAAAGAATTGTATAATAGCAATATCTAAACAAAATGACTCAATTGGCCTTATGTAAGATTGCAGTTTGTCATAGGATAGCTTAGGAAATGATCTTAACGATTCCCTTTACTTAATGTTGTCCTGATGACAAAAGTGTGTTGTATATTGAGTCCCTGTTTCTTCCTTAGAAGTCTGTTTGCCCACATCATGCGAAGCTATGACATACAACTTTAATTCTCCTCTTTAGGCCTAAGATATTTTCCCTACAATATCTAAACCATCTACCTACTAATTACTTACCGTTAAATTACCACCCTGATAATTTACCCCAAGGAGCTCCTTAGTCAAGATCGTATTTTCTTAACTTCACGGCTGGCTGGTTGGTGAGAAAATAAAATGGCTGGCTACTTTGTCTCAGTTTGAGGTAACTTCGAAGAACCATCTGAGTTCCCATATTTTTGAAGCATTTAACTGAGGTCTATTTGCCTTAGTCAATTAATTCATTACTCATAGTTATTACTAGCAACACTTCCCCTTAAAATTTTCTCAGTGGCCATCTCTATCCCATTATTTGCATTCTAACACATCCCCTGTCCACCTTCTCCCCCGGCAACAGACTTTCTGGGGCTCACTCCTCTAGGGGAAGTTACAGGGTTTCTACATGCATAAAAGCAAATGATATTTTTTGTGACTTGGTCATAGAACTTGTGTATTTGTTTTTCTACCCATTTCTTTGTGATTTATAGTATCTTTCTGCTGTTAAATATTGATGATTAAATAATCTTACAGGTAAAGATGTTTTCCCTTGCATATTTGTAACAAGCACTGTTACTTAATAACTTATTAATAATAACTTATTAACAGTTAATAATAACTTATTAACTGTGTCAATATGATAAGTTACTTAATTCTGGTCTTAGAAGTTAGATACTGTTGCTGTCCTTTTGTTAATGGTGAAATAGTAAAATCTTACCATATATTTCCCCAAATACTTGACCTTTACATGAAATTTATGAATAATTCCTAGGTCGAATATCAGTGTACAGCACACTGCTGTGAGTAATAGAATAATCATACTATCTGAGTGACTTAATGTTGGGGAATTTCATCATTGGAAAGTTCTTATGTTAATGAAAAATTTAAGAATTTTCTTTGACGATCTGGATGGACGTGCCATATATATACCACAGTAGGACCATGCCTGTTCTGTTCCTTATCTGGAGTCTATCAATGCTGTAGCCTTCAGTGTTCCTGTGCTCATGCACCTCTAGTATAGTTTATTCACTGAGGGATTCGCTTGCTGAAAGATCCTCAGGTGCAAAATCAGTCTGATGTTAAATTTCCTGTTGTGCAGCAGAGCGAACATTTTAAGCATCAGGACAGCTCATATTTGAATAGAGGTGGATTTAGTTACTGATTCTTTCTATTTATGCTGTCTGCCATTTACTTTAGTGATTGCTTTTCTCCAATCTCCCTTGCTAATCAGAAATTATTTTTGTGGCTATTCTGATATCATCGAGGGGCCATGGATTTAGCAGAGAACTTTATACAATTGAGAACTAACTATGTCCTCACCCCTCTCCATTAAAGTGCAGAAAGCATTTCCTTGAGGAACATAGGGTAAAGTTGTAATGCTTTTACTCAGCCAAGTAAAAGGATGGTTGTTTAATTTGCCTTACAAAGTGCCTTCACTTTCTTCTTCACTTCACAAATACAAGTAAAGGCTGCTTTTTTAGTCCCAAGATTATAAGGTGCTATCATCTAATACCAGACTTTTGAAACAAGGTTCTAGAAAATATAAATCAGGTTAAGACCTAATGATTATAGACTATAACTTGATAGACTGTCATCCAACCCTTCCTTGTCACTTCTACTGATACAACTTTTGATGTAAGCACATACACCCTTTTCATCTTAATATGATCAAGTGGGAAGCAGTCTCCCAAAGGAAGATTTAGGAAGATATTATTAGGAAAATATGGGCTGATAAGCAATGAAGTAATTTAACTATTATCTCTAAATTGTCATTCCTTTAAAAATGATAATAAGCAGGATCCTGAGATAGTTAATAAAAATCACTAATGAAAGCTCATTGAAAATCAATAAGGTTTTAAAGGTTCTCCAGTGAATGAGAGTGAGCCAAATTAGAATGAATTTAGATTTTATTGTATTTAGAACTTGTGGATTGTACTAAATTAGCAAACATCATTTAGACTTCCTGACGTTAGTATTGTTATTGATATTGCTCATAAAGTGAAATTTCTATGCAGATAAATTTTTTGTGAATTGCTTAGTGGACTACAAAGAGATTTTATCCCATTTCTGAGTCTAGGTTGAGGGGGAGGGGAAGGCTGTCCTGGACCTTGTTTTGTCTTCTGGTCTTCAATTCTAATGATGATATCCTATTTCAAGAGAATTAAAATCCAATTATTAGACAATTAAATCAATGTATATAGTTCTATTCTTCACTGGTTAGCTCTCTTTGAAATTGTCTTCCTTTTAGTTCTTCATTTCTTATTAAGTGTGCTTACAGTATAAGCTAAAAGTCATTACTAAGTTTCTTGAGAAGTTTCTGCTTTGATCACATTTCCTCAGAAAGTCTTTTGCATGATGTAGCTAGAAGTGAGCTTTCCATTTGATGTTGCCAATAGTTTGAAAATTAGAAATGCAAGTATTTTATAGCATAATTTTATAGCACTCGATGTTATTTTCTGTATATTTTGTATTCCTTTGTGAATGTTTACTAATTTTGGTATACATATATATCCTAAGCCTAGTTAGGATAGTTTTCCTGAGCTATCTTTGAATTGGTTTGGTATTCACAATCTTCTGAATGTGTTTTATTAACAGCAATTACAGAGGCATATTTATCCTTTAGCTATCAAATTTCTCAGCTGCAAATGTTTTAGGATTAACATTTGCTGCAACTTCCTTAGCTTTCCATTTTGATATGCCAATATAAACATAAATGCCATGCTAACAACCCTTTGCACTGACACACCAAGAAAGGAGATTATTCAAATGCCAATAGTAAAATGGGTAACCAGTTTTCTCCAGCTCATGTGGATTTTTTGTTTATTTCATGTGCTGGATATCTAGTATAATTTACTTCCAGTTATCTGAAGACAAAGAGATAGCTCCTGACTTAAATTGTGAAATCTTCAAAGATGACAACCTCATTAACCTTGATTATGGACCCTCAAGATCCAGCATGGTGCTTGTGGGCTATGGTCTTTGAAAATTACTGATTACCTGAAGAAAATAAAAAGAGGAGCAAAGAGAGTTAATTAGCAATTAAATTCTGTAATTTATTAAATAGAATTAATAAGTTCTATGAAATCACACTTAATCAAAAAATGTACTAGCATCATTTTAAAAGAACCAACATGACAGGCACACTTGCTAGAGGTAAATGTGAACACAATGTATGAAAACAAGTGCCATATAATGTTGTCACCAATAAAAACCTTGCATACTCCATAATGCCCTTAGTTTTTGTTCTCAGTGAATTTCAGAGAATCTAATTTAAAATGAAAAAGCACATGGGAAATTCTGCACATTCTCTATCACATTTATTCTTCTAATTCGTTTTTTTTAAAACTAGGCAACTATCTGAATTTATGTATATGAGAAGAAAATATTGGTAAAATAGTTAACTCGTCCCAGAAAGCAAACATACTTAAAAATTTCTCATCACTATGAGCCAAAACATTTGTGTCATTATTGCACCCCTGAGCATATTGTTGTCATTCTGTTTATTACTGTAGATTGGTACCTGGTATGTTCACAGCTGGCTAAGACTGTTGATGACATTTTCTCCCCAACAGCCTACATAGCACTTTCTGGTGCTATGAAATCTAGCCAGCAAGGAGGAAGCTTCCTGGTCAGTATGAACTTGATTCTCCCATGTCCTTTGACCAAAGTCTGTGCTGTCTTGAGCAATAGGGTCATACCATCAGATTATGGTGGACATCCAAGAACAGTGGTGGTAACCTGTATTGTTCTGGATTGAGGGAAACCCTCTAGGACATCTTGGACCAATAACATGAGGGGAGTTATCCTACAACTAGCAATGAATTTTTTTTGACTTCAGACAGGAGCATTAGCTTATGAGTAGAACAACTTCAATTAAACTCTTTCAAATGAATAAGTATGAGGCTATATTTTACATAAATATATAATGTACATTATATATTCACAAACATATATGAAGCTTATAAAATAGGTTTCTATTTGGCTTTTTTTGTACATTTTTTTCAGTGTTAGTTATCTCTCTCTACCCACTTCTCTGTTTTACACTCCAATCCTTCTTTCCATCTAAACCTTGTTCTTTACATCTGAATAAATTTCTATTGTATGTAAGAACCATACTTCCTTGTCCATTCATCAGTTACTGAACATCAGGCTATTTCAGTGTCCTCACTATTGGGGATACGGCAGCTATGAACATGGATGAGCATCAGTTTTTACAGTAGGAAATAGAGTCCTTGGGGTATTTAACCCAAGACTGCTATATATGGCTCATATTGTAGGTCTATTTCTACTTATCTAATGAACAATCAAATCAATTTTCATAGTAGCTACACCAATTTGTACTTCCAGAAACAGTATACAAATGTTTCTTGTTCCTTACACCTCACTTGTATTTATTGTTTGTTTTCTTAATTTCAGCCATTCTGATGAAATCCCAATTTAATTTTACTATTAATTTCCATGATAGATATAACTGGTGAACAATTTTTATTTCAATCTTGTTATACAATGTTTTTGATCATATTCTTGCCTCTCCCCCAAAACTTCCCAGATATTCCCCACTTCCCTACCCAGCCCGACAAAAATAAACAAAAAGTACACACACACACACACACACACACACACACACACACACAGACACACACACACACACACATGCACTCACGCACACACGCACGCATGCACACAGTCAGTTCATCTTAGCATGGAGTTCATTGTGACACTCCATTTAAGAAAATTTGTTTTCCTTTTCTAAATAGGAATTAATTACAGGTAACATCTTGGTTAGGGGAGGACTTTATGCCTTCCTATATACAAATGACAAATGTATTGAGAAAAAAGTCAGGAAATAATACCTTTTATCATGGCCCCCAAAATACATCTTATAACTCTAAACAAGCTAGTGAAAGACTTGAAGAAACTAATGAAAGTTTGTATAATGAAAACTTGAAGAAACTAAAAAAAGAAACTGATGATGACAGCAGTAGAAAGGACTCCATGCTTATTAGTAGAGTTAACAGTGTGAAAATGGCCACCCTACCAAAAGCTATCTAGATTCAATGCAATCCCCATCAAAGATCTAACACAATTCTTCAAAGAAATTGAACAATTTTGAACTTCATATGAAAATAGACACAAGAGAGAGACAGAGATAGACTCAGAAAGATAGAGAAAATAGTTAAAAACAATACTAATATTAGAATTCCCATGCACATGGAAAGTCTCTCTTTTATTATAAAGAACTTCTAGAGGTATCACTATCCCAAATTTCAAGTTTTACTACAAACCTAGATTAATAAAAACAGCATGATATTTGCATAAAACAGTTATGTTGATCAATGAGATTGAATTAAAGATTTAGACATAAATGCAAACAGCTGTCTATTTTTGTACCAGTGGCATGTTGCTTTTACCTCAATGGCTCTATAGTACAACTTGAAATAAGGTATGAGAATGCCTCCATTTCTGTTCATGGTTGTTTGGCTACCCTTGGTCTTTTGTGTCTCCATATAATTTTTCAGACTATTTTCCTGTGTCTGTGAAGAAAGATGCTGGCATTTTGGTTGAAAGTGTATTGAATCTATAGGTTGCTTTTGTTAAATGACTGTTTTCATAATATTAATTCTAGCAGCCTATGCACATGGGAGGTCTCTTGAACTTTAATGTCTTCTTTGATATTTACCTTCAGTGTTTTAATGTTTTTATTGAAAAAGACCTTCTGTAATGACCAACGAAGTTGTATGTTTGTTTCTTCACAGCAAAAGAAAGTATTACTAGAATAAAGAGTATATCGTGTGGGGGGAAATATCTGACAACTTTACACTAGACAAGAAATTCATATAGAAAATGTAAAAAAACTACAATGTACTGAATAGACAGTTCTAGAAGAAGGGAATACTACATACCACATGGCCACTGAATGTAAAAAAGATGCACATCTACAGGCATTAGAGAAACTTAAAGCTGCTCTGACAGTCAGTTTCATTCCATTCAAAATGACTGGCATAGAAAATGGCAACAAATGCTAGCGAAGTTATAGGGAAAGAAGAATCCTTATTAAACTGATGTTGGGAGTGCCAGCTGATGCATCCACTATGGAAATAGGTATGGTGGGTCCTTACAAAAGAGAAATAAGGCAACCAATGGTTATATGCTCAAAACACTCTAAGTGAACTGTAACAGCCCGCTCTGTTCTGCCCCTCACTTGGGGGCCACTATGTTGTGGACCACTCTGCCTCATGCTTGGGGCTAAGTACTCTGGTCAAGAGAGAAAGTGGGGCTGCAGGGGCAAGAGATGCGAAGAATGGAGACAAGCCAGAGTGTGTGATCAAGTCTCGTTTAACTGTCTCCCATTGTCTGTATTCATACCTACTATTGACTCCTATTGACACCTATTGACTCCTATTGACACTATTACAAGGAAATCCTGGGTATTTATAAGCACAAGCAGGGGAAAACAGCTGAAGACATTTTACCTCGTGCAGCATGCAGCTGGGGTCACTAAAAAGCAAAACAAGCTATGTGGGATAAACAAGATGTTTATCAGAGTGTGCTTCAGCTGTTATAGGCTGCTGAAAAACAAGTCTCTTTTCAGGGTATATGGCTCGAGATGGCTGCAAATATGATAGCTATTTTATTAGAAAGCTTTCTAGTCGCTTTCTGCTAAAAGTCGGCTCCCAACAGGTCCCCCTTTTTAATTTTTTTTTCAAAAGGGAAGGCTGGGAAAACGTATGGAAACCGTGCCTGCCTTAGGCCAGAACAAATGATCCCAGCCTCCCTTAAGATAGTGAGGCCTCCCAGTTAGGGGCAAGGGTCTTGAAGTGTTTTCTTACCCTTCACTGACTATTCGGCTTAGTGTGTAAGTTAGGGGTTAATCCTCATCAGTCTTGATGACAGAGGTTTCAGAGTCCCCTACTTCCAGCCTGTAATTATGGACCTGTATGGGTTTCATTTGAATAGCGTCCATCTGTTGTTGTACAAAAGCCATCAGTTTGTTGAACAGCATAAACCGGAGAGAAAAGAGACTTAATGCCTAAATAGTTGGTATAAAAACAACAAGGCAACACACAACTTCCCCTGTTGAAGAAGTAAAAGGTCTAAGCTTTGTACCCACAAATTTTCAAGAGAAAAAATTATACCAATAAACTCCTTGAATTTGCATCAACTTAGTAACAATTATACAGATTTCTACCAATGGATTATGTGTAATCAATTTTAGCTCTTCCTTCCTGTTCCAATAAAACCATTACTTTTCCCTAGAAAGACAGCCTAATATTAACCACCTCAGTCCCCAAGTCCAGGGAATTGGGGTGCCGATTCTTCATTAACTTCTTCAAGCTGAATATGGGCGTTGAGATATTAGAAGAGGGATGAGGGGAAGGGTAAATTGATAAGCCTCTGATGTCTGTCTTAACTGCATCCAACTGGAAGTCCAGAGCATCAGTGAACATGCAGGTGACAAGAGGATTCATTCACCAAGACTGTGTTGTATATTCTGTAATATACAAATCTCAAAACAAATTTTAGTTTCAAGATAATTATTTTGATTCTCTGAAATCTAGTGTCCTGGAGGCCTACCTCTGTCATGTCTGATCCATATAATTCTGGAAGATATAACTACTACCTTAATGACCTCATCAGAACACTCATAGAAAAACCTTTTTCCCAAATCTGCCTTTCCTTGAACCAGTAACCAGAAAAACCTTTACATTGACCTTTTATCCAGAGGGAAAATATAACTATACAACTCAGAATCACACCCATTTTTAAAGTTAAATCAATTAACATTATCATTCTCCTCAGCTCTCTGCCTAGAGCAACCTTCTATTTATCTATTTATCTGTTTGGCTCTCTTGACTCAGAGCAGCCTGCAGTTTACTCCTTTTGTCTTTAAGGCCTTTTTCATCTGTTTCTACTCACTTATTTCTTGCCCCATTTTCGTTACTATAACCTTTATCTATGTATCTGTTTGGCTCTCTTGCCTCAGAGCAGGCTGCAATTTACTTTTTGAATCTTTAAAACCTTTTCATCTATTTATCTGTTTCTATTCACTTATTTTTTGCCCCATTTTCATTACTAAGACCTACTGGTCTTGCTGCAATCATCTTTGTTTTACTTTTGAATTCTCGGCAGACCCTTCTTCCAGTAACATCTCTCACTGGATCTCTCGTTCTTGCTGTCTGGAGTTGAGCACCACTGCCAAGGTAGCTCCATCAGTTGACTGGTTCTCCAGCGCAGGAGCGAGGATGGCCGCTTTCAATTCCTGTGGTGTTCTTCACTGTATCCTGCTTACTGGAGCTCAAATGTTGAGGCTCTGTCAGTCAACAGGTTCTCCAGTGCAGGAGCAAGGATGCCCGCTTCCAATTCCCACGATGTCCTTCACTATATCCCGCTTACTGGAGCCCCACGTTGGGTGCCACTTTGTAACATCCCGCTCTGTTCTGCCCGTCACTTGGGGGCCACTATGTTGTGGACCACTCTGCCTCATGCTTGGGGCTAAGTACTCTGGTCAAGAGAAAGAGTGGGGCTGCAGGGGCAAGAGATGCGAAGAATGGAGACAAGCCAGAGTGTGTGATCAAATCTCGTTTAACTGTCTCCCATTGTCTATATTCACACCTACTATTGACTCCTATTGACACTATTACAAGGAAATCCTGGGTATTTATAAGCACAAGCAGGGGAAAACAGCTGAAGACATTTTACCCCATGCACCATGCAGCTGAGATCACTAAAAAGCAAAACAAGCTATGTGGGATAAACAAGATGTTTATCAGAGTGTGCTTCAGCTGTTGTAGGCTGCTGAAAAACAAGTCTCTTTTCAGGGTATATGGCTCGAGATGGCTGCAAATATGATAGCTGCTTTCTAGTTGCTTTCTGCTAAAAGTCAGCTCCCAACAGTGAACATATTGCAAAGATATTGGCATGTTCGTGTTAGTGCTGCACTATTCAAAATAGCCAGAAAATGGAAGCGGCACAGGTGGCTATCACTTCTTTTAAACTTTACTTTTATACATGGGCCTATTGCTGATTAGTCTATGAATTCATAATATTAAGAGTAATCGCTGATGACTAAATCAAAAAGATTGTGCCTTACCTTTCAAATATGGTCACGTTGTAAGTGATTACATAAATTTTTAAAAATAAAATTGTATCACAGAACAAATAACCCCATTTTATGTTGCTAGTGACTCCCAAATGTAGTTAGGTGGGAACAGTCAAAACACTGTATTATGTTTCCATCAAATAGAGCAAATGCTCTTAGCTATGAATAATGGTGGCAAACATATGATTCTAAAATTACAGCTCTTTCTTTTCCCCTTAAAATATATTCACAAATTATCCTTTGTGAAAGAGCACTAAAGGGAGACTACTGCTTTTAGTAACTTTTAAAGAGCTAAGTCATTTGCACTCAACTAGAATTCTTCCATGTGGAAAGATACAATAGGTTTTCATAAGTCGCAGCACAGTAATCCTTTTCAATGTAATAGTCAGAAGATTGTTTCTCCATGCTAACCTATGTGTGTAAACAAAAAAAACCATGGAATTAAACTTTGTTTTAAAATCAAAAATGATATCTAAAAGCATTATTAAGACCCCTTAAACTGAAGTTCATGTATTTTATTATACAAGAATTTTCTGTTATTTTTTTTCACATAGTCATGATTGTACTTTTATGGATTAATAGTTTGAAAGAAGATAATGCATCATTATCAATATTACACAGATAGCATTGGTGGTATGAGAAATAGAAGAAATCCAAGGTAAGTCCTTTTCCCTAGAAGCATTTCTGCCTTAAGGCCCTTTATCTGCTTGGATGAGTAATCTCTTTGTTTCGACTCTTTTTTCCTTATTTGGTAGTCAAGGTAGTCTCCGGTCAGCTTTGGTTGTCCAAGTCCTGAGATTAAAGGCATGCACCACTACATCTGACTTAGATAGCACTCTCTGGGAGGGGTCGTAGTGAAGGGACGTAAACAAAGATAAGGGTCAGCAAGTCGATTCAATGATTGATCCAAATTAAAAGTATCTAATACTCGCACAACGCTGCATATTTTCTAAGTTATAATTATGCACTGGGAAGTTATCTTTTCCTTACCTTATTTTCTGTGTATCAGAGCTGCATCAATTGGGTGGTTAAAATAAATTTCTGCAGAAGCAATGATTGAACATGAATTCAGCATATACTATATGTTAGGCACAATTTTAAGATTGTACATATGTAAATGCATTTGATCACACCATAATTACAAAGTGATTTTTACTTATTACCTTTTAAAGGTAATGAATCTTTGCGGTAGGATGATCATAATAGAACACTTTGCTCAAGTGCACAAGGCTGAGTCAAATTTTAAATTTCAATCATCTTCTTCTTAGGGTCTGTGCCCTTCACCATATCATCCCACCACAAAAGGTGAATCCTGACAAGTGGCATAACATGGACCAGCCTAGAGGAAATTGTGGTAACTTAAATAAGCCAGATACGGGAGAAATAACCACCACAACATCTGACTTGTATGAGATGGGGCTACTTTGGTTTTGGACCTAGAAAGTGCAAATGTTTAGAATAAGGAAAGGAACTGTCCTGTAGATTTTTGAGAAGAGTTTATCATAAAGGAAGGAGAGCACTCACTCTGAGGTAGAATGACTGAGAAGATTTGGAAAGAGGTGAATGTATGCACAGGGCAGATAATGAGGCAGTGAGTGGCAGAACATTGGGCCAGGAGAGGCAGAGACTTGGTTTCATAAGCTTTGGATTTTGTTCAAAGTGAAATGGAAAATCTTGAACATCTTTTTGCAAGCAAGTGTCACAGTCTGGTTTAATTTTAAGATGGCTATTTCTGTCTGGTTGGTTTGTTTGTTTTTGAGAAAATACAGGTTTAAAGGTGAAAGCAGGTAGACCCATTAGTGAGAATTGAATGAACTCGGGGCATGAAATCAGGCTGAGAGTTCAGGTTCCTTGCTCTGGAAAAACCAGTTTCAATTGGAACCCAAAGGAACTGGATATTTTTAACTGTCAAGTAGAGAGAGAAAGGAAATGTGTAAGAAAGGTCAAATGGGGGAATGAATAAAGCAGAAGAGAGTTGGTTAGTTCTTAAAGTTTTAAGTTGCTTACCACATATAGAAGTCTTAAGTAAGAAAACATTTATATTTGGAGGAAAACACATTTAATGTTTCAGAATACTAACAGACTAATGAAGCTACCCTGATCATTACAGACAAAGGGTGGAAAGATCGGGAAAGTTCCAAGATGAAAATCTGATGATCAGCCTTTATATAAAGTCTCTCCCACTTTAAACATCTCAGCATCATCTCCAAAACCTGAAAAGTATCACTGTGTTCTGAATTGCTACATGTACTTTCTTTTGGCTTCTTTAACAGAGAGAGTGGCTCCATTTTCTTTCAAAAGAAAGTTGAATATAAACACAGCATGTCTCCTGTGAACACTAGGCAGTCTAGTGTGCTATGAAAGCATGATAGATGTTCAATCACTAATGACCTAAGACTTCTTCCTGGGTATCCCTAGGCTTTTCTCTGGGATGCAATGACTGTAGCATTCTGGGAAGTAAGAAGCAGTAATTGTTTTATCAATTAGTGTAAGTATTTACTGTGACTAGGTCCAAATGATGAACTGTTGTTGTTTATTTAAACCATTTTAGATGTAGCACCAGCACATCTGAAACCATTTCTGCAGATTAACTTATACCCAGTATTTCATCAAATTCCATTTAAAAAAACATCTCTAGAATTATAGAATCTAAATCTTTCATTCTTTTTCTCAACCTCTCTCCCTTCTTTCTTCTATCACTGCCCCATTTCTCCTCTCCAACCTGCTTCTCTTCCCTTCTCTTACCAAAGCCTCTTTTCAGGCTTAAATAATAATAATGAAAGAAAAAGAAGTCCTACACAAAATGGCTTAAACCAGTCATAATATGTTTATTTATTTAGTCATATATGTATATATATGCACACATACCATATATACATCTATGGTTATATATAAATACATCTATGGTATACATATAATATGGTATATATATGGCTAAATATGCCTATCATATGTATACATACACACACACACATATATATATGCATACAATTATTGGGTTCCTATTTATGTATATATATGATACTATAAAAAATTGTAAAATGCCCTGCTGAAAAGCATTTTCACCATTTGTTATATAATTCCTTTTATCACCTGTCAATATGCTAAAGTTCATGATAATTACATTTATCACCCTATCATAAGAAAATCTGCTTCCCGATTTTCCTACTATTTACATATAGTACACAACTACTTTGTAATAACAACCAAGCTTGAGTCTATTCAATTAATTCATTTAAGAGGTAAATATGGGATGTTTACAAAGCATTTATCTAAAGACAAATATATGCACATTTTGAACCAAGAGCAACAAACTACATTGAATTCATGTGATAAAAGTTACAAGCTGCTACTTCAAGTGAAAATCTAATTGCAGACAAGGTGGACTGAGTTCAGTATTTGTCTTCCAGTGTTTGAATTATATTTGGCAGAAAACTACATCCAGAATTCTCTAGGGATTCATTAAAACTAGATAACGCTGAAGCATAACAAAATGTTTTCTATTTGGACCATAGTGCCAATTTAATAGATGTATGGGAAACAGAATGATTAAGGAACATCTTGTAAGGACATACCTAGCCAGACAGTTCCTTAAAAAGCCAATATTTATACTTGACCTAACTTCTTTTGGATCATAAGTCCTAAACACAAATGACAAGAGATGGCCTAATATATAGATGTCTTGAACAGTGAAAATTAAATTGCATCACTTTCAATTTGAAATATTTGTGCGCAAATACGCCTCTTTTGTTTGACATAAAAATAAGACTAGTCACTCTGTAGAAGTAACACTAACTAATAGGGGCAGAAGTAAAATGAATTTCACCTGAAATCCAATTTGTCAGCTGTTACTGATGTTACCATTCAATGAAATTATATATTTTAAATATATATATTTATAAGCATTTTCTTATGTATATTTTGAAAGAAGTGTTTTCAACAGTAAAAATTGTTGCTTTTTTTTACATCATTAATGCTGCTTGATTAATATTCACATATCTATTCTTCTTTATAATTTTTTATATGAATACATTCTATTTTCAGTGTATCTAACCCCTACTTCCCCTCCAAATCCCCCAAGTCCTCCACAACATGTCCCCTTTTAACTCTCTTTTCTCTTTTATTTTTTTTTGTAATGTACTAAATTCAATTAGAGTTTCCCATATGCACACATATGCACAGCAGTGAAGGTGAGACCACTGGAATATAAGTAACCAACCACTGGAATATAAGTAACCTACCAGTGGCTGACTCCCTCCCATACAATGATTCTCCCTCTATCAGCAGCCATTACTTGCTAATAGCCTCAACTAGGGGTCAGGACTCATGAGCTCCTTCCTCATTTAATGTAAGAATTTGACTGGTTTGATTTTGTGTAGTTCTTATCCAGGTGATGGCAGCAACTGGGGGATCGTGTCACATCTAGAAGAGAGAGTTCTACAAAATTCTTCCACATACTCTGTCCCTTCTATTCTTTCTACCATCTCTTCTGTGACATTCTCTAAGCTTTATGAGGAGGGTGTTGATATAAATGTCCCAATTAGAGCTGATCTTTCACAATCACTTATGCTCAGCATGTTGACCAGTTATGAGCCTCTGCATTAAGCATTACCTACTGCAAAAAATGTCTCTCTGAGCAAGACTGAGAACAGCACAGGTCTATAGATATAAACATAAATATTTAGAGGTCAGTTTGACAACATGGCCACTTAGCAAAACAACCATAATAGACAAGATCTTTGGTCTCTGATACAACTAAAACTATCAGCTTTAATAGTTGTTAACTTTTAACCACATACATATTACCAGAATGTCTGGTGCTTATGTTAGCAATTTTGATTAGCTGTTCAGAAAATGCTTTCTAAGAGGCATCATTGAAGTTATAATGATACCCCTTGAAATGGGAAGCACCAATGGATGATAAATAGGTTCTTTACAGGGATAGCTAATGTGTTCCTTCTCTAGAACTCTCTTGTAGGAACTGTTGGCCATTGTGCAGACTGCATATCTACAAATCAGAAAATCATAAGTTCTCATTCTGATCTGCCATTAAATTGCTACTTAATCTTCTTTACTTACATGGAATTTGAAGGGAGTTTGGAGAAGGACGTGTTTTAAATGCTCTGAAAACTTATCTGGTCTAAATAGAAGATACAGCTGATATATAAGATGATTGAATAGCACCTGTGATTCAGAAAAGCTATCATAACTGAGACTATATTAATGAGAGATAGGAAGACAGCAAAGAGCCACCATAGCAAGACTCCTAAAATTATTTTCACAGAAGAATCAATAAAATGTCTTATTTGTCTACATTTTATTCATTATATTTATTAGAGCATTTGAATGGCATAGATCTGAGGTAAATACCAGGCTGGGTTGTTTATTATATTTGAGTTTGAAAATATATTACCAGGAAGAGTATTATATTTTTATCAAAATAGAGTTAATCTTCCCTTATTTTCATCTTCTGTTATGTCCCCTTCAAATGAACAAGGAAAATAGTTGTATGCATGCATTTGTAAGCTTTAATAATGAGATTTTATTTTTGGTTTTTGGCAACTCAGTGTAAGAGAATCTTATTAACTAGGTGGCTGCTTAAGACCTTACAGCTGACAGAGCAGTTTATGAATGATACAAAGAACAAAGCTTTGACAGGTCTCACAATGACAAAGTGCCAGGTCCCGAGACAAGCAAAAACTATGAATTTCAAAATCTGTCATAAAATTGGTTTGGTTTCACTAATCATAAGTGTCCTTCATGAATAGGAAAAGAAGTCCCACTTTTGAAGCCACCTCCTCTTGTTTTCTGCACCACTGCTCTGTTGGCCTTCATTATAGCTGCTTCTTGTTCCATTCATTCAAAGTCAGCCTAGCACCTTTGAGGATGGAGGGAGGTGAGAAAACTCTGGGAAAACTAGAGATTTTGCCGAGTCATTCCCTAGTCCCAGGCATAGGAGACAGGGGGATGAAGAACAGAGGGAGAAGTGAAGGATAAGAAATATCAAGTATCATTCCCCCCTCTGTGATTCGTGGGGTCTTCTCTGAAAGACTTGGGGGAACAGAAAAATCACAAAGCAGTACTGTACGCAACCTAAAGTTGGAAAGCAGCACTACCTTACCTTAAAGAAACAAACTAAATGATGCATAGTTTTCCTCACTGACACTTGCATCGATCAACTGATATCTGGCAACATAGCCATAATTTCTCGATAAGTACATTATGAAAATTAACACTGTACCAGGAACTTTAGCCAGATAATAGCATCTAGAAATGAAAATAATAAGGAAGAAAGGTACTTAGAGAAGCAGCCAGAAGTCCCAACATTTGTGAACCTTCATGCTGTGAAGTAGTCTCCAATACAGCTCTTGCAGGCCCTGGGAGACATGGAAATTCAAATTTCTGCCTAATAACAGAAAGGAAAGGGTTAACTAAAACTGCTAAATCAACACAGCTGACATGAAACTAGTGTGCTGATATGCTGTTTATATCCATTCTAAGTGGTCAGTGGTCAATTCAGCTGTGGTACTTCTTGATAGGATGTTGGATCCAGAAATTTTGGTCTTGAGTGTCCATAAACGACCCCCCACACACACACACACAAGGTTATGGTACTTTCTGCTTTGTCCTATTGGGAATAAGCATCCATCCTGATATACTTCCTGCCTATCCATTCCCCATCTAAGTGTGATCAAGCACAGCTTGTGCAGTTTGGCCAGTCAAACTTCTTTAGGGAAATGGAAACATGTGACGTGTTATATATTATCAGCAACCTCCAGCATCTCAGGAAGTATCTGTCCTTCGGCAAGTGAGGCTGGCAGATTAACTTCAGCCCATCCAGTTCCTTGAGACTTGGAAGATCAAGTGCCTCTGGTCTCATGGCTATAGTTTTTTGCTGTCTTTTCAGTTTAGCTCTTGGTTTTGGGGTGAGAAGGTAGAATGCAGCAAAACAATGCCAACAGTATGTCTGTCTGCAGTATAATTTGAGAGAAGCTTTGGATGGGAAAATTAGCATTTAAATGCAATTATTCATATTCTAATAGAGAAGGTAAACACCCACCCCTCCACAAGCAATTACAGGGAGATCTTAAAAGCAGCTTAGTGTTCATGATGCCCACTTGTCATTTCAGAGTGTGGGGATAGTCTGGCCAAGCAACAGATTAATGAGCTAGAATAGCAATCTATCTTTCATAGTTTTACATAATGCTATCAGGCATATCGTACACCCTTAAAAACCCAGAAAAAATATAGAGGGAACTCAGAGAGACAAGTGTTTTACAAAGTAGGAGCCATGTTGATATAAGAAGTAAACAGATTTGAAAGCCAGATAAACCAGTTTCAATTCCAGATATTTCATTAAATTTACATTTTGTGAATTTAATCACCTTGATTTTAGCATTCTAATTTCTCCCATGGAACTACTAATAGCACCAATCTGAATGCTTGATGCAAATTTACTAAATGATATATATGACATACAATATGTATCTTATACCACAAGCATAAGATATATAGTAGATAGTCAGTCAGTAAATGGTTACTTGCTTTTGCTCCATTTTGTCCTTTGTTTCAAGCTCATGGAGTAAAGGAGCTTGAGACCTGGAGGCAGGTGTGGGCCTAGGAAGGCTGACAAGTGAATGATGACTAAGCACAGTACTTCTCTTCTCCAGAGTATAGTTAATGACAAACTATTTCTGCTGTCTGTGCTCTGAAAGGCTTTTTCTGTAACAAGCTGGGGCATAAACTAAGGCAACTAAAACAAACAGTTCATTAAGTCTCAACATTGAATGGGATATGACAAAAGGCAGGAGGAAAAAAATTAAATGTATTCTAAGGCCTCGTTGGTCTGCTTTGTGCTTCTTTGCTCTGAAGACTGCATGCAGCAAGATCTTTCTAAGGGACAGGCTTGTAGAGTTTCAGTGTGCTCACTTGGAAGTCTGGCATTTTCACTGCAAATGCCTGATAATGTAGAGGTTCAGTGTGCTCACTTGGAAAGCTAGGATTTTCACTGCAAATGCATGATAATGGTACCCATTCATGAAATCCCACATAGATTCATCAGAGAAGTCTTGAATTTGAAGGGCTAAGCTAATATTCATTAACATGGGCAGCATTTTGTTAGAATGAGAACCAAGAAAAACATCGCTCTGCTGGGAAGAATGTAAACAAGGGTGACTGCCAAGCAACCTGCCCTACTAACCTCACCTAGGATAAGCTATAAAAGTTCTCCACAGACCTCATGGAATAGTGGCCCAAAGCCCAGAAATACAAACAAATTGAAATCAGAAAATAGCTGAAAGAAGTAAATACTTATGAGTCAAATTATTTCCCTTGCTAAGCTCGGCAGGTGCTTTAAGAACGGCCAAGAAAAATCAAATGCATTAACAAATCTACCACAAATTGTGTATGGAAAATTAGAAGTCCCTGTGCTCCATTTTCGAGAAAATCAATTAGAATTAGAAGCCATTTCTTTCGTGAAACAAAACAAAACGAAACGAAACAAAACAAAACAAAACAAAACAAAACAAAACAAACACACACGAAAATGAAACTTTAAGCCCAGCTTTTTTTCCAATGGTGCATTTTAAACTGAGTTTTCTCCTTATGCAACTTTATAAACAGACCTTTGGGGACACAAGGGAAAGAGGGTATAATTTATAATGAAGCAAGCACAAAAAGCACACAAGTGTAACCATCTGGTCAACTGCTTTCTCATTGCTCACACTGTTTTAACAACCAAGTATCAGAAAGAGCTGAAAATTTCACCAAGAGAAAGAAGTTACAAGTTTGTCTTCTGAATTGTGTATTTGGATGCAAGAGTGACATGATGTTTATATTTACATCAGCCTCTCTTACAGTATATGCTATACGCTATAGCTAAAATCTACTAAGTTCTGATTCTTAGCACCTAAGAAGTCCATGTATGTCTGTTATAGTTCTTTTTGGTGATGAAGGAGATATTATAATTTAGAAAGGCAAAGAGAGAAATAAAATTAGTTTTCATTAAAATTAAAGGGAAGCATTAGCTGACTTCATTAAGCCAAGTCAGAACCATTAGGAAATGAAATTACATATCCCAAATAATGAAGTCCACAGATAGAGCAATAAGTATGGACTCTATTTCTGTTCTAAATTTATCCAGTATTACTTCAAAACCCTGCCAGCAGCATAATTCATTCTCTCATTTTCCTTTCCTAGAGTTTTAGAACTTTATGTAAGAGGCTAAAATTAACCTGTATTGTAAGACACTTACTAGAAGGTTATTCATGTTTTTAGGCCTTGTCAAACCTGTCTTTTAGATGGAAAAATTTCAAAGGAAGTTAATTTGTTGACTTGTATTTCTTCCACACTGCTGTATTAGTCAGAGTCCCAGTATGAATAAGATGATGTACCCAAGTAGTATATCTGAGGGTGGGTTAGACTGAGGGAAGCTGCTGCCATGCTTAGGATAGAAAGAATCAGGGGAGCAAGGTGAGCTACCAGAACTCATAGGGACCTGTAACCATGGATAAAGGATTCATCAACAAGTATTGTAATCCTTGGCAAATTATGGCAGCCACTAACAAAAACATAGCCAAGTTGGTTACAAGGTAGTGATTCAATGCCTTGCCTACAATCTCATTCATTCTATGCTTTGATCATGGTATCATCCATGGATTGAATCTGAGCAGAAGTCCCAGTTAGGGATTCAGAAGATGCAGTGCTTAACTTATGCAGTGCAGGACAAGACTCAAAGCAGAGTATGCTGATTAGGATTTCCCCTAGATCCATGGCTTACCTATGGTTCTGAACAGTGTCAGGAATAGATATCCAAAATGTTTTCTCACTTTCCCTTCTATGTACTCTATGTATTACTAGATTCCTCTCTCTCTCTCTCTCTCTCTCTCTCTCTCTCTCTCTCTCTCTCTCTCTCTTTCTCTCTCTCTCTCTCTCTCCCTCTCTCTCTCTCTGTGTGTGTGTGGCTTTTTATTCTTTTATTGAAAAGAGTTTCCTTTTCCCACACACCGTATATGCTGGTAATAATTTTCTTCCTATTTCCTCTCTAATCCAGATAGTCTGGCTAAGCAACAGAATAATGAGCTAGAATAGCAATCTATATTTCATAGTTTTACATAATGCTATCAGGCATATTGTACACCCTTAAAAACCCAGAAAATATAGAGGGAACTCAGAGAGACAAGTGTTTTACAATGTAGGAGCCATGTTGATATAAGAAGTAAACAGATTTGAAAGCCAGATAAACCAGTTTCAATTCCAGATATTTCATTAAATTTACATTTTGTGAATTTAATCACCTTGATTTTAGCATTCTAATTTCTCCCATGGAACTACTAATAGCACCAATCTATGAATGCTTGATGCAAATTTATCCAGATCCACACCTTTTCTGCCTTTCATTAGAAAACAAATAGGCACCTAAGGAATAATAAAATAAAATAAAATAAAATAAAATAAAATAAAATAAAATAAAATAAAAAAGAGAAAACAAGAAAAACAAATCAAAATAGGACAAAACAAACAAGAAAAAGAGCCAAAGAATAAGCACAAGAAACACATATAGACACATACATTCACAGACACAGGAACCCCACAAAACCACAAAACTGGAAGTCATAAAATATATATACAAAGTCATGTAAGTTAAAGCACAAAAGCCTTGACAACCTCGTGAGACAAAGAACCTCCAAAAGATTCTGTTGAGTTGTTTTCTCTTGGCCATCTACTGTTGGGAATACAACCTACCCTTAAGAGTGATTTGCTCAGCCTGGTCTACAGAGTGAGTTCCAGGACAACCAGGACTACACAGAGAAACCCTGTCTCGAAACCCCCCCCCCAAAAAAAACACCTCCCCCCCTCAAAAATAGAGTGATTTGCTTCTCTAGTGAGATTTCCCTTGGAGAAAAGTAATTTTTCACTTGCAAGTGGATACCAATTGGATATAGCTTCTGGGTTAGAGATGGGAACATATGGTCTTTTCCCCTCTCAGCTTTCAGATCTCATTTGTTACAGATCCATGCAGGACCTGTGCATGCTGTCACAGTCTCTGTGAGTTCATATATGTGCCAACCCTGTTTCGTTTAAAGGCCTTGATTTTTTGGTGTCCTTCATGCTCTCTGGTTCTTGTACCATTTCTGGTTCCTCTTCCACAGAGCTCTCTAAGCCCTACAGGGAAGGATTTGATAGAGACATCCTTTTTAAGGCTGAGTGTTCCAAAGTATCTCACTCTCAGAGTATTGTTTGGCTGTGGATGTGTCTACTTGTTTCTATATATTGCAGGAGAATAATTTTTGATGATGGCCAAGAAATGAATGAATCTATGAGTATCGCAGAATGGAGTTAGTAGTATTTTTTTTTTTTTGCTACTTTTTATTGCTACATTGCTAAACTAAAACCGCAGTATTTGATTTTATCCTAGGTCCCTGGCCTATCTGCCTTCAGGTTTTGGCCACTCATCAGCATTGGGTATGGATTCCATCTTGAAGAGTAGGTCTTTACTCAAATAAGATATTGGTGATTACTCTCACACACTTTATGGCACTAGTGCACCAGTGTATCACCAGGTCATCATTGTAGGTGAATGGGTTGTACCTGGCTTGATGTTTACCTCTCTTCTTTGGTAGTATGGATACTTGTATGTATGGATAGTCCAAAGGTAGGAACGAACTTGACTTCTCCACATTCAGTGAGTTGTGTGGGTGTTGTCCTCAGCAATGGGGCCTCGCTGTCAGTTTGTGGAGAGCAAGCAATAGTCTTGATGACAGCCTGGGTTGAATGGATATTCCCATGGAATTTTTTGGACAAGAACTCATTTAGATATAACCCATTCCCAGTACTGGAAGCCAGCCTCATTTGATGATGAAAGATGTCCAGTTGGGGATCTGTCTTCCCATTATTTCTTGATTTCATTTAGATTGACTTCGTATATAATAAACCATGATAACAAAACTTCAAGAATGTGAGTGGTAAGACTGCACTTTCCTTCCAGGGTAGAGGGTTGCACTCTGTAAAGTAATTCATCCAGTAAAGAAACAAATACGATGGTTTTGAATGAACTCTAGAGGTTCTGTGTTAGAAACTTGATCCTTATTGAAGCAGTATTGAAAAGAAGAGATGTAATGGGAGCAGAGTAGACTTGATTCACAGAATGCTATTTATTTCTGGTTTTGCATGTGCAGAGGCTTCTTGAAAACCTAATAGAAAGCATATATACCCATTTTGCTCTTCTTGGGACTCAAGTTAGAGAACAGGTAGATTTTGCTTGAAAATTCTGCAAGCTGAATGGATAATCCTTGCATATTGGGGTCAAAACTTACAGCTGAAACCTCTTGTCAAATAATTCTATGAATTTGATGTGGTTTGTGTATTTCTCAATGAAACTGTGCTGAGTAGTGATAGCACAATTAGAACATATTTTACCCTTGTCAGGTTTTAAAGTCATGAAAGGATTAATGAAGATCTTGCAGGACTCAGTTTCAGGAGGTTGAAAAGAAAGCAAGTTGGACTTAATTCACTCTTTGAGCTTCCTCTCAAAGTGTGTGATACTTTTTGTTGCTCTGCCATGTTATTATACAACATGAAGCCTTTACTGGAAGCTGAATAGATCATAGTACAATGCTTTTGTATTTCCAAGTATCAGAAATTATGAACCCAAACTATATACTCTAAAATGTAGGCCGTGAATAGCAACTTAAAGCAACACTTGAGAGACTACAACCAACACCTAAAGCAAGTGGGGCAGAGGGTCTCTCTCTGTCTCTCTCTCTCTCTCTCTCTCTCTCTCTCTCTCTCTGTGTGTGTGTGTGTGTGTGTGTGTGTGTGTATGTGTGTATGTGTGTGAAATTATTATATTCAAAGCTAGCAATGGATGCATGGTAATTTAGGAAGTCATGCATATCCATTACCAGACATAATGTTAAGAAAAAGCCTGAGATATTCCTAAATTGTTACCTCAGGATGGATCCTATTTTAATCAAAATTTTAGGTTCTGATACAGAACTAATCTGCAAAAACATTGAAGTCTTTATTTGTGTTCCTGGATGTCAAAAATTTTGTGTTGAAACACTGAGTATAATCTTACTTCAATGACTGTTTCTAATATATGACAAATAACAGTCTTCAAAAGAAGAGTGTGGTAAGTTGCTAAGCAAATAGTTGGCTGAGACTTTCTCAAGTTTTTAAAGGTCAGCATAAATTTCTGAAGGGAGAGAATCTCAGAGGGAGGGTAGTGCTTAAGGTATCCTTAAGGGATACATGACTTATATTTAACAATGGAGTCTTAAGTAGGGAGAGGAATAGTTTCAGCTATGCTATAGGGAATATATACGATATAAAACAACATCTAATACTTTAAAACACTTCAGCCTCTTTGATAGAAGACTGATACTGCCTTCTAGGGAAGGATAAGGAGAAAACTGCTACTTATTATTCCCTACGAATGATCAGAAAAGTTATTTTCTCCATTGGGGAGATCATCATTTCCCTAATTGGTTGACAAGGATTGGAACCATACTAGTTAGCTCTTCTTGAAAAATATTGAGAGAGAAAGTGACACATGAGGGGAAAAGATCAAGTGATAGACTATGACTTGACTTTGCCAACACCAAATTGAGGACCTAGACTTTGAGCTACTTCTGGCTTTTTTACTATTATAGTATTTTCCTTGGAGACAAGAAACAAAGTTAATACAATTCTTAAAATTATTCATCAGTATTTTCTTTTCAGTATTCTCAGAAAAGAGAAATACAGGTTTACATGGACATGGAAATGTCTGTGAATGTCCCTGAAAATATAATATTTTAATAAAGTATAATATGTTATATATCATCTATAGTTCTTAGTTTATAAAATTTTATTATATGTGTAACTTAATTAACACAGTAACTGTATGGAATAGTTATTGTTATGTGTAATTTTGTAAATAGTCAGACAAAACCCAAAACCATTTAAATGAATTTTTAAGTGTCCCAAGTCATACAACAAAAAAGTAAATAAAATTCAAAACTGAATTTTATAGATTCAGATCAACTCTAGGAATTAATCTTGTTTGTAGTCTACATTGCTCCATCCTACCAACAAAAGCCTGTGTCCTTTTTCAAAGCCATGTGTCTACATCTTTTATAACAAGTATTGCAGTGCAGGTTTTCTATTGTGATCACCCTGCACTGCCACAAGAGGATTACATCTTCTGTCATTCATCTTAAGTATAGTCTCTCTAAAAATGTTTAAACAGAAGAGATGCAGTACACAATGTGCCATTTAAATGTAAATCCAAATTGAACATATGCTTTTGTTATAATGAATAATAGAGAAAATTAATTGCCATACTTTGGAAATAATAGCAAAAAAATCATTATTTAAAATTTTGTTGCTGACTTTTTAAAAAATTATTAGGGCATATTCATTGTACAATGTGACATGTTTTGTTATGACATTTTTGAATGTGTGCATCACATACTTGATTCCTATTCATTCCTATTACCCTTTCTTGTTATTCTTCCTCTACTGGCTTCCTTCTTTCTTTTTTATAATATATATATATAAATGCTATAATTCTAATAATACACACACACACACACACACATATCATACATATGTACGATATGTGTGTGTGTGTGTGTGTGTGTGTGTGTGTCTGTCTGTCTGTCTGTCTGTATTCCACATATGAGAGAAAACATGTAGTTTGCCTTCCTGAGTCTGGATTCCTTTACTTTGCATGATAATTTTCAATACTGGCCTGTGTATACATTTATGATATTGAAAACTATAGGTAAGTAAAAGTAATATATCAGTAATATTTTAGTTCAGTAGATAACCCACTATTACTTATGAGCTTCAGCTGTGCAATACCATGTAGTATCTCTCTTATGTGTATGTCTTCAATGGTCAACTAACTTTTCTTGGGAGATTTGATTAAGATTGTGAGCATATACCTCAAAAGAAAGAAAATTGAGCATAGCTGAAGCTGCTAAACAGATTATAAATATGGGCCATATAGTTTATTCTCTTTCTTTCAAAAAATGCTTTGAAAAAAATCCTTTCTGTTAAAACTCAGTGATTGTCTTGGCTGCAGAGTATCCTTTACTCCTTTTTACTACTTAAAGATCTTCATATATTCAAATGCATGCAATGCTATACAATGCCATTAAGATCTGATGCTCATTACTAGACAGGATACCTCTAATGGGAACTGTGATTACTTTCCACTAACATGTTCACACTGGTTGACACTATCTCTATTCTACCGAGCTGAAATGGCTTTTCCAGTTGCTGTAGGGAGTTTTTCCTCATCACCAGTGTGAAATGCTAGGCTTATAATAGCCACCGCCTGGAGTTAGAAGCTAACAATCTATTACACCAATCACTGAGAATCAATTCAACTGCTTTATTGAATCAATGACTCAAACTTTCATCAAGTATTCTCTCCAAGGCCCTAAAGCACAACCATTCCTTCCTTAGCTATTCATTAGCTCAATGCTTTTCCTTCTTTCTAATTCTCCTATATATCAGTCCATTTTCTATTTTGGCAAAAGACACATGCCATATGTGATAGGCCAAGGGAGTGAGTGTTAGTATAACAACACCTAGAAGCCATTTTAATAAAGAAGATGGTAAGGGTAAGAATAAGAATAAATAAAATATTAGTTTTTACTATCCTAATAATAAATGCTTTTTATATAATCATTTATTTATTTACTTATTTACACTACAGATTTTCTCCGCCCCCTTCTCCACCCTCTGACTATTCCCATCCCTCCTTCCCATGCCCTGTCTCCACAAGGATGTTCTCACCCCCACTCCCACCCAACCAGACCTCTAAATTCCCTGGGGCCTCCAAACACTTGAGGGTTAGGTGCATCTTCTCTGAGTCCTGAATGGGCAGTCCTCTGCTGTATATGTTGTTGGGGTGGGGCTCATATCAGCTGGTATATGCCGCCTGGTTGGTGGCCCAGTGTCTGAAAGATCTTGGGGGTCCAGATTAATTGAGACTGCTGGTCTTCCTACAAGGTCGCCCTCCTCCTCAGCTTCTTCCACCATTTCCCTAATTCAACCATAGGGATCAGCAGCTTCTGTCCATTGGTTGGGTACAAATATCTGCATCTGACTCTTTCAGCTGCTTCTTGGGTCTTCTAGAGTATAGTCATGATAGGTATCTTTTTGTGAGCACTCCAGAGCCTCAGTCATAGTGTCAAGCCTTGGGGCCTGCCCTTGAGTTGGATCCCACTTTGGGTCTGTCACTGGACCGTCTTTTTCCTCAGACTTCTCACCATTTCCATCCCTGTAGTTCTTTCAGACAGGAACAATTATGGGTCAGGGTTTTGGGTGTGGGATGGCAACCCCCTCCCTGGCTTGATGCCCTGTCTTTCTGCTGGAGGTGGGCTCTACAAGTTCCCTCTCCCTACTGTAGGGCATTTCATCTAAGATCTCTCCCTTTGAGTCCTGAGAGCCTCTCACCTCCCAGGTCTCTGGTACATTGGAGGGTCCCCAACCTCCTATCTCCTGAGGTTGCCTGTTTCCATTCTCTCTGCTGGCCCTCAGGGCTTCAGTCCTGTTTCCCTACCTAATACCAGATCAGGTTCCCCTCTTAGAATTAAAACCACCACCAAAAACAAACAAACAAACAAAACCACAAAACCAAAAAACAAAACACAACTTAAGGAAACAAAACTGCCATGATTAAAGTATGATCTGTGCAGGACACTGAAGACCCCATACCTTATTGCACACAGATGTTTATTTTTTCCAAATTACTTACTCTATACACTACAGCCATACATAAGTTTATTGCATCAAGATTAAAATTTATTATTTAAATTAAATTAGTCCTACATTTAATAGGATAAAGAGATGTATATAATTCATTAATAAAATATGTAAAAGAAGAAATGTTCTCTTTCAAAATTAATTTGAAATAATATTGTTGCAGAATAAGTAAGCTCAATGAAGCAGAAGAAAAACTCTTGATAGATCTCACATACAGAGAATATACAAATATATAATTAAAATTCTGTGTTAATTTAGTGGGAAAAAGGACATATAACACACATGATGAAGCAAAATTCAGTATAACTTTATAAAAGTAAAAACTACAATGGGGGAAAACCTGAACCCAAATAATGTGTTTAAGATTTCATTACTGCCTAAAATTCTATTAACAATTCAAATTGTGTAACAACTCCCAAATGTCATTTATATGAATTCAATAAATATGTAAGAAAAGACACTAACAAATACACACAAATAATACAAGGACAATATTTTACCTATTTTACTGGCAAATTCATGCAAAATTCTAAAATCAGGTGTTGGCAATTGAACATAGAATAGGAACATTGATCGATCACAGCTGAGAAGGCAATCTGATGACTTTCTGAAGGCAGTCCAGCAACATGAGCCAGAATCTCTACAAACATTCATCAGCTGCAAGACAACTGTTCTGCTTCTAGAAACTGATCTGAAGAAAATATGGAAATCAGAGATTTAGAGGAAAGAAATCTCTCATACACTTTTGTATGATACATTATGCTCCAAATTATTTCTTATTTTTCTTTTCCCTAAGTTTCTACAATATAGCATTTTGTTGTAGAAAAGAAGGAATAAATTCCTAATCATCAAAATTAAATGAAGAAACCATTGACTTAATAGAAAACATTAGAGATTAGACAGACCCTAAACCTACATGTTCCTCATAATGTATAGAATAACCATTTAAAATGCTATTTTTTGAGACTATGTCAATTCTGATTTCTGGCTTGTAAAGCCATATCATTTTTCACATGTTAATAATTCATAGACAATGAAAATCTCTCTCACCACCATTCTTGGCCCACAGAAGTATCCTAACATATAATTATTACTCATTCTCCTGAACACATTCCTAGGGCTCTAAAGAATACTGATTTCTTTGGTTGATGATTCCAACCAAATTGATTCCACCATGGAACATAATTTTCTACTGAGCTTTACAGAATACATCTATTCCTGTTTTTCTACTTTCCAAATACTTTCTGTTGCTTTCTTTACCATTGGCTAGGGCAATTCTGGATTTTCATATCCCACAGAATGGGGTCTGTATCATTTTCTTTAGGCTTACAAGACACATATGTATTGTGAGATTTTCCCATCAGAGTTCTTGCCAGAGTGTTAAATTCCGTGTATCTTAAACAAGTATTCTAAGTCAGGGGATTCTCAACAATTCACCATTGGACTCCAGCTCCCTTGTAGAAGCATGTTCAAATACCATGCCAAGGGAAAACTATGATATCTACAGATACATGCCAAAATGCTTTAGTTACTACTTGCAACCATGCATAAAGAAAGCCCTGAGTTCAGTCCACAGCAACACATAAAAGTTCCTGTAAACCAAGCACTAGAGAGATAAAGGCAGGAAAATCAAGTCTTACATTCATTTAATGTGTAATGTTGATCTTCTCATCAGAAACATGATTTACTATGTCAATTCCTGCAGGGACTTACTCCTGCTATTGGCTTAGAACCCAGGAAATGAGGTAGGACACATTTGGGGGATAGAATGCACCAATTGTATTGTACTGGAGAGGCCTCTATAGTTTCTTCCCTCATTAACTCTTAAATTCAGACTGGTATGTTGCTTCTGGAGAAAAGCTCTATGGAGTCTACATCCTACATATTATATTCTTTGGCTCTGTCTGTTCTGTCATGTGAGGTCTCTTGTTAGGCTACCAAAGGGTCGCATTACACAATATCATTGCAACTTAGTAAAAGACCAGGAGCCCTTCCTAGACTACATCAAAATTGTAAACTTTTATTTCACACAGGGTTCTAAACAAAAGTCTGTAAATGTCAGAAAGAACAAATATGTTCAAGGCCACAGAGCAAATTTTAATATGTTTAAAGGAGTTTAGACCACATAAAGTGTTTTTCTGAAATAAAATCAAACTTGACAAAACAAAGTAGAAAAAAGTCAAAATAAATTAAGAATGAAAATTGGCAAGTTGAATAGTAACAAAATACAACATACTAGACATTTCAAGGGATACAACTAATATATTAAGAGGGAAACTTAATGAGTTCTAAACTGTGAAGGAAGAAAAATCACACTCAGTCTCTAATATTACACAAAGAAAGTTAGGGAAAGAAAAGAATACCTAATGAAAATCAAGGAGAGGGAGAATGTAAAGACTAGCACATTGGGGCTGAAGAGATGGCCCAACCGTTAAGAGAACTTAGACCTGTGTTTGACTCTCAGTACCCACAAAGTGGCTCAAAACCATTTTTCATTTCAGTTGCAGGGCTTCTAATGCCTCCTACCATCTCCATTTGCTTCTGAACGCATATGGTATGAATACACACTCTCTCTCTCACACACACACATGCACATGAAAGTTTGTTTTAAAGACAAGAGCTATGAACTTGAGAAACAAAGGAAAAGCAGATTATTTCAAAAGTCAAAGCATACAGCCTGACTGGCCAAGAAAAAAGGATCACCAAGTAGAGAATAAAGTGTACATCAAGTCAAGAATAAAGTGTACATCTGGGTATGGCAGCGCACACATGTAAATCCCAGCACCAAGGAGACAAGAGACCAGAAACTGAAAATCACCTGGTCTCCAATGCGGAGTCCCAAGTCAGACTCTACAACAAGAGACTATCTCAAGAGAAGAAAGTGAGAAAGTAGAAGGGGAGGTTGCTATAAGCAATGCTAGTATCAGAAAGATAATAACCAATTATTTAAAACAGGATAATAACAAATTGTATAATTTAAATCAAATGCATGGATTCCTTAAAAGATTTCAAAGCTCACCAGATGAAACTTGGGCAACTTGAAACATGCTATGTAACTCTAGCAAATGAAATTTTTAGCTTAAATGTTTTCTAATTAAGAAAAATTTTACCGCAGAAAGTTTCACTGAAAGATGTTATCAAGTGTTTAAGGAAGAAATAATGACAATTCTGCAGAAATTCTTCCATGAAACATAATAAAAGGACTGCTTCATAACTCAACTTATGAAACCAGCATTATATTTCTAAGGAAATCAGATAAAAGACATTCTAACAAAGAAAACTGCACATTAATGTCCATCATAGCATCAATTCAGAAATCTCCAATAAAATACTGCCAAATATAAGCTCACAATGTGTAAAGAGGAGAATACATTCTGAATAAGTAGGATTTCATGTCAAAATAGGTCATGATAATAGTGTTTGAAAGGAGAAACCCATGAAAACCATTTCAATAGCCATGGAAGACGCCTTTGAGAAAATTTAGCACTCATTTTTGATAAAAGGAAAAAGTTATAGAAATCTAATAGTAGAAAATAACTTTCTTAACCAATTAAAAGTTATATCTCTTAAAATTTTTCCTCTTTTCTTATTGATGATGTGCTTTCATCTTTTTCCTTCCTTCCTTCCTCCCTCCCTTCCTCCTTCCTTTCCTCCTTCCCTCCCTCCTTCCCTCCCTCCCTCCCTTTTTTCCTTCCTTCTTTTCTTCCTTTTTGTACTTGAGTTTCAACCTAGAGTTTTAGACACACAGAGGAAAATGTTCTACCAGTGAGCTACATTCCAAGCCTTCTTTATACTTTGGTTTGAGACAGAGTCTCTTTAAGATTACCTAGGATGACCTTGACCTCACTCTAGCCCAGGAAGACTTTAAATTGAAGGTTCTCTTGCCCCCTTTTCTTGACTACATGAAATTTACAAGCTTGTGTTACCAGGCCTCCTCACTATTTAGTAATGGGGAAAGGGGTTTACATAAAAAGTGACTTCTCAAAACATTTCAACAACTTACTATAATGTAAAATTCTTCTTATATGTAGTAGCTAATCTTGATTGTTCTCTTGACTACATTCTTAATCTTAACACTTAAAAACATGCTGCTGGGTATACTTTTGAGAGGTTTTCTTGTTGGACTATCTTCAGCAGGAAGACACATCCTAAATGTAGGTGGTATCTACTGATGGTAGCCTAAATAAAAGGACATGGAAGAAGAAAACTTTGCCTACTGCCTGCTTTTCTTCACACACAAAGTTCATTTTTATACTGTTGCTATGGAATCCCTTCAGTAATATTAAACTGAGCTTCTTTAGATTTCCAAAATAGACTGAAGACCAACAGATCTCCCCAGGAATCCTCTAAGCCTTCAGCACCAGATTAAGATTGCCTTGTGAACTGAGCAATTACTAGATTCTTGGTCTATGCATTGTGAGACAGTGGTAGTATGACATATTTTATGTTCCTTGTTCTTTAAATGACTCCATTCTCTTTAGTTACAGTTGTCTCTTAGACTTCTGGAAACAGGAATGAATATAAAAGCCTGCAGAGTCTGAAAGTTAAAGAGAGTAAGGATAGAGTGAGAAAGGTATAGTAGGAAAATAGAGTAGTAAGATTGGGAAGTATGTAAAAAAAAAGGTCCAGAAATCAGAAAAAAAGGGTCAGAGAATAAGACAGAAAATTGAATAGGGATAAATAAGAGAAGATATTTTGAAGAGTAAAAATTAGAGACAGTAGAAAGTGAATTTGGCTAGCAGACTGAGAAGACAGTTGGTGACAGTTGAACCCGAAGAAGCTGAACTGAGCCAGAGAAGATATTGTTAGAGATAGACAATAGAAGACCCCATCAAGAGCCCACAAAGTAGAATTAAGATTATAAAGACAAAGAAAAAAGATAAACTTTTTTCCTTTTTTTTCTTGGATATTATATTTTCATTTCAGAGCTTATCCCCTTACCCCATTCGCCCCACCACCCAGGAGCCTCCTATCCCATCCCCCTCCTCCTACTTCTATGAAGATGTGCCCCTACCTACCCCCACTCCCACCTCCCCACCCTCAAATTCCTCCCCCCCCCCACTCGGTGTTCAGCCTTCATGGGACCGAGGATCTCCTCTCCTACCTGTACCCAACAAGGCCATCCTCCCCTACATATACAGAAGCAGAAGGAGTCATGGATCCCTCCCTATGTACTCCCAGGCTGGGGGTTTAGACCCTGAGGAGCTCTGGTTGATTGGTATTGTTGCTCTTCTCATGGGGACACAAACCCTTTCAGCTCCTTCAGTCTTCTCTCTAACTCCTCCATTGGGAACCCCTTGGTTAGCTGTGAGCATCTGCCTCTGAATATGTCTGACTCTGGCAGGCCTCTAAAGAGACAGCTATATCAGGTTCTTGTCAGCATGAACTTCCTGCCATCCACATCAGTGTCTACCTTTGGTGACTGCACATGGGATGGATACCCAGGCGGAATGGATATCCAGATGTCTCCTCCTTCAGTTTCTGTCCCCACACTTTGTCTCCATATTTGCTCCCATGAGTATTTTGTTACTCCTTCTAAGAAGGACCAAGGCATCCCCACTTGGTCTTCCTACTTCATGAGCTTCATGTGGTCTGTGAGTTGAATCTTGGCTATTTCAAGCTTTTGGGCTAATATCTGCTTACCAATGAGTAAATACCATGAGTGTTCTTTTGTGATTGGGTTACCTCACTCAGGATGATAATTTCTAGTTCCATCCACTTACCTAAGAATTTCTCAAATTCATTATTTTTAATAGCTGAGTAATACTCCATTGTGTAAATGTACTACATTTTTATATCCATTCCTCTGTTGAAGAACATCTGGGTTCTTTCCAGCTTCTGGCTATTATAAATAAGGCTGCTATGAACATAGTGGAGCATATGTCCTTGTTATATGTTGGAGCATCTTCTGGGTATATTCCCAGGAGTGGTATAGCTGGATCATCAGGTAATGCTATGTCCAATTTTCTGAGGAACTGCCAGACTGATTTCCAGAGTGGTTGTACCAGCTTGCAATCCCACCAACAATGAAGGAGTGTTCCTCTTTCTCCACATCCTCTCCAGCATCTGCTATCACCTGAGTTTTTGATCTTAGCCATTCTGACTGGTGTGAGGTGGTATCTCAGGGTTGTTTTGATTTGCATTTCCCTGATGACTAAGGATGTTGAACATTTATTAAGGTGCTTCTTGACCCTTTGAGTTTCCTCAGTTGAGAATTCTTTGTTTAGGTCTTACCCCATTTTGTAATAGGGTTATTTGGTTTTCTGGAGTCTAATTTCTTGAGATTTGTATATATTGGATATTAGCCCTCTATTGGATGTAGGATTGGTAATGATCTTTTCCCAATCTGTTGGTTGCCCTTTTGTCTTATTGACAGTGTCCTTTGCCTTACAGAAGCTTTGCTATTTTATGAGGTCCCATTTGTCAATTCTTGATCTTAGAGCATAAGCCATTGGTGTTCTGTTCAGGAACTTTTCCCCTGTGCCTAGGAATTCAAGGGTCTCCCCCAGTTTCTCTTCTATTAGTTTCAGTGTATCTGGTTTTATGTGAAGGTCCTTTATCCACATGGACTTGAGCTTTGTACAAGGGGATAAGAGTGGATTGATTTGCATTCTTTTACATGCTGACCTCCAGTTGAGCCAGCACCATTTGTTGAAAATGCTATCCTCTTTCCACTGGATGGTTTTAGCTCCTTTGTCAAAGATCAAGTAACCATAGGTGCGTGAGTTCATTTCTAGATCTTCAATTCTATTCCATTAATCTTCCCGTCTGTCTCTGTACCAATACCATGCAGTTTTTATCACTACTGCTCTATAGTACAGTTTGAGGTCAGGGATGGTGATTCCCCCAGAAGTTCTTTTATTGTTGAGAATAGTTCTTGCTATCCTGGGTTTTTTGTTGTTCCAAATGAATTTGAAAATTGTTCTTTCTATCTCTATGAAAAATTGATTTGGAATTTTGATGGGGATTGCATTGAGTCTGTAGATTGCTTTTGGCAAGATGGCCATTTTTGCTAAATTAATCCTGCCAATCTAGGAGCATGGGAGATCTTTCTATCTTTTGAGATCTTCTTTGATTTCTTTCTTTAGAGACTTGAAATTCTTGTCATACAGATCTTTCACTTGCTTGGTTAGATTCACTCCAAGATATTTTATATTATTTGTGACTATTGTGAAGGGTGTCATTTCTCTAATTTCTTTCTCATCCTGTTTATCCTTTGAGTAGAGGAAGGCTACTTATTTGTTGGAGTTGATTCTCTATCCAGCCACTTTGCTGAAGTTGTTTATTAGGTTTAGGAGTTCTCTGGTGGAAGTTTTAGAGTCATTTAAGTATACTATCATATCATCTGCAAATAGTGAAATTTTGACTTCTTCCTTTACTATTTGTATTCCTTTGACTTCCTTTTATTAACTGACAGCCATTGATAGACTATCTTAACCACATTATGTGAGTATCCCCATTAAATATATATCTGCATCTATATATGTGTGTCTATATAGATGTAGATATTTCTAATTACATTTTAAAACATTCTGTTTCTTTAGAGAACACAAATACATATTGAGGTACCATGGGTACGTCTGGAGAAACATAATGGTAAGAATGAACTTTTTTAATTGACTTGGCATTATCTGGTACTGATTTTGTATCTACATAAAACTTACAATTACTAAAGCCTCCTTTGATAGCATGTAAAGGACTAAAAACCATGGTGTGAACCATTTATAGAACTTATCAAGACAAATGCATTTGGTGATCCTGAATCACCTCTTCTGAGACAAGGAGTTCAGTGAATCTTTCTGTAAAACTTTTGGCCATTTGTGGAAAATAAAGATTTTGGTTCAATGATGAAATTAACGCACTCCCGATTCTCATAGACAAGGTTTCTAAGTTTCCCCTGGAAGAAAACATTTCTCTAGTAGCCACAGAGACCAAATTGCCACAAATCAAACCCAAATCTTCATTATATGATTGACTGATTTATAATATAATTTCAAATACCAGCCTCAAAGAATGGCATATGTTAAAGTGAAAGTACTCATTGAAAAAGAGTAGGATCTTATACCTTGGGATGGTAATGTATAGTAGAACCTTAATAATGCTCAGGACTTCAAACTATCAAATTATGAAGGGTATTTTTTTTTTAACCTGAAGAAATAGTCATCTTGTCCATGTCAGAAGATGCAGTCTTAAACTTAATTCTCTGCAGTATTTCCCTTTCCACATTTTTTTCTGAAGGAATTGTTCCTGCATCGTCTGTAGAGCAACCCACAGTGACGTTCCCTGAAGATGATGCCAGGTAAGACAATGTAGATATCCTCCTGGAACCGTCACTATTGTATAACCAAATTCAAGACTAAGCAGGTCCTTAGAGGTGATACACAAAGTATTTTCCATAGGGAGGTGTTATGGAGTGCTGAAGATCTCAGTGAGTTTCTTAATTTATTCAAACAGAAGGACTATTTATAGGATTGGGTTTCTAGTTAAAGTAGAAGATTAGCTAGCTCAAGTGATTTATGGAGTTTTGACTGAAGTCTACCTCACAGTAGGTCCCCAAATTCATCCTAAGTATATTTTTCCAGTTCCAGAATGCATATTTTTCATGTGTTGGGTAGTTTTAGGTCTACTTGTATTAAGTTCAAACCATGTGGGAAAAAGGAACCAAGGAATGTTAGTTAAGAAGTGGCCCCACCAAATTGGCATGTGGGTAAACCTTTACTGCATTGTTTTTATTGATGAATGATTTGAGAGGGCCCATCTCACTTTGAGCAATGTCATTTCTGAGGTGATTGTTATGGGGGCTATAAGAAAACAAGCTGAGCAAGTTGTGAATACAATAAGCTCTGCTTCTTTATGGCTTCTGCATTATTTCTTGCCTCCAGGTTCCTGCCTTGAGTTTTTCTCCTGATTTCTCTGGATGACGGACTACAAGGTGTAGGATGAAATAAAAACTCCTTTCTCCCTAAGCTAAATGTGGTATTCATCACAGTAATAGAAACTCCAACTAAGACAGTTGCCATAGATATACTTAGAATTTGGAATCCCCACATTAGCCTTTCATTTCATCTCAATATCAAGTGTGTGTGTGTGTATGTGTGTGTGTGTGCACATGCTGTTCAGCAACAGACCTAATCAAAAGCTTGGCTCAGATGTGTCAATGAAAAACAATGTTACTTTTTAAGTTATTTTTCTTATTACTGTGAAAAAATACCTGATAAGAAGAAATATTAAGAAAGGAAGACTTTGTTGGACATAAAGTTTAGGGTATGCTGTCCATCAAGGTTAGAGAAGTATGAGGATATAGATACAAGACACTGGGGTAATACTCCAGCCTCAGTCAGGAAGCAGACCATGCACTTGATGCTCAATTTACTTTTCTCCTTTTCATTAAGTCCAGAAATACAGCCATTTTGGCTCATAGTTTCAAAAGTTTCTGTCACTCCTTATTCTGTTTCCATGATGAAGTAAAACTTTATGGAGGAAAATGTGAGAGAGGAAAGCTTCTTGCATTGTGGTATCTAGGAAGCAGAACCATAGGCAATATGTATACTTCAGGCTCATATGCCCAGTACTTTATTTCTTCCAACTTTTGAAGAGTTCACTTAGCTATGAATTTAATACATGAAGAAGAGTGTGCCTTCATTATCCACCCACCTTATCATAGCACCACTCTCTAGAGACCAAAATTTAAAAGATGAGCTTTTGTGAAGGTCTTATATTAAATATATAGCAACCCATTAATAGCTAGCATCACTGCTTCTGCAATAGCATTGACACACCGAGTTAAGACAACTATTTTTGTTAACCATCTAGCAAAAAAAAGTTACTAATGTATTGAGTATACAAAAGGATTTATATAGGTATCTGGAACAACAAATGATGCTCTATAACCCATTCAAATTATCTGAAGGAGGTTCAGGGTTCAAAAGTTAGAAGCCATTCCAAGTGTCATGACAAATATCATTGGAGTAGTGTCACTTTTGAAATTCACAATGATTGTCATTATAATTAGAAAAATGTCTAAAGACACCTGTAGGATATTTGGCATAATCCTAACACCTCTCTGAGTGTGTTAACTTTGCATAGTGAGATTATGAATTTAAAGAATGCTGCTCTGTTGACCTTTGATGGTGCAGATAATGTCGATAAAATTATTCATGGCCTGAGCTCAGTATTTCCATTTTGGACAAACCTCAGGAATGGCATATATAGCTTGATCAGGCTAGTCCTTCTTGTCCTGGGAATACTTTTATTCCTGCCCATCATGTTAAAGCTTGTCTTTAACAACATCAACATGTTGGCAGCCAAATTACATGACTTAAACCTGAAAATAGACCCCTAGACAGTTATTAAATTAACAGGCTGGCAAGCCAAGGATGGGTAAGATTCTGCACAGACCCTTACCAACCTAAGACAGAAATGCATTGCCTTTGATAGCATATTCCATGACGGGTAAGAAAGGCATTCTTGTCAGAATGACCTAAGACAGGTTCAGTCTTACTAACAAAATAAAAAAGGGGGGGGGGAGGTGGAGAGCATTTGGGGCTGCTTGGCAAGAATCTGACATGGGCCAAGGACAAAGGAAATGGGCTGCTTGGCAGGAATATGACATTGGCCAAGGACAAGAAAGTAGGCTTCAAGCAGGAATCTGACACCAAACTAGAACAAAGAAGTAATTTCAGGTAGAAGTCTAAATCATAGGCTATAACAAAGAAGTAATCTCAGGCAGGAATCTAAATATTAGGCTAGAACAAAGAAGCAATTTCAGATAGGAATCTAAATTTTAGGCTACAATAAGGAAGTAGGCTTCAGACATGAAAATGACCTTGGGCAGGACAGGGAAGTAGGCTCAGATATTTTGGTCATCCTGATAAGCCCTTAGAAACAGTGATCATGGGAGTGTTCACAGACCTTTGTTTATTGCCTTGCTTTTTCTTTGACTATTTGTGTTTATTGTCTTGCTTGTCCCTTGACTATTTACATCTATTGTATTGCTAGACCCTCAACCTAGAACTGGTCTTAATAGATGCATGTAATCAAAATGGTATAAAAGCATAAAGAAAGAGAGGGTACAGGATACGTGGTTCTAGTGAGGGGAAATGGGGAAAGGGAATTTCATCTGTATTGTAAATAAATAAAATATCCAATAAAAATGGAATTAAAAAAATATAACAACCAATGATTTCTTTGTGGTACATCATTTACTACTTCATTTCACTGCTTATCTTTCAATTTTGTGTTTATACTTCCCTTTTGCTATTATCTCCTCTCTTTTTCTTTGCAGTTAATGAGTTTAGATACATTATCTTGCTTTGTGAACCTTTAATAGAATTTAGGGTGTTATCACAAAAAAATATGTGTTTTCATGAGACGTTTTATACCTTCCTTGTTGTCTCATGTATATTATATATATATATAATGTACCCAGTATAATTATACATTCTATGAATTTTAATAATTTTTAAATTCATCTGCCCCCGCAGTACAGTTTTAGAACATTTCTATCACTTCAAAAACGATTTATGGCCATGTGTTGTCAACACCCACACCCACATCCAGGCCCAGGGAACCAGTGATGGTTTCTGTCATTATAAATTCCTCATTTATATATCTGTATATGAAGAAAATCAAATGCACAATATTTTTCCTCTTGATTTCTTCACTTAGAATTATGATTTTGAAGTTTATTCATATAGACTGTATTAGTAGTCTGTCCCTTTTAAAAGGCAAATAGTATCCCACTATATGTAGCTTAGCTTAATATATATTATATATATTACATATATCTTAATTCTTTCACCAGTTGATAGACTTTAGATCAACTCCCATTGTTTGAAAAATATTTTATTTATTTTGTTTTATGTATATGGATTATGTGCCACATATTTACCATGCCTGTACATGTCAGAAGAGAGCACTGGATCTACTGGGACTGGAGTTATCGATAGCTGTGTGTCATTATACAGAAGCTGCAAAGTGAACTTGGGTCATCTGCAAGATCAACAAATACTGAGCCATCTCTCAAGCTCCTGTAGCTTTTATTTCATATAAATAAATTTTATATAAATAAATAAATAAATAAATAAATAAATAAAATTGTGAAACATTTTTCATAAGTGTTTTGAGTGAGCTTCACAAGTCAGCTGGACAGATAACTGCTATGTGGTACATTTATGCTTAATTAAATAATTTGTCAAAAATACTTATGAAAGTATAAGAAGAAGAAATATAATGATTACAAGAAACTAATGGGAGGGAAGAGTAGAAGAGGGAGAGTTGCATTAGAGGTAACTGTCTCCAAAATATATGGTATATTATGTATCACACATTGAAACACTGTACATTATGTTCCTTAACCTACCAGGGTTCTATTTTTCCAAGTACTTGTCAACATTTGCTATTTTCTTTGTCTGGTTGTATCCATTCTTGTGATTGTATACTATTCCATCCTTTTATTTGTCTTTCTTTTTCTATATGTGTGTACTTGTTTACACACACATACACACACATACAGAGAGAGAGAGACAGAGAGAGACAGAGAGAGACAGAGAGAGTGACAGAGACAGAAAGAGTCTAGAAGTCTACGTTTGAGTTGGAAGTCTTCTGCAATTGTTCTACACCTTGTGTTTTTGATTTGATCTTTTACTGAACCCAGAGCTCACCAGTTGAGGTAGTGGGCCAGAAAGATCTACTACCACTGAGATTACAGTTGTATACTGCCTGTTTTTTGCTTTCCTGTAGGTGTTTGAAATCTGAACTCTCGTCTTAATTTGTGTACAGCAGGTACTTTATTGACAGAGTCTTCTCCCTGAGTCTCTGGTTTTAGTTTAGGTTTTCATAATAACTAATAATGTTGAGCATTTTCATGTGTTTATTTACTACCCCAATGTATTTCTGTTGAAGTATCTATTTTAATCTCATGCCAGTTCATTTTTTTTCATTAAGTAGTTTATTTACTTGACATCCAGATCCATGCCACTAGAGTGTGTAAGCATCACTGGGGAGGTGAAAAGTGGAAGTGGTTGACTGCATTTACCCTGTGCAGCTGCCTTTGGTGCTGGGCTTTAAAAGGGAAGCACTGAGATACCACTCAGGGGGTTGGGAAAACACAGTCTAAGATATGGTAGGCTGTAGCTGGGGTTCCCTGAGAAGTCCAGAACAAAGTTGGAGGCCTGCAGGCTAAGGACAAAGAAAAGCCTGGGACTTGGGAAATGGGGAGTTCCATCTTAGATCATTTGCAATTGTTCTTCGCTTAGCTACAGCTGTCTGGGAGCACAGAGAGGCTTTCTGCAGAAGACTTAGGCAGCAACTTGGTAGGCGAAGGCTTTCTTAATGCTCACCATGGCAGTTCTTGATGAAAGAAACAGTCCATGTTTATCCATACCATTTACTGACTGTTCATCATGGAAAATGGATGCATTCCATCTCCTCAGGATGGACCTGAGATTAAATACCTTTTGCAAGGACAAATGTCTAGGAAGGGAAACTTATTGGTCAAACCCCCAGGGCCTCTAGATAACTCATTAGCATGGAGAACTCTGTTTTCGGCTATGTGACCACAGGTTTCCTTATGTGAGATGTGTAGCATGTGTTTTGGGCCAGGACTCTAGTAGGGAGCAAGGAGGTGGTTACTGTTTCAGATGGGAGTCTGGGTGCCCAGGTCTCAGACCCACTCAACCTTCCCAAGTTTCCAGCACTCTGTCAGCCTCTGTAGCCACAGGAGCAGAAGTAAGGGCAGGGCAGTGTCAGAGAGTGAGCACACCCAGCTTCTTAGCCTGCATCATGATTTGTGGGCAGTAGGGCTGTGGGGCTGGGGGAATATGGAAAGCAGAGAGTGAGTTGAGTCTGAAACAAGATCTAGAGAGTGCTGTTAAAAGTCAAAGGGGCAGGAGCCAGGAATGGAGAATGAAGGAATAAAGCAGAGAAGGGGGCAAGGGGAAGAGGAGTGAGAGAGACAGACACAGACACAGACACAGACACAGACACAGACACAGACACAGACACAGACACAGACACAGACACAGACACAGACACAGACACAGACACAGA
>JANHMN010000005.1:13266761-13292420 GCA_030674055.1 Rhabdomys pumilio | reverse complement strand
TGTGTGTGTGTGTGTGTGTGTGTGTGTGTGTGTGTGTGTGTGTGTGTGTGTAAGGCAATGTCTGGATGCTGGCAACAGAGGTAGATAACCTCATCGCTACTCATTCCAAGAAACCCAGCACCATTATCATTGGTTTGTTATCCCTGCTTCATATAATGTTTTATTTTCCAAATGTAGCATATGTACATCATATCATTTCTTCTCCTGGAAATCAGAACTTCAATATTTTATTACAACATTATCATTAATTTGGTCAGCCCTCACTTAAATCAGTTCAGAAATTTTGCGTGCATGATTTGGGAGTCACAATTAATATATTTTCTACTTTCCACATTTCAGCATTTGTGTAAGGGATTAAACTGTCAATAAAACAGCTATAGGCATTCTCAGTATTGTTTGATGTATGCCTCAAAATATGTGAGGTGAAATGCAAGAAGAAAGCTCTGAATTTTCAGCAATTTAACCTCTTTTCCCTCTTAATTACTTAGAAACAAGTGGTCTATGAAGGTTTGTATTTATTTCTAGTTCAAAGACTTATATATTAAATAACAGAAGAACATAATAAATAAGATTACAGGAAAACTTAAATAATGAGAAACTGAATTTTCATATGTATACAGATTTGATTTACTTCCAGTCACATTGTAAAAATGTCTTGAATTTTGAAATTGATTTGAAATCCCTCCAGGAAAACATCATCAATACAGCTTCTTTTTATATTATATTAGTGTTATCTTTAAAGTTAAGCATTCCTTTTTCAAATATCTTCAAGAAAGAACATGGTTTAATTACACAGAAAGGAGCCAACAAAAATAATTTTGGCACAGAAGTTTGCATGCTGTCAGAGTATAATTTATTTCTGTGCACTTAAGAATATAGAGAGAAGAAAGAATATATTTTCCTCTCAGAGCTCATTGTTTACTACATTCTCTTTGAGATGAGTGGGATAGAATTAAATAGCATATAAAGCCCATGATTTTTACCCTTACCAGCCAAAATAAGATGAGCATTCATCTAACTAAACTTTGTTTATACTAAATATTCTATCTCTGTGTTAGATTACCCAGGAAGCCCTTCTGAGCAGACTATCTCCATGCTATAATGTTTTCTAAAAAAGTACCCTTTAAATACAAACCAATGGAGAAGGGAAGGAAAGAAGGACAAATGTACTCTGGGACAAATCAATTTTTGATATATTCCAAAGCAGCCACATCCAAGGCCCCCAGGGACCTCTAAAACCACTATTGAAATTTAAAGTTGATATACATCACAGTGTGTGGATCTAACCAGTCTTACATGTGCCTCAATCAATTATTCATTGTGTCTAGGCCATCTTGACATGAGTTATGATGTTTAGAAAGGGCCCTCCCTGCAAATAAAATCTCTGCTTTAATTACTGCAGATAGTCTGTTGATAGAATTCCCAGGATCTAGGGCAGCGATTCTTCCTCTGAAGGACATTCTGAGTACCACATCACTGTGTCCATTCATTGTGCTAGATCCTTGAAATGCAGAAGTAGAAACAATATTTGTTCTTGATAAGCCCAGTGAAGGGCTGGAAGAACTCCAGAGAGATACTGATATGTCTGTATTGAAGGGTTGGAGGAGCTGGAGTTTGATATCCACAGGCGAAAGCAGTAGTGATAAACACATTTGCTCAGGAAGAATGGAGCTTGTGTATGCTGGGTTAATTTTGTTTTCTTTCATTTTTATTTTACAGATGCTCCCAACTTATTGGAAGGTACTATGGCACTTCTCTTCATAAAGGTCTTTTCCTCTCTGCTCCTCTGCCATGGGTCAATGTTCTTTGAAAACTCACAGACACATCCAAAACTGTGGTCAATAACTATGGTCTACTAATCCCTAAGCATCTCTCAGTGTAGTCAAGTCAGTATGCAAAATTAAGCATCAAAATATGTTTAATGCAAGTGAGTAAGTAAAGTGTGATGGACTTCTAGCTTAGTATCAACCTTTACAACAATCATGGCCTCCTTCTGTTGTTGTCTACTTCCTAGAAGAGAGTCTGAATCTTCTAACTTTCTTATACTTGCAAGCAGAAACAAGATTAATGCTTTATTTCAAAGCTAGACTGTGTCAATAGCCTTCTAACTGGATTGTGTTCCTGCTTTTAATCATTCTTTCTCCTCTCTCTGTACTGAGACTCTCCTATATATGGCAGGCAGAATGATGTATTAGAAATTTCAAGGGATTATGGCAATATTATTGCTAAATCTTTACCAGAGTTCTCAATTACACACAGGAGAAATTTTATATTTTTTATTGCGTATATAAACTGATAGTTATTTGTCCCCTGCTGATATCCTTCTTTGCCTTGTATCTCATTACTCTCCCACATTGAGAATCAGAATGATCAAAAGTAGCTCTCTAAGGGTGTTTTAATACCTTGACACCAAATCACGTCAATATTCATTAAATATTTCTTCAGCCAATTTTAAGTGAAGGTGTGAAGTAATGAATTTCACAATGATACAATATTATTCCTCTTCATGTTCCAGGTAAAGGATTTATGACATTAGTCTATTCTATAGTTTCTAACTACTGACAAATTCTTGGGAATCAAAGAAAACCATTTAAAATATAGCAATTAGATAGAATTTCTAATTCCAAGTAGATAGTAATTGACTTTACTGCTGAATTTAAGCAACAATTATTTGACTAGCTTCAGATTTGGTTGAGAAAATGTCGTTGGAACATGCAACCAGCATGTGTGTTGCAAAAACCATTCAAGAATAAGAATACAACACCATTAAGAATATATTTTAGCTCTTTAAGATATTGTGTCTTTCAGTTAAAGAACATTCAACTTCTATATTGCCTATTACATGATGAATCATAATTAGAAGTATGAAAATTAGAACTATTTAACATCAATCAAATTAATGCACATATAATAATAGCTTGGCATCACCTGTAAGCTATTGCTTTCCTGAATTGGTTTCTGGCCCTAATTACTTTGTCTGGTTAGCCTATTTATTTGCAAATTTTCTATATACTATAGATTCTTTTTCTTTTTTGAAGAAGAGTTTTTATTAGGGGTGAGGAAACACATACAGCAAGCACACAGAGAAAAATACCCTCCTCAAGGCAGGGGTGGGGTCCTCAGAAAGCTGAAGTCCCATGCCATAGATTACTTTGTAAATTTTCCCTTTTATTGAAGATAGATTCTTTTGTCATTTAATATATCCCGATTAGTTTCCAACCTTCTCTTTCTCCTCACCCCCTTTCTGTCTCTCATTAGAACCGAACAGGCTTCTAAGAGATAACAAAAGATAACAAAATAAAATATAAAGTAAAACAAAAACCATCGTGTCAAAGTGAAACCAACAGAAGAAATAGAGCCCCAAAGAGAGCCCAAGAATTAGAGGCTTATTCATTTATATACTCAGAAATTTCATAAACACATTAAATTGAAAGCCATAATATATATTCAGAGAACCTGGTGCAGACATGTGCAGGCCTGCGTTTGCTGTTTCAGTCTCTGTGCAGTCCTTATGAGCTTTACTCAATTGATTTAGAGGGATTTGTTCTCTTGGCATCCTCTATCCCTCTGTGGCTCATATACTCTGTCTCCTATTCTGCAGTCTTCCCTGAGCTCTGAGGGGAGGAATTTAATAGAGTTGTGTATTCTAAATTCTCTCTCTCTCTCTCTCTCTCTCTCTCTCTCTCTCTCTCTCTCCTTCCCTCCTTCCCTCCCTCCCTCTCTCTCTCTCTCTCTCTCCTCTCCCCCTCCCCCTCCCCTTCTCCCTCTCCCTCTCCCTTTCCCTGTCTCTCCCCACCTTTCCTCCCTCCCTTCCCTCTTCTCTCTGTGTATGTGTAATATCTGGCTGTGGGTCTCTGTGTTTGTTTCCATATGCTGCAGGAAAGAAGCTTCTCTGATGATGGCTGAAACAAACACTGATCTACGAATATAGCAGAATACCGTTAAGAGTCATTTTGTCACTACATTTTTTTAAACACCAGTAGTATTTGGTTTTACCTTAGGCATTTAGGCTATTTAGTCTCTTGTTTTTGATTACCAAAACATTTGTTGGTTAGTCCCACAAGGTTTGTGCCATCATTGCTATTGCATATTTTGCAGGCAGGACAGTATTGTAGATCAAAGTTTTGTAGCTGGATTATTGTATATGTTTCAGTTTGTGGAGAGCAACATATTTTCTTGCTAACAGCCTGGTTGGTTTGGGGATTTCCACAGGACTCCTTTGGCCAACAACTCAATTGGATATAATCCAAAGATTGCCAATTGGGACTCTTCCATTTCCCCCATAATTTGGGATTCCACTACGATTGCCTTAATATATTTTAGGAAGTGTTCGGTGCACTATGTTTCCATACCACCCCTCAAATGCACCTCAATTCTAGCTCTCTCTCACCTCATTCCTTTCCCTTCCCTATGTGATCCTCCTGTTCTAGTTCCCCTTGGCTCCAGTTCAGCCATAAAATCTATTCCTTTTTTTTTTTTTTTTACCTTCCTGAGAAATCTTGTGATTTTCCTCAATCTCCCTTTATCTAACCTCTTTGTGTCTAAGGATTATAGCTTGTTTACTATTTACTTAACAGCTAATATCCACTTATAAGTGAATATATGCCATATTTGTCTTTCTGAGTTTGGGTTACCTCATTCAGGATGACTTTTTTTGGTTGTATCCATTTGCCTTCAAATCTCATGATGTCCAATTTTTTGACAGTTAAGTAATACTTCACTGTGTAAATGTACCATATTTTCTTTATCCATTCTTCTGTTGAGGGACATCTAGGTTGTTTCAGTTTTCTGGCTATTTTGAATAGAGCAGCAATACCATAGATTCTTAAACATATGCTTCTTGACTATACTGTTATGTCTTTCTTAAATAGCCTACCTTTTTGAAAAATTATAATTGTATACAATTATGAGGTACATAGCCATGTTTTATGTAGTGGTAACAAATATGTCAAGATAATAAATGGATACATCACCTTAAATACTTAACATTTATTTATTCTGTCTAGTTGCAATTCTCTATCTTTTGATTAATAACTACAGATTTTCACTTTCAACTTTTAGGACTTTTAACTGTTTGAAATTTCACATGTAAAAAATATTTCACTTAGCACAATATCCTCCAAGTCCATCCATATTGTTCAGAATGACATAATTTAAATATTAAATCATTCCATCCTATATGTACACCATATTTTTATATCCACTCATTCATTGATGAGGGCTCAGTGTGATTATATAACTTGCTTACTATATATATGGAGTCAAATACCTGACCAGCATAGACTTTCAGTTAGTCTTATCTATTCTGTGAAAGTTTATATAAAGCTTTTCTTATCACCTTGAAGCCTCAGTGGTAGAATTAGGGAATTTTTCATTTCTATAAGGCTATCTACATGACTTCTAGGCCTGTCTTCAATAATTGGGTTAGATTTTGGAAGCAAAATTTGTGGAGCAAAGATAGTTCAATTTTGAATACATATAATTTGGAATTTCTTCTAGGACATCCAAAAACTGAAGCCCATTATTTTGTTCAATATAAGTAACTTTAAGGTTTACATGAGAAAATTGGGAAATATTTTCCCATGCTTTTTTTAATCTCTGTATCTTGAGAGTAGAATATTCTATGTAAAAGTCCTAGATTTAGGAGAGTTTTTAACCAAAATTAAGGTTTCCCAAAGTTAAAGAAAGTAGACCCTGAAAAAAATCAATAGCAGAATGATGATTTAATCCAGAGCAATAAAAGCTGAGACCACATCTCTTATTTTCACTTAGTAACCTGTGGGGTGCTTGAGAGATGTTTCAGTGCTTAGCAGTTGCTGATTTTGTATAGTACCAGAATTCAGTTCCTAGAACCCACATGGTGGCTCACACCTATCTGTTACTTAATTTCCACAGGATCTAGTGCCCCCTTCTGACCTCAGAAGGCACCAGATATACACATGATGCACACACATCTTTGCAGGCAAGCTACTCACCCATACACATAAAATAAAACCAAAAATAATGATCAGCAGGTAATGACTATTATCTAACTACCCCTACATATGTCTTTACCTTAAGAGCTGGCATGTCTTCAAAGTATCAAATTTTCAAGTAGAATTAGACTACCCTTTCCTAACATATAGTTACACCATTGTATATTTGAGTCCTTACTTAACTACACAGATTATTAGTCCATGTTTCATTCTTTCCTTCTAAAGCCAAAAATAATAAAATGCATATACTATAGTCTTTTAATATTTCTGTGACTTGGCACATATTATAAGTGTATTTGATACAAAATGAGAAGTGTTTGAAATTGGTCTAATAATAGGGCAATTGTGAACAGACTCATGCCCAGATCAGTCTCATGCAGAGGGGGAAAATATGACAAAATTGTGGCATAATGTAGAGGAGCAAAGGAGGATTCTTATATGTCTTGTGGTATAATTTTGGAGCATTCAGAGAGGATGCAGAGAAGTAGATGAAGAGAAGACACTTCAATGGTGAGTGAGCAAGAATTTTTACATATAGTTCTGACCATCTATAAGAGGCATTATTGAACATTTTTCATTTAATGTTTAAGAATCACTGCAAAACAGATGTTATTTTAACAAAAGGTTTAGAGATATTAAAGTGACTGATTTTCAATGATAATAATAACAAAAAGTGGAATAGTATCTGAAGCCCTTATGATTTCTAAGGCTTTTTTGATACACTAGTTTTTGCAAGTCTATGTTTAATATATGTTAGCATGGATATGATAGGCCACAATACATTAAATTAATGTGGCACAATAAAATCATTTGTAGTCAAATAAGCTGAGAATACTGAAATAAGTAAGTTGATCTTGTATATGTATTGCAAAATTGTCTAAATTTCTTGATATTCTAAGTGTTCTCATTAATTAATAAGAAGGAGAGCATTTTCTAAATTAGATTATAGAACCACTTTATTCATAGGTTATTCATTGACATATCTCATGAGATTAGTGTAAGGTCAGAGTGGAGAAATATTACCTTCTCTTATAGCAAATACTACTTATTGTAAAGTCTTGCTTTGTTTAGAAAGGAAAAGTAACTAAAACATAATCTGTATGATTTCCATGATGTGTTTCATTCATAAGCAAATGGATCATCTGGCTCATAGGTCTGCAAAACCAGTGTTGCTTGCACATTGTGTTTAGAAGCTCCAGTGTTAGCCGGGCGGTGGTGGCGCACATCTTTAATCCCAGCACTTGGGAGGCAGAGGCAGATGGATTTCTGAGTTCGAGGCTAGCCTGGTCTACAGAGTGAGTTCCAGGACAGCCAGGACTACACAGAGAAACCCTGTCTCAAAAAAAAAAAAAAAAAAAAGAAGCTCCAGTGTTGCCCTTCTTAAAGTAATAAAAAGGCTTTGTGTGTCAAGTTCGGATTGTAAACTCTTTAATGATTGATTATGGTATAAAGCCAGGTGGTCTACTGGTCTTTGATTGCTGTTTTACTTTAGATAGCCAGTTGGATTTTAGTTGTTCATCTTAGTAAAGAACAGGATCCACACTGTCTGTGTGTAATTATGTGAGAAAATAAAGATGGTGATATGAAGTAGCTAGCAGATATCTTTTATATTCCCACTTAGTTACAATTCATATTGATTGTATCCCCCTTAGAACTTCAAAATAAGTATAATATATACTATCTATTATTTTGTTATAAGCTACTTACATTATGATAACATGTCATTTATGTATTTGTTTGAGTGTGTCTATGAAGTGTGTGTATATGTGTGTGTGTGTGCGCACGCGTGTGTGCATGCGCACACGTGGGCACTGAGGCAAAGGAGGTCATTACTCTCCACCTTATTCTTTTAAGGCAGGGTTTCTTGCTGGGATTGGAGCTTGTTTTATTTTAACTAGAATAGCAGCCAGCAAGCTTCAAGAATCCTTCAGTCTCTGTCCCTGTCATTGCTAGAGTTAAAGGTATTCACGAAAACACACATAGCCTTTTTGGTGTGTGCCTGGATCCACATCCCAATCTTCAAGTGTATACAGGAATCACTCGTAACATCTGAGCAACCTCTCTATCCATGATGTGTTGTTGTTTTAAGTAAATATGCTAAAATAAAATTGTAATTTGACACAGTATGTAGAAGTATAGACTCTAGACCAACTATTTAAGGTCTCTGCCCCTTATTAGTCATGTGAGTGTCAGGGACCAAGTAACACATACTACATGATATTTAGTTGCCTCTTCTATAGTATGAAATAAAGATCCAGTGAGATATCTCAGTAGGTAAAAACACTTGCTGTCATGCCTGAAGATTTATTTTATCCCAGGCCCCACATGATGGAAGAGGAGGACTCCAACATGCTGTTCTATGATCTCTACCTGTGTATTATGGTGCATGTGCTCATGGATGCCCACATGCTATAAATAAATGGATAACTAATAAATACATTAATAAATATAATTAAACATTTAGTACTGACACTATAACTGGGTAGCTCAGTGCTAGAGTAGTTGCCTTATAAGGATGAGGCCCTAAATTCAATTCTCAGTCCACAAAATATTAAGGAATACTAATCTGTAGCTAAAGAAATATTGAGTTTAATGAACATACATTTACATAGACACAAAGAGAGAGGGAGGAAGAGGATCAAGGGAAGAAAGAGAGCACATGACCTCATATATATCCCTGAAATATAGTAATATTATATGATTATTGGTAGATTAACTTTAGGATGTCTCAACCCTTTAGTATTTATGTTTGTGAATCTGTTAGAATCTAGCTGTTAAGAAATGGGCTATCCAGCAAGCTAATGAATGCCTATTTAGTTGTAAAGCAAGAAACTGTAAAATGAAAAGAAAGGTTTAGAAACAAACAGTACTGATATTAATTGCCGAAAAGTAAATCTACACAGAAACCAAGGGCATACAAAGGCACATTTTCAAGAGTTCAGCTACATTATTGCAAAACATATCTCTAAACAACAATCAACTATTTTCCCAGACACTACCAACAAAAAAATCATGTGAAAAAAAATAAAGACTAGCATTGACATTAGTAACAGGATACCAGATTAAAAAAAATAGATAAGAGGCTGTGGACCTTGGCTTCTAAAGTAATAGTTTATAGTTTCTCTGGGACGTGAGTCTTTGGCTAAGAAAAGGCAGGAACCAATCCATACAGAGAGGCACTCTGGACCATGAACCAAGGTAAGAGGAGTTTTTGAAATGCGGGATTCATAGAATTCCTTCTGAGGGGATCTCATAGAAACATCACCTTGTTTTCCTCTAAAGGTCAGGACAGGGCTTTCTGGGACAGGCATTTTTGTCAACACCCTCCATAGTCCTGTAGAAGTATTTCAGAAAGATAGAAGACCTTATAAAGGCAAGGAATACAGGCCATATTAGGATAAAATACTTGCAGAGAGGAGCCTTGTGTGTTACAGTCTCCTGAGAGGCTTCATCTGCAGTGCATGGAAACATGCAGAGACCAATAGCCAACCATCAGGCAGACACTTGAGAGTCTTGTGGAAGAATGGGAGAAAGCATTGAGCCCCCAGGAGGGGTCAAGGACACCACAAGATGACCTACAGAGTCAACTAACCTAGGTCCATGGGGGCTCACAGAGACTGAACAGCCAACCAAAGAGTATGCAGAGGCTGGAACTAGGCCCCCTACATATTTGTAGCAGCTTGCTGTCCCTAACAGTTGGAGAAGGGGCTGACTCTTGACTCTTTTGCCTGCTATTAGATCTCCTTTCTGTGGCTAGACTGACTGGTCAAGTCTCTATGGGGAGAGCCTGTGTTTAGCCCTGCTGTGACTTGATGTCCCAGGAAGGCTTCAAGAGGGTCTTCCTCTTCTCTGAGGAGGAGGGGATAGGATAATAGGTGGAGAGATTTGTGGGGGGGGGACTGGGAAGAGAGGAAAGGGTGTGACGGGAATGTAAAGTGAATAATAAAATAATGAGAAAACTGGACTGGGGTGGAGAGAGACAGAGAGACAGAGAGACAAAGAGAGAGAGAGACTCAGAAAAACCAAATAAGTCTCCAACCTGAATTACAGAAAAATCACACAGAAACCTATAAAGCTATTTTTGAATCTCTTATGAACTTGTCAAACAAGGGCTGTCCCTCGGTCCCATATTGGTGACCTTAGTGTAGTGAACATTTAGGTTTAAAGGTGTGGCCTCAGGAAGACAGAGATACAAGGTGCTGGATACTGTGCTTACAATAGAGTAGTTTTAAAAAAGAGTTATCATGTTTATTAATGACATATTAATGAAGGAGTAAAGCGCTGCTATAAGGAGATAGTTAACAGTTTTGATTTATAAATTGCTATTTTAAAAGAATTAAGATACAAAGTAATGTTCCTTTTGCATTTGCATATTATATGTGATAAACTCCACCGCCCCACCTCTCTGCTTGTTGGTTTTCTCCTCAGTATTTCCCTTTGCAAAAGCACATCACTTTCCATGTTCTAGTACACTCCACACTCTCTCTTTCTCGCTTTTCCTCTCCCTCCCTCCCTCTTTCTCTTTCTTTTTTTTTAACTTACTCACTTTACATCCCATTCACTGTTCCACTCCCAGACAGCCCCTCCCAAAATCTGCCCCTCCCTCCAGTCCCCTTCTCTGACCATGCGCACTCTTTAGTCCGGATGTGAGGTAAACTGTCTTGCTTCACAGATTCCTGTAACAGCGAGTGGATGTGACGTATAGTGACTTCCGTTTTGTCTATTTGAAGAGGGTGACGACTCGAAGTAGGGTGCAGACCGCTTCATTCCGCTGAAGGAGGCATTGCAGGCCCTGTGGTACTTGAAGGTAAGGATTTGGGGAAAGTTATAGGTACATCGGAGGTATAAACCTTTCCTTACAAATATAATAGCTTTTTTTGCCCCTCACTGGGCCCCTGATGCTGACCCTGGTGGGGAAGGTCTGATGCTGTGGTCTGGTTTTTGTCAGCCTCCATTTTGGAATCTGAGGAGCGTTTTCTCTGATAGTTTTACCCAGGTCCATAGAGGGAGGGAGGCATTCCTGACAAGGCCAGAGGGACATCAGAATGAGATAATGTTATAGAGTCTCAAGGACCTCTCACAGACAGAGCATAGCTTCTTGAAACCCAGCTCTGCGGTGAGGCCTGAGAAACTGCCGTCATGGCCCTCAAAGGGCTCGGCATCTGCGTCACTATCTCATGGAAGATATACATAGGGCCTGCACAAACCCAAGTCAAACAATTGAAGCGACTCCCACTGCTGAGATGGAAAAGTAGGCTTGAGTTCTCATCCCCAACAAGAAGCTTTTCTTCTTTTTAAAAAATTATTTATTTATTTATTTATTTATTTACATTTCAGCCATTGTCCCCTTTTCCCCTCCCACAGTTCCTCATCCCATTCCTCTTCCCCCTTGCCTCCGAGAGGCTAACCCCCCCCAAGCCACCCCAACACACACACACACACACACACACACACACACACACACACACACTAGGCATCCCCCTACCCTGGGGCCTCTTTTCTTAACTACTTCCTGCAAAGGAAAAATTAATTTCTCCCAGGAAGTTTCCCTGTGTGTCCAGACCAACCCCCATACCTGGCAGTAGATGGCCAACACAAACTGTTGGAGATTTTGTTTCATAGTCCTTAATTTAATTTAATTTAATTTAATTTTCTCCTTATTGGTCTTTTGCTTATGTATTATGGTTTCTGATTTTGAGGGTTTTTTCTTTCCCTTTTTGTTTTTGTTTGTTTGTTTGTTTTTTGAGACAATGTTTTTCTGTGTATGGGCTTTACTTGTGTGGTCCGTGTGCATGTGTATATGCCTATGAATATGTACAATTGTACATATGCATACATGGTATATGTGTGTGTGCATAGATGCATGTACATTAATGCATGTGTGTGTGCACTTACATGCATGTCTGTACATTTCTCATTTTCTTAGTTTCATTTTGTTAGTTCATTTTGTTTTGTTCCTGTTTGTCTTCTTTATTGACCTCTTTTTTTGTTTTTTGTTTTGTTTGTTTTGTTTTTAAGACAGAGTTTCTCAATGTAACCTTGGCTGTCCTGGAACCCTTTTTGATTGTTTTTTGAAGAGAGAGCAGAAGAAGGCTTAAAGTTAGAAGGGTAGTTGAGTTGGGAGATCTGGGAGGAGATGCTGGAAGGGAAACCATGATTAGAATATATTGTATAAAATAACTTTTCACTAAAAAAAATGTAATAAAAATTGAAAACTATTTTTTCCCACTTCCAACCCTAGAAGGCTACAGACAGCTATGTTTATATGAGAATTCCCTTGTTTCTAGGTTGTCAGGGGTTTCACAAAGGAGGTGGTTATTTAGATGTTGAGTATTTTGTTTTAGATTTTATTTACATGGGAGGAATCTGGATGGTGAGATTTGGTTGCCAGAGGGGAAGACTGGGGGAGGACTAATGGATCTCTAATTCTAGCACACACTGGATTGTGCTGCTGCTGCCAAGGTCAAAAAGGAGTTTCTGTATGGGACATTTTGGTTTCTTTTTACTTTTCTCTTAGGGAGGGGAAGTTATTGTCCTAAGTCAGCAGAGATTGTTTTATTTAATCAACCAAGGAAGGAGATCTGAGTTGTGTTAGCCAGTGTGAGGACCTTGAATAAAGATAGATGTGATCCCCATATCACTAGAGATTTGCTGCTCCTGTCCTAGGAGACCCTACTTTCTGGTTTACTGATTTGTTACACTAGCATTCTCTTCTGCAGTGTCAAAGGATTAACCTTTTATCAAAGAAAGGTGTCTCAGGACTTTCAAGAGTCATTTGGAGGATGGAAGGAGGGCCCTATTCATAGAAACAGATGGAGTCTAGTTCCTAATTACTGCTATTAGTGCCTGTCCATGTCATAATTGTGTGGATCTTGCAAAATCTACTTCTATCCAGGAGTTAGCCCTGGACATAGGACCCAAGTTTGTGCATGTGGTCTATGACCTGAGCTCCTCTCATGAATTGCTCATATGGAAGCTCCAGGAACAAAGGGCACGGTTATTGAACTAAGTAATATTCAGAGACTATAGAGCAGAAGAGAGTTCATAGGAGGCAGGCCCATGAGACCCAAGAGAACTAAGTTAAATATTGAAAAAGCCTTTGTCAGTGTTGACAGGTTACAAAATCCTCACATTCTTTCTCTCACCCTCAGGGCTCTTATTGGAAAACAAATTACAATGTCTCACAGGCAGAAGCATGATGAAGGCCTTGAGGGCCAGTTAGGGGAGGAGGTTCCTGCAGCTCAAGAGGTAGGCACCTTGGAGAAGGTAGCTGCTGCTGAGGATTCCCAGGAAACCTCTTCATCCTCTGCTTCTACTCAAGCCGCCGCCGCGGCCACCACCGCTGCGGCCGCCACCACCGCTGCGGCCGCCACTGCCGCCACCGCCTCCGCCGCAGCTGCCGCCGCCACCGCCACCACCGCCTCCGCCGCCGCTGCCGCCGCGGCCACCGCATCAAGCAAAGCAAAGAAAGGATCTCGTGGGCAAGCAGAGGGAGGTCAAGGTACCTCAAATGCCTTCCTGTTCTCCAAGTTTTTGCTCAACAGTAAGCTTCGGAAGAAGGTTATTGATTTGGTGAAGTTTCTGAGTTTCAAGTATGTAACAAATGAGCCCGTCACAGAAGCAGAAATTCTGAAGAGAGTTGTGAAGGAGTACAAGGGCTACTATGCATTGATCTTCAAGCATGCCTGCGAATGCATGGAAGTGGTCTTTGGCATTGAAGTAAAGGAAGTGGATGGCGTGAACCACACCTACAAGTTACAGAAAATCCTTGACCTCACCTATGATGGGCGGATCAGCAATGAAGAGGGGATACCCAAGACCGGCCTCCTGGTGCTTATCCTGGGTATAATCTTCATGGAAGGCAACCGTGCCTCTGAGAAGAAGATCTGGGAGGTGCTGAGTATGGTTGGTGTGTATCCTGACCAGCATGATTTTATATGTGGAAATCCCAGAAAGTTCATCACTGAAGATTTGGTGTTAGAGAATTACCTGCTGTACCAGCCTATACCTCACAGTGATCCTCCAAGTTATGAGTTTCTGTGGGGCCCAAGGGCCCAAGCTGAAACAAGCAAGATGAAAGTCCTGCAGTTTTTCTCCAAGATTGCTGGGAGTAACCCTGCTTCCTTCACCGCTTTGTATAAAGAAGCTATGGAAGATGAAGAGGAGAAAGCCCGGGCTCTGCTTGCCTCCACAGCCATTTCTACTGCTGTGGAAAATTCGGGTTCTGGGGACAAGCCTAGCAGTGTCCCCCACCCTGAGTAAATTAGGCTGGTTCTTCATACCATGTTTAAAGAGAGCAAACAAGCCTTCAAGCAGAATAAATTTTAGTTTTGATTTACTTTCTGTACTAATTCAGATGTTTCTCTTTAAAAGGTTTGTTAACTTCCGAGTCTAGATTTATTTGGTGCATTGCTCACACATTTGCTACTAAATGCTGGTTTTCAGAATAAGAACCTTGTTGTTAAAAGCAAATAGAGATTATTTTCAGCTTTGAGACCTAGAGGAAGATCAAAAAGCATTGTGACTAAATTTTCCTTAGAAATTGGAAAGTAGTTAAATAGTATCAGTAAGTGCAAGAAAAGATGTAAAAGAAAATGGTTAATACTGGAATTCTTGTATTCTGTTAGTCTGCATTGTGAAACTAAAGATGTATACCTGACTTGTTTCGGTCAAGAATGCATGAGAAAATAAAGCTTAATAAACTGTACTGACTCATTTTGTTAGCAGTGTCTGTTCTTTGGAGGACATTTTAATAACAGTGGAAATTTAACAGTCAGTGAAGGATTTGTAGTAGCATAAAAACAGTTAATAAAAGGACTGAGATGGGATTCCAAATGATATCTGTCATGTGTAAATGCTTTGAGTGGAAGCATTTTGGGGGCTTTGAGAAACCACAGATATTTCTGTGAGTACTAATCTTCTGTTAAGATTAAGATGGTTGTAAGTGTTCCTGCTCAGGTGAAAGGGTATCCTGGGACTTTGAAGCCCGGGAATCACCACACAGCTCTAAGGGGAGAAGGTACCCCAATATAAGGGTATCCTGTTACATGGGAGCTCAAGAAACATAGCACTCAGGTGGGACAGTGTCTCGATGGAAGGGTATCCTGAGACTGGGGAGCCCAGGAAACATATAGCTCTGAGAGGAAACCTCCTTAGCAGAGGTGTTGCATCTTCCAGGGGAGGGTATCTCTAGCTGAGGTCAGGCTCTCAGGAGCCTCAGTCCTACTCCTTCCACATTGCAGCTCCCAGGGAATGGTATTCCCAGCTGAGCCCGGCAGTTCAGGAGCCTCAGCCTTGCTCCACTTCCTTAGTTCTTCCTTTCATTTTATTTCTTCTTGGCTTCTTCTGATGAGAGAGATATCACACAACAAACCTCATAAAAGAGACTTGTTGGGAGGTTCCAGGGTATTGAGGACTGGCTGCCAGGGCAGGGTTCAGAGAGGATTTCTTAGGGGGGCAGAGCTTTTTATGCGCAGAGATTTCCAGAGTGGGGATTGGTGGGATTTCAAGTCCTGAGCTTGGGGAGCTCAGGGATTGGTGGGGTTTTGTGGGATGCTTGGGATTGGTGGGTTTTCCTGCTCAGTGATTGGTGGCCCTTTTTTCCACTCCCTTTTGCTGCATCAATTTCTGGGTTAGGACAGGGTCACCCTCCTGGTTGCAGGCAGTTTTGGCTGAAGTGCTGTTACTGGCAAGCTGCTTGGGGAGACTGGATTGAGGTGCTGACATCATGGACAACTCCTTCAGTGGTACCACACAATGGTCACAGGCTGACGCAGGAAAGGAGGTGCTGTGGTTTTGACAGGTGCCCCCATTTTGATAGCTCCTGCAGTGGTACCTTAAGATGGCCACAGGCCAAGTTGGAAAATGGGTGCCACTGCTTTAAGGGCTCCTGAACGGTCCACTCAGAGACTATAGTAGTGGGAACCAGATTCTCAGTGTATCTGATACATGAGAGGAAAAACTTGGAATGGAAAAATGCTCAGAGAATTTCTTTTGAACCATGGCTAAAACAGAAATGAATCTTCACTGGGGATGGGAAAGTTTAAGAAGATGATTTGAACTCTTATCCTAGTGAAATTGAACATATTACCTAAGTATTGTATACATAGTACCTATAAACATTTCTGGGAAATCTGATGATACTGCCTTAATGTGGTTGCTTGAATTATTTAGGTTGCAGTCTTTCCCCTAGTGTAGGTGAACCCACTCTACTGTAAGATCATTCATGATTAGGGGATCTTGATTTTTGATCAACTTAAGCAAGGATTGGGTAATTAGTTGCAGTTAAAGGGATGAAAATAATTATCTAACTGAATATAAGCTTTAAAGGACAAAAGTCCTATGAACTGGGGAAATTCCCTCATAAATAGGTTTAAATAATATGTATATTACTCTTAAGGAAAATGTATCTAGTTTTGTTTGAAAAAATTCCATAAACTATTGACATTTGTAAACAATGCAATATGCACAACACAAATATGCCTAGTCCTTTGGATGTAGTCCATACATACCCTAAATTCTACAAGATGGATCAAATCTGTTTTACAAACAAGAACTCTGAGACTCACAGCACCTGACAGCTTGCCTAAGAACATATGGCTAGGCAGTGGCAAGTCTGAGAATTGATTCCTGGTCTGAGTTCACTAAGACCTTCACTTTTCCTGTTCTCACAGTTCACTCCTTCCTTTAGCAATGTTTTTGGCAACATAAAATAACCTTTAAGCAAAAGTACTGAAAAGATACTTAAAGAAGGAAACTGACATTAAAAAAGAAAACAGATTCAGTGATGTGTTTCACTGGAATCTCCTAACCAGAGCCTCAGAATTCAAGAGATCTACCCCTAGCCAAGGTACTAGCATTTTGTTTCACCCCAGTACTTTACCAAATTACATCACCCGTTCCCTGGTAGCCCTCTATTCCTCAGATCTAACTCTTGAAACTGGCCTGCTGAGAATACCATAACCTCTCCATATTAACTCTCTGACATAGAGCAGTCCCAGTCTCCACAGAAATGTTTTAGATATCCTACCCCCTTATCTGGAATCTCTCTGATTCATGAGTGAATTCAATGGATGGTAGGTACATTTTGGAAAAATAGTTTGATGCCTGCTCATACCCACTCAGCCCCTTTAACATACTCTCAGATTATTCTACAAATGAGATGTGAGCAAAGTTTGATGGGGAGAAAAGAAGGGAAGAAAATGAAAAACTTTGAAATTAACAAGTAGGATTAGGAATTTAATAATATACATTATTCTTCCCTTGGTGCTTAGGTGAGCTCCATGGAAGAGGAGGCTGAGTGTAAGAGCCAGAGGGAATGGATGGAGAACACAAGGAGAACAGGCCCTCTAAATCAACTAAGCAAGGCACAAATGAACTCAACAGAGACTGAAGCAGCACACACAGGGTCTCCAGGAATCTGAAACCAGTCCTCTTCATATATTTTATAACTATTAGATTAATATTAACATGGGACTCCTGACTGTGGGTGGGAACAAGTGGCTCTGTGACTCTTGTGCCCGCTCTTGAGACTCTTTTCCTCCTGTTGGGTTGCTGATTCCACCTTTTGTATGATAGTTCTTGCTTAATTTTTTATTTTGTCATGTTTGGTTGTTATGTCTTAGGAACCTATTGTTTTCTAATGAAAGGCAGAAAGGGAGTACATTCACAGGGGAGGGGAAATGAGGAAGAACTGAGAGGAGGGGGGAGGGGAAATTATAATCAGGATATACTGTATGAAAATAATATGCTTAATAAAAGGTAAAAAGATACATCATTTTAAGCAGGCCACTGAACAAATGCAGAGATGAATGGGCTTCATTAGATTGTCAAAAAATTAAAGCCTTTTGTATAAGTGGCGGATGAGAAAGACCATAGAACACATAGGAAACCAAATCCTAATTCCCTAGAAGGTGTATAGTGGTTCCTTAGTGGAACTTTTCTCTAACAAGAAAAGTAAAAGGTTAGCCATCTACGCATGGCATCTGTGTTCTCTCTCCACTAAATTCTTGAGAGCTGGAGATGCAAATCAATGATACAAAAGCATAAGGCTCAGGGTTCAATGCTCAATAATACAAAAGAAGAAGATAGAAAATAATCTTAGCTCCCAGTTTACCCAAAGTTACCTATACAGTGTAGCATATGTAGATTTTTCTGAGCAGAGATCCCTACTACTTATTAGTTTGTTGGGGGGGGATTCATTCTGGCATTTTTACTTTTTTTGTTTTAATAGAGGTGAACAAAGGAGTGGAAAAACCCCAAGAACATAAATGAAAGCTTGCTTTTGGCTCTGTGAGTAATTTTTTCATCATCCCAAAAGAATGCCCTAAGGATGGGAAAACTCTCTTCCATTCATAAGGAATAAGGTTCTTAAAGCATTCATCTATTTTTCTAAAGTATTGATAAGATTCTGATATTTGTTTAGAAATTATGTCTATGGAATTTAATATATTAATTTATATGTCTATAAATTAATTAATTTATTGTTTATATATTTAGTTATAGTTTCTTCATCTCATTCGTCTTGAGGATATTTATTATATCTCCTGGAGAAGAAACTGTCTCTTCATACTCAAATAAAGATATTCCAGGGGATCAGCAAAGGGTTCTTGGTCTCTGGTGTAAAAGGAAGAGAGAGGGAGATGATAGACAGAGAGGATAGAAGAACATGAAACTGAGCTTGGAGAGAATGAGAACAAGGTAGTGGACAACAGACTACAATTTGAAGTTTGGTTCAGACTCTTTTGAGCCCAGATATATCCTTTGGTTTGTTTAAGTGAGCTGTTAATTTCTCCTTTTTACATGAAGCTAAATTTGGGGTTTTATTACATATTCTTAAAAGCCCCAAGGAACGCATTGTTAATGCATCTACACATCCATTCGTTTAACAGCTACCTTCTTTGATATTCTTATGACCCCCTTACTTTGACTACTAGTTTTCTAACATAACATTTGTTTACTGAGAATCCAAATATTGAATTTATTATAGGACTAAATATAAACTCAACTTGTAAAGATTTATATGGTCTTACTTTTAAAAGGAACCTGTGTTTGGTTTGATGCTTTATTCTTGCTAAGTTGAAAATTTTTCTATGATGCTGTTTTCTCTGAGTGGGTTCTAATGGAACACTGAAGCATGCACATAAACAGGGGAGATATGCTAGGCATTGAATGAGGACTGCAGGCAGTAAGTGTGCTGAGTAGCTGGTGTGCTTATCCAGAGTACACATACAGATATAGAGCATTTTGGGTCAGCAAGAGTCCCCAGTGGAGTATCAAGGCTAGTACCTGAGTCCATATTAGGGGCAGTGGTTGTGTCAGAAACTGTGGGTCATAGATGGAGGCAATCGCTGGAAAACAAAGAAGTTGACATGTCTATTTATCCCCAGAGCCCAGAGCTGCAGCATTTTCACAAATATGAAATGTCAGGATAGAATCTGGCTGTTCTCAAGGAATAAAATGTTTTAGTAAATCACTGTCCAATATAAGAAGAGAGTGGGGGAAGAGAGGAAGAGAGCAGAAGAAGGGAGAGAGAGAATGAGTATTATAGTAATATATAATATGTATCAGAACATTTTCAGAATATTTCAGACTGTAGAATCTGTGGCTTTTGACTCTACTGCAACACTACAAAATAAACATCCCAGGCCTAGGACCCAGTTTATAGATGATTTTCTTGGACAGGAAACACCATACTTCGCGTATGAAGACTTGGGTGCTGGTGTTTTTTCCTTTCTCTCTCTTTCCTTTTTCTCTTTCAGCCTTTGGCATTGTTTTATGGTGCCTAGGATTTGACAATATTATGAAAGCACACAAATCCTGCAATATAGGATGAATATAGTACTTAATATATTTTAATAGGATAATAAAGATCATTTATTTATTATTGAAGTAAAATGATTCCTTTTTCCTTTGTTTATTGTTTTATTTATTTACATTCCAAATGTTGCCCCCCTTCCTGGTTCCTGTCCATGAGTTTTTTATTCCCCTCCACCATTCCCTTTGCTTCTGAGAAGTTGCTCCCCCCCACACACCCATTCCTGCCTCACCCCTCTAGTATCACCCTTCCCTGGGGTATCAAGTCTCTACAGGATTAGGCACATCCTCTCCCACTGAAGCCAGACAAGGCATTCCTCTACTACATATGTATCTGGGGCCAAGGACCAAGCCCTTTTTGATTGGTGGCTTAGTTTCTGGGAGTTCCCAGGGATCTGGGTTAGTTGATACTGTTCTTCTTCCTATGAGGTTGCTATCCCCTTCAGCTTCTTCAGTCCTTCCCCTAACTCTTCCATAGGGGTCTTTGACCTTTGTCCAATGGTTGACTCTAAGTGTCTGTGTCTTTCTCAGTGAGCTGCTGGTAGAGCCTCTCAGAGGACAACCACAATAGGCTCCTGTCTGCAAGCACTCGTGGCATCAGTAATAGTGTCAAGTTTTAGTGCCTGCGCCTAGGATGGATCCCAAGTTGGGCCAGTCTCTGGATGGCCTTTCCTTCAGTCTCTGCTCCATTTTTGTCCCTGTATTTCCTTTAGACAGAAACAATTCTGGATCAAAATATTTGAAGATGGGAGGGTGGCCCCATGCCTCAAATGGGGGCCATGTCTGTCTACTAGAGGTTCCATCTCTTCCCTGTTGGGAATTTTGTTAAAGTTATCCCTATTGGGTCCTGGGAGCCTCTCACACCCCTGGTGTCTGGGACTTTCTATAAGTTCGCCCTGCCCCTTCCTACTGCTGCATATTTCTATTCATTCTTCTGGCCCTTTGGGCTTCTCTCCTGTCTTCCCCACTTATGTGATCCGGCCTTCCTTTTTCCTTCCCCCTCCCCTCTCCCACACAGGTCCCTCCCTTCCTCTGCCTCCCATGATTGTTTTGTTCTCCCTTCTAAGTGGGATTGAAGTATCCACACTTGAGCCTTCCTTTTTGTTAAATTTCATATGGTCTGTGGGTTGTATCCTAGGTATTCTGTTCCTTTTGGCTAATATCCACTTATCAGTGAGTACATACCATGCATCTACTTTTGGATATGGGTTACCTCACTCCGGATGATATTTTCTAGTTCTATCCATTTGACTGCAAAAATTATGCCTGATTATAACCATCTTGGAAATTAAAACAAACAAAACCCAAACAAACAAACAAACAAACAAACAAAACAAAACTATTGTTTTCATAGGCAAGATGACCAGACTGAAGAAAAATATGGGCCAGCACTGACAAATAACACCTTTGTGATAAAGAAGTATTTACTAGCAGTGGCTATTGACACAATAAATATTGGTAGTATAACCAAGAAGGAGAATATTTCATTTTAATATAAATAATTGCATGAGGCAAGTAACTAATATAATAGATAGTAAAGATTTAGTTACTGATTTTTAGGGAACCTTGAAAGAGATTCTTATGTTTACTTAGGTTGAATAAATTTTGAGGATACTGTGTGGGTTACTTTCATATCAAGTGTTGAGGCTGGTGAGATGATTCATTGGAAAAAGCACTTGGTACCAAGCCTGTTGATCTGCTTTTGATTTCTGGGATACATGTTGTGGAGGGAGAGAACTGGCTCCTACATGCTGTCCTCTAGTTTCTGCATGGATGCTTTAGTGTGTGTATTTACTACCACACAAACAAACAAATAAATATGATCTAGGGGCTAGAGAGACATCTCAATGGTTAAGAGAACCTGCTGTCCTTCCAGAGGACCTGGATTTGGTTCCTAATCCATAAGTCAGACCTCTCACAACTGCCTGTATCTTCAGCTTCAGGGCATTTTGGCCTACATATTTTTACCTCTATGGTACCTTCACATTAGTTACATACATACTCATAAATAACATAGTTAATATTAAAAATTAAAGGATTGACAAATGACTGCTTAGATGACTTCATTGTGGTCCCATGAAGTGGAACTAGAACTAATGAATAAATAGTTATATGAGGCAACTTTTACACTTTATAACAAATTTCTAACATATAGCTTGTCTAAGGTAGAACAGGTGACAGGAAGAGATGCTTTTCTGAGTCCATTCCTGTGCTGCAGACTTCTGTTTGTATAATCTGATGTTGGGAATGGTACACTATCAAAAGACTTTGTTTCCAGCTTGGTAGATGTAATACTGAAGTCATAAAGTCTCTTAGGCTAGGTGGTTGTGTCTGTTTCTATTAAATCCTGGATGAAATATACAATGTTAGTAATTTGAGTTTTATAGTTCTATTTTCTACTCCCAATTTTAAATATTTTATTACTAAAGTAATTTATGGGAAACAAGAAAACTAAATAGAAGATTTTTTTTTCTCCAGGCTATCAACGTTTTCTTCCTATAAGTCCTTCACCTCACAGCTTTAATAGGTTTATAAAATTATATCCCTACATACTGCCAGGTAAATATAGAGAAAATGGGATTGCTGGGTTAGATAATAGTTGGTACTAATTACTCCTAGTAAAAATATTATATAACTTGTTAGAATCAGTTTCCATAATTAGTTTCTATATAACACTATAAAGTCCTATCTTTTATGTGTCTTTTGACTTCAGAAAAAATTGGCTACAAGGATTGTTATTTATTTAACAATTCAGAAGCAACAACAACAAAAAAAACCAGGTGATTTAATGACCAAAGTTAACAGTGCACACTGTGAGGCAGGTACTTTATAGACAGTGTAGCTACCATGGAAGACAGAGCATGGTCTTTGCACCAATGGAGCACATAGTTACAGTAGATGAACAGGTAACATTTTAATGACTTCTCAGAAATGAATAGCATGCTGATGGGGAGATACTAGGAGGTATGTGAAAGCACAAAAAAAGCACATAGAGCACACAAAGCAACCTTGATTGAGGTGAGAAGAAAGTGGATTATTCAACACATTTCTGTATCAATTTAGATATGAATTTTGTATTGAATATATAAACATGCATATTCTTCCCTGGAAATTATTTGTCCTTAGAGCCACCCCATGTTGCCAGGTAATATAATCAGTTTGAGTGTATCAATTTCTAGACTAGCCAGTATTTTTGGCCATACTGGTTCAGCCAATAGACAGATTAATGGAAGACTAAAAACCTGAAGATTGAAATTAGCAAATATTTCTAGTGCCCGCATCTCTCTCAATTGCTGCATGTGCTCATTGTTCCAAGTCCTACAGTGACTCCTTACCCCATGGAAAGTTAATGTTGCAGAACTCTCTTCTTCTAGCTATGATCCTTATCCTCCCTCTTGAAAACAGAGCTTCTGGGATTAAGGGAATGGGAACCTCAGAAAGTTGGATCCAATAACATTCTATGATGGAGGGGAGGGAGGCTCATAAATAGCTCATAGCACAACTTGTATGTGATTCAAAAAGCTGTGTAGGGCTGGCCCTTCTACAAGGATATAGCATTGGGTAGTTGTTGCTAGGGAGGCAAATTTTCCCATCTCTGCACTTTGCTAAGCTCCATGCTTGGAATCCATAACTTGTCCATGTTTTTGTAAGTAAACCCTTACCCATGCTCTTATGAATAATATAAATTGAAAACACAGTTATCCAAAGAGTCCGATGCTTTCAGGTCCAGGAAAAGAAGCAGTCCAGTAAGAAGTTTTCTATTCTACATGGAAGTGAAGAATCCCTTCTTCTACAGTCATTCTTAGAAAGATTCAGGCAAAGCTCATCAATTCTGCATTTCCTGCCTTTCATAGTGGAAGTCTTAGTGAGGTGACATTACATGAGAGGGCTCAACTTTTGTAAACAGAAGGTCAAGTCCTGAGTCCTGGACCTTGCTAGGCATCAAGTAAAGAAATAGAAGGAATAATGATGTAAGTTCTCATATTAGAAAGAATTCTGCATCTGCAAAATTCTGGCTGCCAGACCTAGAAATTTCAGAGTACCAGATTTGCTCCACACAGATGTCCATGTAAATATTGTGAGAAATCTGCTTTCAGATTAGCAGAGGGAAAGACTCCTCAGCCTAGATAAGCGTCAACTGAAGGAACTCATGGCTGAGAGGCCATGCTATGACAGATATGCTACACTTTCTGAGCAGTTTCTCCTTTAAGGCTACAAGCCTGGTGCTCCTCTCTGCTTTTTGCAAAGCTCCATGCTGGGGAACCAAGGGAACTGAGGCTTTTTGTAAGAGGACTCAATTCCTGTCGTCAAAGAAACATTTCCAGCCTTTGAAGACATACACAAGAGGACCACTGGGGCGTATTTGAATCTTTCCCTTCATACACACCATATGGACTGGTAATATTGCCATCCCAATGTGTTTTCCCCACTTAGTACCAGGCAGGACCACAAATGCTCACTGTTTCATAAATTCATTGTGCAGAGTTTGAGAGATAGGAGACTACTGTGAGGCAACTGGAATACGATGAGTGGGAGAGGAGTCTCAGCCTTAGGAAATAGCAGGAAAAGGTCCAGATGGAGAATTGGGAACTTTCCTATACACAAATAGGTACTCTAATTTCTCCCAACAAAGTAGTAGCAGGCAGGAGCTCCAAGGCTTTCTTCCCACTTGCGTCATTTCCTATCTTCTGGGTTAAGGGGGTAAGGTTTGTTTTGAGGAAGAGAGACTAGCATGTACAATGGAGGAGTGCTAGGCTTGTAGGTGGGAAAAGAGCTCTGAGGGAGAAGTAAGAACTTTCTCATCGCCCAGAGAAATACGGGGTACTATTGTATATTTCCTAGGCAGAATTACTTGGAGCTTCTAGGCTATAGCTCCTATCTTTTGTTTTCTTTTTCAGTTAATTAATTAATTAATTAATTAATATCAAACTCTGCCCCCTTCCCATCCCCCCTCCACACACACACACAAACTCCACCCCAGTCCAAAAGAACAGAGGCATTTTGTGAAGTGACTGGACAGGACTGGGGTCACTGAAGAAAGTCTTACAGCTTATGTTAATATTAGGAATAAGGAACAGCTCTGAAAAAGGATTGGGGAAAATATTGAGCAAAGACCAAGGGGCTTCTCTCTAAGCATATAATGTTTCTGCCTTAGCCACCACTAGCAGTCATTACTGGCAGGCTCTAGGGGTATGCTTTTTATTTCCTTAGTTTTTACCTCATGAGGTGTTTTCAGAGGAGATGGATTTGTTTCAGTCTTGGAAAAAAAATAAAAGTAAGTATTTCATATCTATAGATACATGGAGCTCTCATCCCATCTGCCTAACAGTACTGGTCTAAAGGTGAAAGACTATAGAAATTGGGTCATTGTCTCGAGTTTCATATGGAGGCTTTCAGTAAGGGAGCCCAGACTTGGACAAGCTCAGAAGGAGTCTTAGTCTTACATAGAGGACTTGGAGGGGGAAATTGGAGGCTCCCTGTCATCCACAGTAACAGAGGTAGCCCAGGTTGCCCCAGAAGAGACATAGGTAGACTTCAGGCCAAATATTTGCTCCTAAATTTGTTTTCTTCCATTTTATGTTGCATCATAAAAATAAGGAAGGCTTTGTGTACTTTTGATATTAGGAGTTGTGATAGTAATCCTAGCCTTGAGGGTGACAACTCTTGAAAAACAAGTTGGAACTTTCCTTACAAACAGAGTAATATGTGGGCCTTAGATCATCTTGTTCATTGAGATGTTGTTTGAGGCCTCAGATTAGGCCTTTCCTTGTACCACATTTCCCTCTGCATATGATATCCAGATCAAGAGTAATGAAAGGTATTGTGTGTGTGTGTGTGTGTGTGTGTGTGTGTGTGTGTGTGTGTGTGT